>CAJVGC010000592.1:9880847-10024882 GCA_910822075.1 Senecio squalidus
AGGCACCAAAAGTGCGGTAGGTGCAACTATCATCACGAAGGGAACTTTAGGTCATGTACCAACTGCAACAGCACTAGTCACTGGACTCAACACTGTAAGGCAGTGAATGCTGGACCGCAGCAGGCGGGAAGGCAACAGAATGAAGGACCGCGAAAAGCGGGGAGGCCACAACAGAACGATAGGCCTCGCCAGGGAGAATGTTATGAGTGCGGTAGTAGGGATCACTACCGAAATGCTTGTCCTAGGCTAAACCCTGCCCGAAACCCAAACCAGAACCGCAATCAAAACCCACCGCAGAACCAAAATCAGAACAATCAGAGGGGAAACGATGGGGGACAAGGCTGTGGCAGAGCCTTCGTGATTGGTGCCGAAGAGGCAAGAAACGACCCCCGGGTGATTGCAGGTACGTTTCTCCTTAACAACTATTATGCCTCAGTACTGTTTGAGTCAGGCGCGGATAAAAGTTTTGTGTCCTTAGAATTTAGGCCTTTGATTGCATTAGAAACCGAACCCCTAGGTGAAAAGTTTACGGTAGAATACGCGAATAGGCAAGAATACCAAGCTAGCGACGTAATTAAGAATTGCACAATAACCCTAGCTAACCACTCTTTCGAAATAGACCTAATCCCCATCGAACTTAAGAGCTTTGACGTAGTAATAGGAATGGACTGGTTAACCATCCGAGACGCGAGGATATTTTGTTTAGATAAAACGGTACGAATGCCATAAGGAGATGGAAAGGAACTAATAGTACAAGGAGATAGGCCGGGCCAGACTTTTATATCGGTGATGAAGATGCGCAAGTACTTGAATAAGGGCTGCTTTGCGTTATTAGGGAACATAAAGGAGAAACAGGCAAAAGCAGCAGACCTTAAGGATGTACCGATAGTTAGAGACTATCCAGAAGTATTTCCCGAAGAACTACCTGGACTACCACCTCAGAGGCAAGTTGAGTTTAGAATCGAGGTAATTCCTGGAGCGGCACCGGTGGCAAGGACGCCATATCGACTAGCTCCGACTGAGATGCAGGAAATATCCAATCAAGTTCAGGAATTATTGGATAAAGGATTTATCAGACCAAGCTCATCACCATGGGGAGCGCCGATTCTATTCGTAAAGAAGAAGGATGGATCGTTTCGCATGTGTATCGACTACCGAGAGTTGAACAAACTAACTATTAAGAACCGATATCCTCTTCCTCGAATTGATGACCTTTTCGATCAACTTCAAGGCGCAACCTACTTCTCAAAGATTGACTTAAGGTCCGGATATCATCAAGTGTTGGTTTCTGAGGATGATGTACCGAAAACTGCATTCCGCACTAGATACGGACACTACGAGTTCCTGGTAATGCCGTTTGGACTCACGAACGCACCGGCAGTATTCATGGATTTGATGAATAGAGTATGCCGACCGTATCTAGACAAATTCGTTATTGTATTCATCGACGACATTTTAATCTACTCACGTACCAAAGAAGATCACGCAGAGCACTTAAAACTATTATTGGAATTACTCAAAGAACAACAGCTCTACGCAAAGTTTTCTAAGTGCGAATTCTGGTTGCGTGAAGTCAAATTTCTCGGTCACGTAGTCAATGGATCCGGAATCCACGTTGACCCATCAAAAATCGAGGCTATAGAGAACTGGGAAACTCTCTAGAGTCCGACAGATTTCCGCCAATTTTTAGGATTGGCTGGGTATTATCGGCGATTCATTCAGGATTTCTCTAAGATAGCTAAACCCCTAACAAAGTTAACACAAAAGAACGAGAAGTTCAACTGGGGAGATGCTCAAGAGCAAGCCTTCAATATCCTGAAAACGAAACTGTGCAATGCTCCGATCTTAACTCTTCCCGAGGGAAACGAAGACTTCGTAGTTTATTGTGACGCATCTAACCTAGGATTAGGTTGTGTATTGATGCAGCGAAATAAGGTCATAGCTTATGCATCGCGACAACTTAAGAAACACGAGGTCAACTACGCTACACACGACTTAGAACTAGGAGCGATAGTTTTTGCACTAAAAATCTGGAGACATTATCTCTACGGAACCAAATGCACGGTGTTCACGGACCATAGGAGTTTGCAACACATACTAGATCAGAAGCTACTCAACATGAGGCAAAGGAGATGGTTGGAACTCCTTAGCGACTACGACTGCGATATTAAGTATCACCCGGGCAAAGCAAACGTCGTAGCAGATGCCTTGAGTAGGAAGGAGAGACAACAGACGACTCGAGTACGTGCATTAGGAATCTATATCAAACCCGACTTGAGGACGCGTATAGCAAATGCCCAGCATGAGGCTTTGAAAGCAGAGAACACAAAGGTCGAAACCTTGCACAATCACGACAAGGATTTTGTAAGGAAGAGCGACGATGTTTATTACTTTAAGGACCGAGCCTGGATTCCTACGACTAACGAATTAAGGAAGGCCATTATGGACGAAGCACACCGAACGCGATATTCTATTCATCCAGGGTCAAGCAAGATGTATAAGGACCTCAAGGAACATTACTGGTGGCCTGGGATGAAACGAGATGTTGCTTTATACGTAGAGAAATGCCTCACTTGTGCGAAGGTGAAGGCCGAATACCAAAAGCCATCCGGACTACTACAGCAACCAGAAATTCCTGAGTGGAAATGGGAACAAATCTCAATGGACTTCGTCACAAAGTTACCTCGAACATCAAAGGGTAACGACATGATCTGGGTTATAGTGGATCGACTAACGAAGTCAGCACACTTTATTCCCATCAAGGAAAGTTTTAACGTGGAAAAACTTGTCCAAATATACATCAACGAGGTAGTGACTCGTCACGGAATACCCACGTCAATTATCTCGGACAGAGATACTCGCTTCACTTCCAGATTCTGGAAAGCATTCCAAGAGTCGTTTGGCACACGATTGGACTTAAGCACGGCTTACCATCCGCAGACCGATGGTCAAAGCGAGCGCACTATACAAACATTAGAGGACATGCTGAGAGCATGCGTTATCGACTTCGGAGGAAGTTGGGATAACCACTTACCTCTGATAGAGTTCTCTTACAATAACAGCTACCATGGTAGCATCAAATGTGCACCCTTTGAAGCTCTATACGGAAGGAAATGCCGATCTCCGCTGTGTTGGTTGGAACCAGGGGATCGACATCTAATTAGCATGGACATAGTGCAAGAAACGATTGATAAGATCACAACGATTAAGGAAAGGCTTAAGACTGCGAGAAGTCGACAAAAGAGCTATGCTGATATGCGCAGAAAGGATCTAGAATTTCAAGTCGGCGACAAAGTTCTTCTAAAGGTGTCACCTTGGAAAGGTGCAATACGCCGCGGAAAGCATGGAAAACTCAGCCCAAGATACGTGGGACCGTTCGAGATACTCGAAAGGGTAGGTCCAGTTGCGTATCGCCTAGAACTACCGCTAGAGCTCGGTAACATGCATAACACTTTTCACGTTTCGAGACTGAAAAAGTGCCTATCGGACGAAACGCTTATCACCCCTTTAGAAGAGATACAACTAGACGAAAAGCTCCAATTTGTCGAGGAACCGATTGAAATCATAGATCGCGAAACTAAGAAACTAAGGCATAGTAAAATTCCCATAGTGAGGGTGCGATGGAACGCAAAACGAGGCCCCGAATATACCTGGGAACGAGAGGATCAAATGATGCTTAAGTATCCTCATCTCTTCACTTCTCCCACAACGAATACCACAAGTTGAAATTTCGGGACGAAATTCTTTCAACGTGGGGAGAATGTGACAACCGTCTAAACTCAGGTCGAGAACACTAACTTTTAACCTCGTTATGTTTGTATTTGATACTCGTTATAACTAACTTTATGTGTTACGTGGTTACGTAGACATAACTCTTTAAGCTAAGCTCGATGTAACTCATACAAAAACTTTTAACGTAGGTTTACGTTACTTAAACATAAAACGCGCGTGTCTCGGAATCGGATATCGGAAATCGAATCAATAATCGAATCCTAATACCAAGAAAACATATAAGGAACTTGCCTAAGTTCATTACATAATAATTGTATGCTCTAAACAACGTAACATTAAACGATAACGTAAAACAAAACCGAGTCACGACCAGCCTTCCACTGCGCCGCACTGGAGCCACCGCGACGCGGTGGAGGTGGTGCAGACTCACATGTTTTGCTTCTAATGACTCATCCCTGCATGGCTCAAGCAATCGACACCTGTCCCACACGTGGTTGACTCCCCTTATGGTCCAGAACTCATCACTTGATCACTCTCTAACACCTCTCTAACCCTCTTCACTCACTTCACTCTCACATACACATTTACACATACACTTCACACACACACACCTCTATCATTCTCTCTCAACTCACACATAAATTCCAGCCAACATCTCATCAAAAACATCTCTAAAATACCATAACAAACATCATAAAAACGTGCTAATAATCAAGGGTAGCAAGGAGTATTCATCCTTTGGGTCAAGAAACGTTTTTCATCCGTTTGAAGCTAGATTCTCCAAAATATCATCCTCCATTCATTTTTATTGGGTAAAAACTCTTCTACTTGTTATTATTATTTACTAAACTCCTTGCATGTAAGATCAAATATCTAAAAACATGTTTCTATGAAGTTTTATAACAACTTATATACAAAAACGGGATTTTATAAAAGTTATGTATAAATCCTTGTTATTATGGTTGAAAATCCAAAATAAACTAATATTATAAAAGGTGTTACTAATTCTAGCCATTGCATGTTGAAATCCATCTTCAAAATAACAAATTTCACCCAAAAACGATTTTTGGCAAAACTGCCCTGTCCCGCGACCGCGCCACGGTGCCTCCACCGCGAGGCGGTCGTGGTGAAACCATGACCGCGGCGTGGTGCCTCCACCGCGAGGCGGTCGTGTTGCAGACTTGTTTCAAAACCGTATTTAAACCATTATTGAGCGTAACTTTAAACTTGTCGTTTTAAGATTATATATAAAACTGATGTTCATGAAATACAACCTGTAATAGAGTAACTTATTCAACATATAATCCCTATCGTGTTTTATAAGTTAAAGATTATTGTCATGGCATTTGTAAGCGGGAAAGTGTTAAAAATTGGATTTAAAAACTATAGCGCGGAAGCGCTGCCCGATTTTCACTAGACCTTAATATAATCCTAAAACTTAAGTAATTCTCGTTGACTAACGATGTTACAAACTCATAAACAATAATACTCACTCGATAACTTGGTATAAAATAGGATTCCGGTGATTCCGAGCACTTTTCGAGCTTTTCCGAGCACGCTACGATCTTCGCAAACAGTGAGTTACAAACCCCTACTTTTATAAACGCTTTTGATACTTTTGGGGTGAAATGCGAGTCTTAGGCTTAAACACCACTTTTAAGCTGAAACAAACTTTGAACGCTTAACTAAACGACTTGATAGTTGAATACTATTACGAAACGATTTGACACTTGAAAACTATTACGATACGATTTATTACTTGAATACTGTTTCGAAACTATATCTTGTCGGCATTGTTGATGGTTTTTGCCAACAATGCTGAGGATACAAACACTAAATTGCCAATGACTAAATGTCGATCGTCATGTTGCGGACGTTGTACAACATGGACGTGAGACACCATTAAAATCCCATACACTCCTACATAACTAGTTGCTATTAATCTCTGGGAGAGGACCGATAGAATTTATGGATAGCGCTATTAGGGTAGTATGACCCTCACCACAACGATAACAACAGATGGTGCATAGTTCTAGTGGGTAGGCATAAGGCTTAGCAACGAACGATCATTGGGCAATATTTAGGATTGTCACATAGTCGCGCTATGTGGTCAATACCTACAAACTTGAATACTAATACTTTACGCATGGTTATGCGACGATTATTTGAAATCTACTTTTTACGCCATCCTTATGTGCGTCGATACTTGTATGTTTTTACTTAAACTTTGTAGCTCACTAACTACGCCTCCCGTAGTTAACACTTGACTCGTATTTTCAGGTAACGAGTAAGCTAGCCGATGACTTCATGCTTTTGGGACGAATGACTTCAAGAACCGGGAAGGGTTTGGGTGGTTTGGCTATGAACACCCATTTTGTAATTCGGATATGTAAACGTTGTTTAAACATTTGTAAACCTTGGATGCTATGTTTTCTTTAATATAACTTGGTGTGGAATTATAAACTTGTGTATCGAATGCTATTGCTCTTCACATCCTGCGTTCCGCTTTAGCGGGGTGTGACAGACTTGGTATCAGAGCGCAAGGTTATAGTGAATACCGATTTTTCAAAAATCAAACTATAACCAATTTCTAAACGAAAGATTTTATTTAACCAAAACGTGAAGGCATTGTTTAACTTGAATTATTCGTAGCCTGATCACCTATGAATAATTTGGACTAAATTATGCCGGAACGGGATTGGTAAAACATTAAACGAACCTCCCCGGGAATTCTTGAAGTCAGACCCACACAGAACTAGATGCTACTTAAGATACTCTATGTGCTCAGCTTATTTCTAACACTAACATGAGCCGTATCTTCGAACTAACTCGTTATCGATTTAGGGTATGTCGAGAGGGAAAGAGATAGCTACGTCAGACAGCGAAACCGAACACTCTCACGAATCCCAGTCACGCTCTAGGAGTCAGCAATCGTCACCACTCACCTTACCTTTCCTCCGTCGGGACGGTGAAGGTAGCTCGCGATTCCCAACACGCCGCGCACGACAACCGCTGAATCATCCCTCGAGACCTCAGCTAACTACGCCCCAACCACCCCCTGTGCGCGGATTGACTCCTGAGGAAATTCAAGCGCTTTGTAACATGTCCGTCGACCTCCGCGGATACACACAAGTCGTGAGAGATCACTCCCACCAGATACGTGGTTTGTCCACCGAGGTGTTACGCACAAAGGCAATGGCACGGAAGGCAATTCGAGCAGCACGCAACTTGATGCTGATTAACATAGTACTAGTATTCCTTATGGTTGTTTTGGTTGTATTTAAGGTTTAGAGGTTGTTGTAAGACGTCTTTTGGATTGTAAGCAAAACATGTAGTTTTTGAAGGATTGTAAGCGTAGTACTTTATGTAGGTTGGTAATGTACGACAATAGTCGATGATGTTGGATTTTGTAAGAACATCAAATTTTGAGCAATATATAAAATGGACGGATTATAATTACGATTATTGTTGTTCTTGTTATTTCCCATTATATGAATCTGAAGTGATATATCAAGACCCTAAACCCGAGTTCTCTCTTGTGTAGGAAAATGGCTGAACACAACGATGAGCGCATTGTCCAAAGGATCAACGCCCGACTGAACGAGGCGATACCCGATATCATAGCCCGAATCAACGCGGGTATCCACCAGGGAGGACCAAGGGGAAATAACAACAACCAAGGAAACAACAACCAACAAAACAACAATCAGGAAAATAACAATCAAGGCAACAACAACCAAAGGAACAACCAAGGATGTAGCTACAAGACTTTCATATCTTGCAGGCCAAAGGAATTCCATGGCACTGAGGGCGCCATCGGACTATCGCGCTGGATCGATAGTATGGAAGTTGTGCTAAGGATCAGCCAGTGCGCTGAAAACAAGAAAGTGGAATTCACTTCCTGCATGCTCCAGGGACGAGCACTAACCTGGTGGAACAGCCAGCTACAGGTCCAAGGTCCGGACGCTGCATACAACATGCCATGGGCAAGGTTCAAGGAACTACTGGTAATTGAGTACTGTCCCAAGGAGATCTTGAAGAAGCTCAAGAACGAACTCTGGAATCACTCCATGGTAGGAACTGACATCGACACCTACGTCGCGCGATTTCATGAACTCGCAAATCTAGTACCCGAACTAGTAACCCCTGAAGACAAGCGTATCGACCACTTCATTTGGGGACTCTCGCCCGAGATAAGGGGCATGGCGACAGCTACCGAGCCAGCCACGATGCAGCAGGCCGTGAGCTTGGCAAGCCGCCTGACCCAGGACTGGATAAGGAACGGAGGAGCGTCAAAGACAGGTGCAGAAGACGCTAAGGGAAAGCGCAAGGTTGAGGACACATCGGGAAATAAAAGGGATCGTTTCAACAAGAAGGCCAAGACAGTTAGGAACTATGGAGTGGCCGCGACAGAGAACACCGGCTATCAGGGAAAGGCACCAAAGTGCGGTAGGTGCAACTATCATCACGAAGGGAACTGTAGGTCATGTACCAACTGCAACAGCACTAGTCACTGGACTCAACACTGTAAGGCAGTGAATGCTGGACCGCAGCAGGCGGGAAGGCAACAGAATGAAGGACCGCGACAAGCGGGGAGGCCACAACAGAACGATAGGCCTCGCCAGGGAGAATGTTATGAGTGCGGTAGTAGGGATCACTACCGAAATGCTTGTCCTAGGCTAAACCCTGCCCGAAACCCAAACCAGAACCGCAATCAAAACCCACCGCAGAACCAAAATCAGAACAATCAGAGGGGAAACGATGGGGGACAAGGCCGTGGCAGAGCCTTCGTGATTGGTGCCGAAGAGGCAAGAAACGACCCCCGGGTGATTGCAGGTACGTTTCTCCTTAACAACTATTATGCCTCAGTACTGTTTGACTCAGGCGCGGATAAAAGTTTTGTGTCCTTAGAATTTAGGCCTTTGATTGCATTAGAAACCGAACCCCTAGGTGAAAAGTTTACGGTAGAATACGCGAATGGGCAAGAATACCAAGCTAGCGACGTAATTAAGAATTGCACAATAACCCTAGCTAACCACTCTTTCGAAATAGACCTAATCCCCATCGAACTTAAGAGCTTTGACGTAGTAATAGGAATGGACTGGTTAACCATCCGAGACGCGAGGATATTTTGTTTAGATAAAACGGTACGAATGCCATTAGGAGATGGAAAGGAACTAATAGTACAAGGAGATAGGCCGGGCCAGACTTCGAAGCTTATATCGGTGATGAAGATGCGCAAGTACTTGAATAAGGGCTGCTTTGCGTTATTAGTGAACATAAAGGACAAACAGGCAAAAGCAGCAGACCTTAAGGATGTACCGATAGTTAGAGACTATCCAGAAGTATTTCCCGAAGAACTACCTGGACTACCACCTCAGAGGCAAGTTGAGTTTAGAATCGAGGTAATTCCTGGAGCGGCACCGGTGGCAAGGACGCCATATCGACTAGCTCCGACTGAGATGCAGGAATTATCCAATCAAGTTCAGGAATTATTGGATAAAGGATTTATCCGACCAAGCTCATCACCATGGGGAGCGCCGATTCTATTCGTAAAGAAGAAGGATGGATCGTTTCGCATGTGTATCGACTACCGAGAGTTGAACAAACTAACTATTAAGAACCGATATCCTCTTCCTCGAATCGATGACCTTTTCGATCAACTTCAAGGCGCAACCTACTTCTCAAAGATTGACTTAAGGTCCGGATATCATCAAGTGTTGGTTTCTGAGGATGATGTACCGAAAACTGCATTCCGCACTAGATACGGACACTACGAGTTCCTGGTAATGCCGTTTGGACTCACGAACGCACCGGCAGTATTCATGGATTTGATGAATAGAGTATGCCGACCGTATCTAGACAAATTCGTTATTGTATTCATCGACGACATTTTAATCTACTCACGTACCAAAGAAGATCACGCAGAGCACTTAAAACTATTATTGGAATTACTCAAAGAACAACAGCTCTACGCAAAGTTTTCTAAGTGCGAATTCTGGTTGCGTGAAGTCAAATTTCTCGGTCACGTAGTCAATGGATCCGGAATCCACGTTGACCCATCAAAAATCGAGGCTATAGAGAACTGGGAAACTCTCTAGAGTCCGACAGAAATCCGCCAATTTTTAGGATTGGCTGGGTATTATCGGCGATTCATTCAGGATTTCTCTAAGATAGCTAAACCCCTAACAAAGTTAACACAAAAGAACGAGAAGTTCAACTGGGGAGATGCTCAAGAGCAAGCCTTCAATATCCTGAAAACGAAACTGTGCAATGCTCCGATCTTAACTCTTCCCGAGGGAAACGAAGACTTCGTAGTTTATTGTGACGCATCTAACCTAGGATTAGGTTGTGTATTGATGCAGCGAAATAAGGTCATAGCTTATGCATCGCGACAACTTAAGAAACACGAGGTCAACTACGCTACACACGACTTAGAACTAGGAGCGATAGTTTTTGCACTAAAAATCTGGAGACATTATCTCTACGGAACCAAATGCACGGTGTTCACGGACCATAGGAGTTTGCAACACATACTAGATCAGAAGCTACTCAACATGAGGCAAAGGAGATGGTTGGAACTCCTTAGCGACTACGACTGCGATATTAAGTATCACCCGGGCAAAGCAAACGTCGTAGCAGATGCCTTGAGTAGGAAGGAGAGACAACAGACGACTCGAGTACGTGCATTAGGAATCTATATCAAACCCGACTTGAGGACGCGTATAGCAAATGCCCAGCATGAGGCTTTGAAAGCAGAGAACACAAAGGTCGAAACCTTGCACAATCACGACAAGGATTTTGTAAGGAAGAGCGACGATGTTTATTACTTTAAGGACCGAGCCTGGATTCCTACGACTAACGAATTAAGGAAGGCCATTATGGACGAAGCACACCGAACGCGATATTCTATTCATCCAGGGTCAAGCAAGATGTATAAGGACCTCAAGGAACATTACTGGTGGCCTGGGATGAAACGAGATGTTGCTTTATACGTAGAGAAATGCCTCACTTGTGCGAAGGTGAAGGCCGAATACCAAAAGCCATCCGGACTACTACAGCAACCAGAAATTCCTGAGTGGAAATGGGAACAAATCACAATGGACTTCGTCACAAAGTTACCTCGAACATCAAAGGGTAACGACATGATCTGGGTTATAGTGGATCGACTAACGAAGTCAGCACACTTTATTCCCATCAAGGAAAGTTTTAACGTGGAAAAACTTGTCCAAATATACATCAACGAGGTAGTGACTCGTCACGGAATACCCACGTCAATTATCTCGGACAGAGATACTCGCTTCACTTCCAGATTCTGGAAAGCATTCCAAGAGTCGTTTGGCACACGATTGGACTTAAGCACGGCTTACCATCCGCAGACCGATGGTCAAAGCGAGCGCACTATACAAACATTAGAGGACATGCTGAGAGCATGCGTTATCGACTTCGGAGGAAGTTGGGATAACCACTTACCACTGATAGAGTTCTCTTACAATAACAGCTACCATGCTAGCATCAAATGTGCACCCTTTGAAGCTCTATACGGAAGGAAATGCCGATCTCCGCTGTGTTGGTTGGAACCAGGGGATCGACAGCTAATTAGCATGGACATAGTGCAAGAAACGATTGATAAGATCACAACGATTAAGGAAAGGCTTAAGACTGCGAGAATTCGACAAAAGAGCTATGCTGATATGCGCAGAAAGGATCTAGAATTTCAAGTCGGCGACAAAGTTCTTCTAAAGGTGTCACCTTGGAAAGGTGCAATACGCCGCGGAAAGCATGGAAAACTCAGCCCAAGATACGTGGGACCGTTCGAGATACTCGAAAGGGTAGGTCCAGTTGCGTATCGCCTAGAACTACCGCTAGAGCTCGGTAACATGCATAACACTTTTCACGTTTCGAGACTGAAAAAGTGCCTATCGGACGAAACGCTTATCACCCCTTTAGAAGAGATACAACTAGACGAAAAGCTCCAATTTGTCGAGGAACCGATTGAAATCATAGATCGCGAAACTAAGAAACTAAGGCATAGTAAAATTCCCATAGTGAGGGTGCGATGGAACGCAAAACGAGGCCCCGAATATACCTGGGAACGAGAGGATCAAATGATGCTTAAGTATCCTCATCTCTTCACTTCTCCCACAACGAATACCACAAGTTGAAATTTCGGGACGAAATTCTTTCAACGTGGGGAGAATGTGACAACCGTCTAAACTCAGGTCGAGAACACTAACTTTTAACCTCGTTATGTTTGTATTTGATACTCGTTATAACTAACTTTATGTGTTACGTGGTTACGTAGACATAACTCTTTAAGCTAAGCTCGATGTAACTCATACAAAAACTTTTAACGTAGGTTTACGTTACTTAAACATAAAACGCGCGTATCTCGGAATCGGAAATCGGAAATCGAATCAATAATCGAATCCTAATACCAAGAAAACATATAAGGAACTTGCCTAAGTTCATTACATAATAATTGTATGCTCTAAACAACGTAACATTAAACGATAACGTAAAACAAAACCGAGTCACGACCAGCCTTCCACTGCGCTGCACTGGAGCCACCGCGACGCGGTGGAGGTGGTGCAGACTCACATGTTTTGCTTCTAATGACTCATCCCTGCATGGCTCAAGCAATCGACACCTGTCCCACACGTGGTTGACTCCCCTTATGGTCCAGAACTCATCACTTGATCACTCTCTAACACCTCTCTAACCCTCTTCACTCACTTCACTCTCACATACACATTTACACATACACTTCACACACACACACCTCTATCATTCTCTCTCAACTCACACATAAATTCCAGCCAACATCTCATCAAAAACATCTCTAAAATACCATAACAAACATCATAAAAACGTGCTAATAATCAAGGGTAGCAAGGAGTATTCATCCTTTGGGTCAAGAAACGTTTTTCATCCGTTTGAAGCTAGATTCTCCAAAATATCATCCTCCATTCATTTTTATTGGGTAAAAACTCTTCTACTTGTTATTATTATTTACTAAACTCCTTGCATGTAAGATCAAATATCTAAAAACATGTTTCTATGAAGTTTTATAACAACTTATATACAAAAACGGGATTTTATAAAAGTTATGTATAAATCCTTGTTATTATGGTTGAAAATCCAAAATAATCTAATATTATAAAAGGTGTTACTAATTCTAGCCATTGCATGTTGAAATCCATCTTCAAAATAACAAATTTCACCCAAAAACGATTTTTGGCAAAACTGCCCTGTCCCGCGACCGCGCCACGGTGCCTCCACCGCGAGGCGGTCGTGGTGAAACCATGACCGCGGCGCGGTGCCTCCACCGCGAGGCGGTCGTGTTGCAGACTTGTTTCAAAACCGTATTTAAACCATTATTGAGCATAACTTTAAACTTGTCGTTTTAAGATTATATATAAAACTGATGTTCATGAAATACAACCTGTAATAGAGTAACTTATTCAACATATAATCCCTATCGTGTTTTATAAGTTAAAGATTATTGTCATGGCATTTGTAAGCGGGAAAGTGTTAAAAATTGGATTTAAAAACTATAGCGCGGAAGCGCTGCCCGATTTTCACTAGACCTTAATATAATCCTAAAACTTAAGTAATTCTCGTTGACTAACGATGTTACAAACTCATAAACAATAATACTCACTCGATAACTTGGTATAAAATAGGATTCCGGTGATTCCGTGCACTCTTCGAGCTTTTCCGAGCACGCTACGATCTTCGCAAACAGTGAGTTACAAACCCCTACTTTTATAAACGCTTTTGATACTTTTGGGGTGAAATGCTAGTCTTAGGCTTAAACACCACTTTTAAGCTGAAACAAACTTTGAACGCTTAACTAAACGACTTGATAGTTGAATACTATTACGAAACGATTTGACACTTGAAAACTATTACGATACGTTTTATTACTTGAATACTGTTTCGAAACTATATCTTGTCGGCATTGTTGATGGTTTTTGCCAACAATGCTGAGGATACAAACACTAAATTGCCAATGACTAAATGTCGATCGTCATGTTGCGGACGTTGTACAACATGGACGTGAGACACCATTAAAATCCCATACACTCCTACATAACTAGTTGCTATTAATCTCTGGGAGAGGACCGATAGAATTTATGGATAGCGCTATTAGGGTAGTATGACCCTCACCACAACGATAACAACAGATGGTGCATAGTTCTAGTGGGTAGGCATAAGGCTTAGCAACGAACGATCATTGGGCAATATTTAGGATTGTCACATAGTCGCGCTATGTGGTCAATACCTACAAACTTGAATACTAATACTTTACGCATGGTTATGCGACGATTATTTGAAATCTACTTTTTACGCCATCCTTATGTGCGTCGATACTTGTATGTTTTTACTTAAACTTTGTAGCTCACTAACTACGCCTCCCGTAGTTAACACTTGACTCGTATTTTCAGGTAACGAGTAAGCTAGCCGATGACTTCATGCTTTTGGGACGAATGACTTCAAGAACCGGGAAGGGTTTGGGTGGTTTGGCTATGAACACCCATTTTGTAATTCGGATATGTAAACGTTGTTTAAACATTTGTAAACCTTGGATGCTATGTTTTCTTTAATATAACTTGGTGTGAAATTATAAACTTGTGTATCGAATGCTATTGCTCTTCACATCCTGCGTTCCGCTTTAGCGGGGTGTGACAATTAGTAAATCGGTGGATTGCGAACATGTTGGTATAATTTTTGTGTCCAAAAACAGGTTAATATAAAATCTAGGTTTTGGGAAAACCAACAGTTGCGATGAACTCTGTCCGCACGAATGTGAATTCATCCGTGCGGATAGGAGCTTCATTCGTACGAATGTTTAGTTCATTCGTACGGATGTAAAATGTGTAATCCGTTTGGTTTGCGTAGTTCATCCGTACGGATACATACTGATCCATGCGGATGGAAGTGTTCATACGTGCGGATGACCTGAACAGAAACATTAAAAACGTTTGAATTTTATTCTAACTGTTTTGCGTTCGATGTTTATATTTCTGTTTGCAGGAAAATGGCTGAAATACCCACCTCTGAAATCCCTGTTTCAAATGTTGATGCAATTGTGGAATCATCTTCGCAATCTCAAAGCGCTAACTGGAGCATTGGACCGAAGAACAATATGTGCGCTTATCTAAATGAAGAGTCTCGAAATGCTAAAGGTTTGCTGGAATCATCACGTTCCTGAAGAGATCCAGAATTTACAAGGCTATATCTACTGAATGTGTGCCTTACGTGTCTCACATAACATCTTTCTGGGAAAATGCTCGGGTTGTTCGTGAAGATGGAAAGATTCAAATTCGCAGCAATGTTCTCTGGGTTGATGTAATGGTCGATGAAAGTGTTATTCGAGAGGTTATCGGATTTGAAGACAAAGCTGGTTTGCCGACGATGCTGAACAAGTATCTCGTGAGAGGGTTGCTTTTGCGAGTAAAGTATGATGGTGCAATAGAGAAAGGAGTGATTACGAAGTCTGGGTTTAGCATACAGTACAAGTATTTGTGTCACGTGCTGCAACACTGTTTGAGTCCTAGAAAGGTTGGCCATGATGAAATGAGGGAGATAACACAAAGTGCTTTTGCAGCTTTGGTGCTGAATATTCCTTACAATTTTTCAGGAATGATTATGCAGCACATGGCGGAGAATTTGGAGATGAAAAAGCAAAAATATCTGATGTATGCGCGCTTTGTGCAAATGATTCTTGATGTGAAGGTCCCAACGTTGCCCAAACCTGCTGATGATACGATCAAGCTGGAGGTAATGACTGATTTGACAATGGGACGATTACTTATATACAAGAACAAGAAGGTGAAACCGGTGGAGAAACGGTTGATTGGTCACCTTGTCGATCCATCATATGTCTTCCCTGGCGGTAAGAAATGGAGACATGATGACAGCGGATCAGATACTGAGGATATTGTTGTTCCTCAACAGTCTGACTCCGATGACGATGTTGAGGTTATCCCTGTTGAGTCTCCGGTTGCTGGTGGATCATCATCTCAAGCAGGTTTGAGAGATGAAGATGATTTTGTCATGAGTGCTGAAGAGATTCCATTAGTACGTAAACGAAAAGATCCTCCAGCAGCTAAGTCATTAGGAGAAATTCTCAAGAAAAGGGAGAAATCGTCGAAACGGTTCAAGCTGGTGAAACGTTCTGACCTTGCTCCAAAGACGACTGCCAGCACTGCAGCTCCAGTTCCTCCTATTACTACAGCTCTAGAGCCAATCATGACGACAGCTACCATAACCACAACAACTGCTGAAAAGTCATCTTCGTCACTGCAGACTTCTGATTCTGCTCAGCTTGCCATCTTGAATGCTATGTTATTAAATGTCTTGGCAAAACAGCATCAACAAGATGAAGAAATTAAGAGACTTAATGCTGAACGTGCTGAAATGTCTGAAATGATAAAAGTCAGAATCTGTTGCTTGATTCACAGAGGTTGTTACTTGAAGATTGCTCAAATAAGAACAAGGAATTGGAACTTATTACTGCTGAGCAATCCAAGAAAATCAAGAAGTTGGAAGAAGATTACAACAAGGTGCAAGATAATATGATTGTAGGTGATGATGGGATTTTCAGACTTAAAGGATCAGACGTTGCATCTTCTGAACCGTCTGCCGAAGCCGAAGGAAGTGAAAGCACAAAGTCTGATAATGCTGGTAAAGAACCCACAAGTGAATCGCAGCATGATATTACTCCTATTTCGCATGTAAAGTCCAAGTTAACTCATATTTTGGATATGCAGGGGGTAATTCAGTTTAGCGTCGAGTACGATAAAGAAGAAGGAGAAATAATACATTGTTTAACGAAAGAACAGATTGCAGAGCTATTGAGAATGAATCCTAATGAAGTTACTGAAGAAACTGCATCTGTATCTACAACAAATTCTCCTGATTCTGACATTGATGATGATGAGATAGTGTTTGAGCAAAATGTTGATTCAGCAAATCCTATCTATCAATCAAATGATTTTCAAGATCTTCCTGATGATGATGACGTTTTTAACGTTGATGATGGGGATCTTAACCGGAAATTAGAGAAACATCCAGCTGCCAGCAAGTCTACACCAGATCCCGAAGAACTGAGTGTCAAGAAAGATGAATGGCTTCAGGCAATGAAAGGTTGTTTCCGCCCGTCTCGTCAAGATGTTCAACCTGATTATTCAAAGTTTTATTCTTTGAAAGGTGCGAAGACCGAAGGTCAAATAATCAGTTGGGCATACTTGGATGATTTAAATGTTTATGCAGTCAAACGAGAGTGCGGCATTGATTATTTTAAATTCGCTCCTGACTTGAAGACTCTACCGTACTTTGATATGCTGCGGTTGGCTCGTCTTAAGTTGTTGTACAGTGAGTCGGATTATAAGGCAACTTGGTTGGAGAAGCAACTTCATTATGAGTTCCGATCATCGTGGAAATACCTGAGGCCACAGTATCCAAAGATTACCTATTCTAAAGATCGAAAGAATCCAAGAACAGTTAAAGCTTGGTATATATATACCCTGCTAGGTGCATTTTGTTAGTTACTAGATTCATATGTAATTACACGTTCATTTAAATATCAGTCTTTGTATTGTTTGGATATTAATGTTGCTTGTTTCATTAATTATATGCTTGAATGTTTACGTTATTCTGAGTTAATCAAATATACGATTTGTGATGTTTAAATTATATCCTGATTACATTCGCACGGATGAGGATGCATCCGTGCGTATGAAACTGTTATCCGCACGATTAAGTAAGTTAAACAAGAGTTTTGTTAAAGTTTTGCATTCGTACGGATGAGATCAGATCCGTACGAATAGGAAGTAATCCGTACGAATAGAAATCACATCCGTACGGATGAATATCTGGGCCTATATATACCCAGCTATTTTCTGCATTACGGAGTTAGTCGTCCTAGGGTTTTTGTGCGTGAGTTGAACTGCTGCTGCCGTTTTCTTAGAGTTCCAAACCGATTATAACATATAATCAATCATCCGAATAGTCTTCCTTAGGTCTAATCTTATCAATAATCATTGGTTTGATTTCGTTTCCGAAGGTTAAATATTCGCTAGATAATCGATAGCTTATTTCCGCTAGGTTATTGATATAACGTTGCAATCTTAAGATCCATACAACCCCAACAAAAAGAATGAGCTAATTCCTACACGAACGGTAACAGGGTGGCGTGTATGCATTGACTACCGCAAATTGAATGACGCCACCCGCAAAGATCATTTCCCTTTACCATTTGTTGATCAAATGCTTGAACGGTTAGCCGGGAAAGCCTTTTATTGTTTCTTAGATGGTTTTTCAGGTTACTGCCAGATCCCCATTGAGCCGGAAGATCAAGACAAGACCACCTTCACGTGTCCCTTTGGCACGTTTGCCTATCGAAGAATGCCGTTCGGTCTGTGCAATGCACCTGCTACCTTTCAGCGGTGTATGATGGCAATCTTTCACGATATGGTGGAGCAATTTATGGAGATCTTTATGGATGACTTTTCGGTCTTTGGAGATTCATTTGATTCGTGCTTGGAGCACTTGGAGAAGATGTTGGCGAGGTGTGAACAATCCAATTTGGTGCTTAACTGGGAGAAGTGTCATTTCATGGTCCGCGAAGGAATTGTTCTAGGACACAAAATCTCAAGTGCGGGGATCGAGGTGGATCAATCCAAAATTGAAGCTATTTCGAAATTACCCCAACCAACGAATGTCAAGTCGGTAAGGAGTTTTCTAGGTCACGCAGGTTTTTATAGACGTTTTATCAAATAATTTTCTAACATTGCGCGACCTATGAATCAACTTCTAGAAAAAGATTGTAAATTTAATTTTTCTTCATCTTGTTTAACTGCATTTAACATTTTGAAAGAAAGATTGATTTCAGCACCGATTATGACTAGTGCCAATTGGGATTTACCGTTTGAGCTGATGTGTGATGCTAGCGATTACGCGGTCGGAGCAGTTTTAGGACAGCGGATTGAGAAGAGATTTAAACCCATTTATTACGCAAGCAAAACTTACGGATACGCAGGAAAATTACACCACAACTGAAAAGAATTGCTCGCTGTTGTTTTTGCTTTAGATAAATTTAGATCTTATTTAATCATGTCTAAAACTATTGTATTTACTGACCATTCTGCTTTGAAATTTCTTTTTAGCAAAAAGGATGCCAAACCACGATTACTCCGCTGGATTTTACTTTTGCAGGAATTTGATACTGAAATTCAGGACAAGAAAGGAGCGGAGAACTTGGCGGCGGATCATTTGTCTAGGTTGGAAAACCCGGAATTGGAGAAGCTGGATGAGTCAGTGATACGGGACACTTTCCCCGATGAAGCTCTAATGACGGTTAAAGTAAGTGACGAGGTACCTTTGTTTGCTGATATTGCTAATTACTTGGTTGCCAAAACCCTTCCCACGAATAAAACTTATCAGCAAAAGAAGCGATTCATGGTACCTTGTCACTTACTTTAACCGTCATTAGAGCTTCATCGGGGAAAGTGTCCCGTATCACTGACTCATCCAGCTTCTCCAATTCCGGGTTTTCCAACCTAGACAAATGATCCGCCGCCAAGTTCTCCGCTCCTTTCTTGTCCTGAATTTCAATATCAAATTCCTGCAAAAGTAAAATCCAACGGAGTAATCGTGGTTTGGCATCCTTTTTGCTAAAAAGAAAATTCAAAGCAGAATGGTCAGTAAATACAATAGTTTTAGACATGATTAAATAAGATCTAAATTTATCAAAAGCAAAAAAAAACAGCGAGCAGTTCTTTTTCAGTGGTGGTGTAATTTTCCTGCGCATCCGTAAGGGTTTTGCTTGCGTAATAAATGAGTTTAAATCTCTTCTCAATCCGCTGTCCTAAAACTGCTCCGACCGCGTAATCGATCGCATCACACATCAGCTCAAACGGTAAATCCCAATTGGGACTAGTCATAATCGGTGCTGAAATCAATCTTTCTTTCAAAATGTTAAATGCAGTTAAACAAGATGAAGAAAAATTAAATTTACAATCTTTTTCTAGAAGTTGATTCATAGGTCGAGCAATGTTAGAAAATTCTTTGATAAAACGTCTATAAAAACATGCGTGACCTAGAAAACTCCTTACCGACTTGACATTCGTTGGTGGGGGTAATTTCGAAATAGCTTCAATTTTGGATTGATCCACCTCGATCCCCGCACTTGAGATTTTGTGTCCTAGAACAATTCCTTTGCGGACCATGAAATGACACTTCTCCCAGTTAAGCACCAAATTGGATTGTTCACACCACGCCAACATCTTCTCCAAGTGTTCCAAGCAAGAATCAAATGAATCTCCAAAGACCGAAAAGTCATCCATAAAGATCTCCATAAATTGCTCCACCATATCCTGAAAGATTGCCATCATACACCGCTGAAAGGTAGCAGGTGCATTGCACAGACCGAACGGCATTCTTCGATTGGCAAACGTGTCAAAGGGACACGTGAAGGTGGTCTTGTCTTGATCTTTGCGGGTGGCGTCATTCAACTTGCGATAGTCAATGCATACACGCCACCCTGTTACCGTTCGTGTAGGAATTAGCTCATTCTTTTCGTTGGCAACAACTGTCATACCGCCCTTTTTCGGAACCACATGCACCGGACTCACCCATGGACTGTCAGAAATTGGAGGTCATTTTGTTACATCTATTGGTAAACGCTTGAGATTCCGTGGAGCAGGATTTGACAGTTGTACCACTTTGACACCAGAGATGCGTCTTTTGGGTGCAGCATGGTTTAAGTCGGCTGGTATAGTGATTAGGTTTGTAGCTCCAGGAGGCCATGTGACCTATAGATGGGCTGAGATTAGACGGGCAGCTGGAGAGAGCAGTAGTCGGGGTATAGAGGAGTCAGATGATGAGGATGCTCCACCAGTTCAGGAGACGGATTTGACAGCTCAGATCGCTGCATTGACATCGAGCATGGGGCAGATGTCTTCTCGGTTCGACTCATTCGCTGACCGCATGGAGGATCGTTACTACGATCTCAACTCCAACATTAGCATGGTCAGCAACCAGGTCGGATATTTGCAGACTGAGTTTCACAGCCGGAACCGCTATCAGGATGAGGTGTTGTACCAGTACCACCAGCGTGCGGGTATTAGCTATCAGGCGTACGACGGGTCTTATCATTCTTTTGGCGGTGATGCTCCTATGGACCAGGACCAGCCTTCCTCCTCGACCTTTGATGATCGCCACTATATGTGGTCCGCTCAGCACTACTACCCTCCTACCGAGGCTTAGCGCCAGCAGGATGAGGAGGCACAGCGAGCTATTCAGGACCGTCAGAGGGCATCTTGGACAGGACAGTGGCCAGACATGTGATGATATGGGTGTTTTTGTGTATTTGAGACTATTTTTATTTTATTTTCTCGTATGGATTATTGTTTAAATTTGGATAATGGTTTTATTATGTACTTTTTATTATTTATTTGTGGTGCTTAATATGTCTGTGATTGTGCCTCTCATTTTAGAATATCACTGATTTTTGTGGAAGTACTGCCGAAAATTCAAATTTTCCATGGAGAGCTATGCAGATTTTTTGAGGACGTTATGCTTTTACCGCAATACATTCTTTCCACTGCTGTCTCCTTTCACAGAGTCTCGACATTTAAACGGGGGAGTCTTTTATTCCTTTCTCTTTTTCTTTTTACACTTATTCGCTGAAATTTTTTTTACAATGAGGACATTGTATTGTTTAAGTGTGGGGAAGGGGTTAGGAAAAAATCTATTTGTCCTTAGGAACATTTTGTGTGAAAATTTAAAAAATTTTGACATGTTTCTCGTAATTAGTTTTAACTAGTTGCATAACTAGGCACACCTACCCGTTACATAATTGTGAGGATTTGAGCCATTATAGCATACATTTTATATGCTTTTATCTTCAATTTTTATGAGTGTGCCGGTGACTTGTAGACTTTAGAACTTGACACTGTATACGCTTCGAGGCTATGAATGAGCATAAGTTTTACTTATTAGTAACTAGGAAAGAGGCAAAAGAATTAGGATTGTTAAACCGTTGATTGGCCTATTCGTTTCTTATAGTCGGTAGCTACATTGGTTATTTGACTCACACTACCTATCGAACACTCGTTTTTAGTGTTTTTGACGTTTAGATACCATATTTGCGCCAAACCTTTTTCTTTTATCACCTTTCCAGATATATATTCCATAAATTGAGCCTAAGTGTCTAAGTCGTTTAATCCGGATATTTTTGTTGAAAATTTTCCTCTTTCTTAACTTGGTTGATTATTAGACGGATTGTTATATATGATGGCATGGAATTGTTTAAGTTACTTAAGTTCACGAAAGAAGTTACATGTGGATATAAGTTTAAGAGTTATTCATGATTTTGATGGACCTTTTGAGCGGTGTCTTTAATAAAATAAAATAAAAAAAAAATAGAAAAAAAAAATATTTATTAAAGCCCGTACTAGGTAACCAATAATTGTTGAAGTGATTTAACGAAATTTGCGAGAAATAAAATTCTCAATCGAACCGTTGAAGAATTAAGGCGAAGTTTGGTCTTGGGAGTTTCATCAGAATAAGCCATTAGGGATAATCAATCGAGTTTTGAAAGTAATATGGTTTTTGACTAAAATATTTGGATTTGTAGACTAATTGGTATTTATTTGTTTCATATCATTCATTATAATTCACTTTCATCCCATTTTTCCATTATTTTACCCATCACCCACTGATATGACCATAAGTCCTCTGAACTAGTTACTTAGACTCTATTGGTGGAGAAGCGTATCGTTATCAAGCCTATGATAGAATACTTGTCATGACTGAGCTTTGAGCGATTTCACATATATATTACACTTAGATTAGCTTTTTGAGTGATTGAGTGTTATACTTCCCAAATCGTGAGATGTTTAGTTATGCATTTAAATTTTGGCTTGATAATTGTTAAATTCATCTTCATAAATAAATTTTTTGTAATTTACTTGATTCGGTGGGTATTTTATTTTTACTGAAGATGATTGTTTTGTTCTAATACTGATAGTTTACTTGAGGACAAGTAAGATTAAAGTGTGGGGAATTTGATATGCTTAAAATAATCGATATTTTGTAATCATATTTCTCATATTTACTCTCGTTTTCTGCAACTTTTGTTATGATCTGGTATATTTTCAGTTATAATTGCAGATTAGAGTTACATTTGGATAATGGAGCGAAAAGGAGCTAAAACCGGCTTGAAACGGAGACAAACGAGCAACAAAAGTGAAGACTGGAACACAGCGGGCGGCTGGATTAAATTTCCACCATTTGTTCCTAAACGTGCCGCGGAAGCAACTTTTCCACCCGCGTATTCCAGCCGCCGGCTAAATAGGGCGGTTCAGATATCTATTTAAAGGGATTCTAGGGTTCGAGTTTTAATCATCTTATTCCATATTTTCACCCTACATCCGACCTGGAGAGCTGCAAGGAGAGTCCTAGAAGCCTTTGATCACGTTGGAAGCATTGATTAATCTCTTTAATCATCTCTGAAGTTTGCTACTTTTGGTTTGCACTTATTTCATTATTTTCTTGATACAATGTCTTTGTTTAAGAATTCTTTTGTTATTTTGTTACAATCCAACATGAGCTAAACTTCTTAAGTGATTGCTTGGATTGTTGAACCTGGATCTTTGTTTAATTAAGTTTACGTTTGAACTAACTGGTTTTTCCGTTATTATTTACGTTTAATCGCGATCCATGTTTATTCAAAGTCATTAAATTTACTACTTAGCGTGATTGATAGATCTATATCATAACTAGCGTTCTTATAAGTTTATCAGTTATTTACGATTATATAATTTATTAGATAATTGTAGCTTGAGACTTAATTGAGATAGGCTAAGATATTAGTAATTTAGTGAATTGAATGAACATGACAATTATATCAAAATTGAATAATTGAGACTTTTGTTAATTAGTAGTCGACAGATTAAATTATAAATAATAGTGACATTAAAGCACAATTTAGAGTGGATAATCTAAGATAGCTCTTGATGTACGATTAGTCGTATGATCTTTCTCTAAAATTGTAGGATTAGATAACTCTAACGGGAAATCTAGTTATTATAGAAATCACAGTTAAACCAGTCAAACATATTCTTATTATTCATGATCCAGGTGAAACTTAATTCCAAGTAATCGCTGCTTTTTAATATTGATTAAATCTAAAAGTCTTTTCGAAACAGTTTTTCATCCGCAAATCCACTTAGTTAATTAAATTGCTATTTTAATTTAGTTATTTGTTTTCTGAAATATGTTCTCACAGAACTAAAACGCCCCCCATATTTACTTGCTTTATTTAGTTTAATTATATAATTTGAGATAACGGATATAAATACACGTTCCCTGAGTTCGATCCGGACTTACTGAATCTATATTTGCGTACGATCAGGTACACTGCCTGTATTGTGTGTTAATCTACTTTGGTAAAATCCTTTTCTAAACTTTAAATAATTTTATGTTATAAAATACACATCATTAGTCAACACAAGTCAACATTGAAGATTATAACTCTGATTATGAAGACTCTACTTCCGAGTTAAAGTGAACAGCTTCAGAGTTAAAGTTAAGATGAAGACTTCAGTGTTTGTGTTTAGTTTGTATAGTATGTTAAGATATCTATAAATAGTAGGATGTGTGTATTGAGTCAGGTGTCTCTCAATGCAAAGTCACCAAGCCTGCATTCTTAAAGTACCATTGAGCTTCACTGTTGTAATCAATTTATAAACGGCTCTTCCCTCCAAAATCCTTCTATGTGAAAATATCTTTACATTCTCTTTCAATTAACAAATTCTCAATACAACTACTGTTTAGATTCAATCAAATCATGAGATTCCACATCATGATTTGAACAAACAATTCACTATTAGAGTTTTGGATCCTTTATAAATCCTGTCAAGATGAGAAAAGAGTTGTTTCTCTATATATGTCAATCTATAACATCTTACCCGCAGAAACCGATACCCGACTATTCTACATATTTTCATCAACGCCTAGAAGTTGTTGGTAAACTCAGTTTTCATAAATTCACTTCCTCCATACCCCAATTGGAGTACGATTGTGCCTCCGATGGTTTAATGAAAACTTACATATGGGTCAACAACCATCATATGATTGTTTAGACAACTTCACCAAATGTATATTTCATCTTTTCTCCCCCGAATTTTTAAGATAACCAACAAAAGAAGATGTGCAACATTTACAACATCGTCATGCTGATATACATGGTTTTCCGAGTATGCTTAGAAGCATCTATTATATGCGTTGGGCTTGGAAGAACTATATGGTGGCATGGGAGGGTCAATACACACAACGTGATCACGGAAAACCAATGATCATGCTCGAAGGGGTTGCATCTTATGATCTATCAATTTGGCACGCTTACTTTGGACCTGCGGGTTCAAGAAACGATATCAACGTATTGAATAGTTCCGATCTAATTAACGATTAACTTCAAGATCATGCTCCAACGATTAATTACAATATTGTCAGACGTAATCTCACAAAAGAATATTATATTTATCCATAATGGTCAACACTTGTCAAATCGTATAGGTATCCAATAACGGACGAAGAAATAAGGTTTTCGAGATTTCAAAAATCAGTAAGAAAAGATGTGGAACGAGCATTCGGTGTACTTCTAAGGCGTTGGAGAATAATAAAAAAAAACCCCGGCAACAACATATAACACACAAAATGTTAAATGAATCATGTATTGTTGTATGATTTTACACAACATGATAACCCATGACAACGATCGCAACATGTGTCGATTAGAGAAATATTATCTAGGAAACGAAGAAAATAGACCGACGTTTACGTGGGAAGACAAACTTGCAAGTTCCAACATATAGACGAATAGACACAAAGTTCCGTGATCGACAAATGCATCATACACTTCGTGACGCTCTTATCCAACACACTGCGACTCTTCCACCAAATTTCCGTACTCGTTAATTTATTTTAGTAATTGAACTTTTTTATATGATGGGAAAATGCACTGGATGACCATCGTACTACCACAAAATATCCGTATAGGTCATTGTACAAAATTTACATCTATCTACATCACTATACCGCAAGTAACCTGTTATTTAAACCATTTTTACCCGATCAACAGGTTAACCTCCACTAATTCTCTCTCTCTCTCTCTCTTTCATTTTGAAATTGATGAACCCAAAAATTGTGCTGATGATCTACTCCGGCGACATTTTTCATTGTTTAATCTTGACGTTACAATGTACACTTTTCGATTAATCTTGACGTTACAATGACACGAAAACACTTCTTTTCGATTTAAAAATTACCTGCCAGATTAAGTAAGAATTACTGTCTCTGGGTTGCTAATTTGATGCCGGAAAATGTCGTCGGAGTAGATCAATCAACTGGCGAGTGTCATCATCTCTTCAGTTTATCATCATCTCTTCATCATCATCATCAGTTTATATCATATATTTTGATGAAACTAGGCCTAGAGATGAATGGTCGTCGGAGCAATGATGGAGTGGTTCTAAATTTCGGTAAAGGAGGTGTGGTTGTGAGAATGAGATAGAGACAACAGATATGAGATTTAATATTACTGGAGATAATAATAACTTGTAACCACCATCTTCAGCGGTTTCCACAATCACCGGCGACGACACCATCTTTACTGGCCACACCTGCAAGCGTCACCATTGTTACCCTTTTAGTTAACACGGACATCCTTCTTGATAAAAAAAAAAAGGGGGCATCGACACAGCTTTCTACTCAGATATTGCCATCATCATCTTCAAATGAATTTGTTTTTGTTTGATTATGCTTCAGATTTGGTTCGAAAATGGTTTAGAGTTAGTGACATTGCGATGTAGCCGGAGTTCAGGAGAGTGTCGACGGCGTTTGCGGTGGTTTCCGGTGGAACTCGATAATTTGAATCTAAAAATTAATAAAAATAAAAATAAAATTAAAAAACCTTGTGGAGGTGAATAAACTATTGAAATGAAATGATGAAGGCAGCAAGGGAAAGAAGGGGATGAAGGCAGCAAGGGAGGAGAGAAGGAAGGAATGTTTGGGTGGTACTGATGATGTGGCGGTTACCAACAGGTTGCAGGTGACCAAACTGATCTATTTAAACGGTTTCTTAAAGTTAAGGTTATAATTTAAACGGTAAAATACGGTATAGTGATGTAGATAGACGTAAATTTTGTACAATGACCTATACGAATATTTTGTGGTAGTACGATGGTCATCCAATGCATTTTTCTTTTATATGATTGTAGTGTCTTTTTATTGTATTGTTTTTTTTTCAAAAAATGTTCTTTTTAATAAATATATTATTTTTTTTTAGTAAATTTTTATTTAAAATAAATAAATATGTGTGGCCTAGAAAAATTAACTGACGGATTACTCTTGACAATAATTTTATGAATTTAATGTATATTGACGTAACATTAAATTTGTAAAATTTAACCATATTAGTTGATATAATTGTTGGGAGTGTCTAAACTAGATCTCTGAAGCATATATATAAATTAAAATAAAATTAAAACACTTGTCAAGTGCTAGAGAGTGGTAGTAGTGTTGGATGCAATCACAGTGCTTGACAACCTTTTTCAACAAAAATCCCACTTTAAATCAATCAATCAATCAAATTCACGACCTTTTTCTTCTCTGTGTGATCATGAGTCTCTTCGGTCTCGGCAGGCAAGAAATTCATTTTCTTGAATTTTCAATCTTTTTTTTTATCCCAAAATCATATTTTATTAATCTTTCTTCATCTGGGTATCTTTAATTCTTTGTAATTATGATAAAGTTTGCATTTTTATCTGGATATAATGATGTTCATAGCTTTATATTAGTCTTTCTTCATCTGGGTATCTTTAATTCTTTTTGATTAGAATAAAGTTTGCATATTCATGTTAGTTATTTTTAAGTGATAGTGGATCATAAGAATTTACAAAGTGGCAGAAGGTAAGGGGCAAAAGTTGCGCTGCTAAACCTTTTGGATTGCAAAGCCAATACGTTTAATTCTCAAGAATTTTAAAATTTGGAAATTGGCATAAGGTAAGCGGGCAACAAGCTGCCCCGCTAAACTTTTTGGATTGCAAAGCCAATACGTTTAAGAATTTTAAAATTTGGAAATTTATTGATTTGATCTTATAATTGTGAGTATAGGGTTTGTTGTTGCTGAATTGAGATGATTAGGTTTAGTTACAAGTTTATTGATTTGGGTATTTGTTAAAGTTAGGAAAAGTTTATGGTAAAATGTTTACAATTGGATGTTTAGATCATGATGTTAATAGAAATTGTTAGCACCCGTAAATATGCTCTACTTGAAAAGGAAAATGTGTACATAATCATAAATAATTGCGCGAAGATACTTTTATGACATGAATATATGACACATCTGTTGCAACTACTCCTCCACATGTTAATATAATAAACTTCAGTTATCGTTTATTTATAGATCATGTTTTCTTCATTACCATGATATTGAATATGGAAAAGCTCGTTTAATAATTAATCCTTCCGTATTGTAATAATTTTGACAGGAACCAGAGGACATTTCGTCCAAAAAAGAGTGGACCTACTGGGAGTAAGGTTAAAACTATACTTCTACTCGACACATACTTTGTAATCACGTTATGGATTATTTCATTTTTATTGTATAGGGGGCACAACTAAGGCAACACATCGATGCTACTTTGGGTAGCGGAAACCTGAGAGAAGCCGTGAGACTTCCTCCCGGAGAGGATATAAATGAATGGCTTGCTGTCAACAGTTACTATTTTTTATTTTTTTTTACCGTCATCTAGATAAAAGCAATAAACTTCATTATCTGAAAGCTAAATCAACGTGGTTTGACTTTTTACTTTCAGCTGTGGACTTCTTCAATCAAGTGAATCTTCTTTATGGCACCCTAACCGAGTTCTGTACACCGGAGATTTGCCCAACTATGACTGCTGGTCCCAAGTAAGTCTTGGCAATATATTTCTGCTTTTGATATTAAATCATCTCAAAAAGAATGCAATTTGTAATTCAGCGTCTGTTACTTTATTAAAAATAAATTACCATATAGTACAACCAACAGTTTCTTATTTATGAACATACGGAGTTTCTAAATTAATGTAAATAAAAACGTACAGGTATGAATACCGATGGGCAGATGGTGTACAAATCAAGAAGCCTATTGAAGTCTCGGCTCCAAAATATGTCGAATACTTGATGGATTGGATTGAATCGCAGCTTGATGACGAATCTATCTTTCCTCAAAGGCTTGGTAATTCCCTGTGTTTATAATAAGATAAAAACTTGTTAGGGATAGTTAGGTAATTCTACATTTTTATTTCAATAATCATTTGTCATAGTTTCTCGGCCTTTCTAAATTAGTGGCACCCTCGGTTACGCACATGTTTTATTAGCTTCAACAATTTGAATTATTACGCAGGAGCACCATTTCCGGCCAATTTCAGGGATGTTGTGAAAACGATATTTAAACGCTTGTTCCGTGTATATGCTCATATCTACCATACACACTTTCAGAAGATCGTGAGTCTTAAAGAGGAAGCTCATCTAAACACATGTTTCAAGCATTTTATACTGTTCACATGTGTAAGTTAACTCCAAAATGATCAAATTACTTGTTTTGAATTGTTTTAACTCGAACTCGTTTTGACCCACTACCCAACCCGCCCGAATTTTCACCTCCAATTTACATTACTGAAACAATAAAGTTATGATGTGCAGGAGTTTACGTTGATCGACAAGAAGGAGCTAGCCCCACTTCATGAGCTTATAGAATCAATCGTCACTTATTGAAAAGCTTTCGTATTTGCCATATTGTTAAGTTTAATTATATTTGGGAGCTAATAAAGTGTTGTGGTTACAAATGTTATGCCAAATGTTATCTAATGTAACTAAGTTTTATAGAATCCATTGTCTCTTATTGATGAACCTTCGTGTTTGACAAGGCCAATTTGGTCAATTTATATGTTCTTCGACAAAAAAAAAAACAACCCGGGATGATGGTAAAAAGAATAGCATAACGTGATCTAAAATGGTCAAATTATATCTTTTAAGAAACCCTGTTAAATGGTCGGAGGAACCCAAAGCGGTGTTTCTATCCTTAGATAAATGTATAACTGTCTACATCTTACCTCCCCATATTCCACCCTTTACATTATTATGTATCCTTGTTGCCGGTCAGGCCAAAAGTCCGTCTATTTAAAAAATATTTTAATCTAGTTTAAAACTTTTGACTGTCTATTTTAAAAAAATTCTAATCTAGTTTAATATTTATGATACGGCATCAAATCTTAGCCCTCCGGTTTGTGTCCTCTGTCAAATATGGCTTAAAACCATATTTTTACTGGTCTGAGTTGGTAAAATTTCCAACAGACCAAATCATTCACCACCCAAACAATAAAGAACAAGAAGATCCGAACCACATGTGTGCGTATATATCATTTCAAAATTCAATAGCTACAGTACCAATTAAATTTGATCGAATTCACCGAAAGAGAAGTTACCAAAAAACATATCAAGAAAGTCAAATCTACACCTGCTACTTCAAAATGTCAAAAACTTTGACACAAAATCCTTCATAACTGCTCATGAAATCCGTCAAGCGGTTTCATATGAATCACTCCATGTTCACCCTTCCTGGATCTTTTATCTGCAACAATATACGACACCACAACGCCAACAAGAACCAAGAAAACAAGCGCAAACATCTGGAAGTTAGCTAGTATCTGCCCATGAACCTCGTGGTCATGTGATGAACATGTGACTTCATTCGCTTCGACTTTACAGCCAGCTGGCATCGAGGGCCCGTAGAGTGTGAAGGCAGTTTGATAAAACCATAGGCCTTGAAGAGTTATAGCAATGCCACTGCAGAGATCAGCAGGGAAGCTTGTGGGCATGAGGGCCCCACAAACGATTGATAATATGCAAAGGGCCACAAGTAGAACGAGGAGAAGATGATAATGACCTTCTAGCCCTTTGTGTGTTGTTGAGTGGAAGAAAAATAAAAGATATTCTGCACAGAATGCTGCTGCGGATATCAAGCATAGGGCGCCTTCAGGTAATGGCAGAATACTGAAAAGTGACCCAAAAAAGTCAAAAGTCAAGAATTTAAAGCTTAGAAAATTTTGATATTGCTAATATAGATCAAGTTTCCATAACGTTCACTTATATGGAAAAGATAATATCTTTATGAACTAAGTATCGAAATCAACTGAAAAAGGACAAAAGAAAAACCCAGAAAATATTTGCTAAAAAATGTAGAAGATATCCATGGTTTTTACAAATGTAAGGCCTAACGTGCTTTGGGCGTCGTATAGATATGATGTAATATTAATATCAATTCAAATGAAACCGTTTCATTTTCAAAGATTCATAAGTAACATACTCTTAATCAAAATTAATAAGCAAATACAATATTATAACTTACAATATTTGCTGATAAATGCAAAAGATATCCATGAATTCGTACCAAAAGTAGGATCTAATGTTATTTGGCATACAAATATGATGTAACATTCATATAACATGATAACAGATTAATCAATTAGGACACACGAGAGAAACATTTTTACGGTAATGGGTCCCACTTAATCTTTACAAAAAATGATTTTTAATAACATTTTGATGGCATAATTATTAACAAAAAATGATTTTTAAAAACACGTAAGAACAACCATGGAAGATGAAGACTGACCTGGTTTTTTCGGAGAGTATAGCAACAATACTGAACACGAAAAACATTAAAAGCATTCCACCATGTTCAAAATCATTCATATGATGCGGGTTCAAAACGCCATTAACAAAAAACTTAAGGTGAGTCGAATACAAAAGCTCTATACACATATCAATAAACGCTCCAACTGCTATAACATAAAGTTCCAAATACTTCAACTTCCCATTAAAACCAGGAACAGGGTTCCAAACTCTAACACGAAAGGTATTCGGATCTGTTGCATAACGAGCCACCGTGCACCATATATGCCATACTCCAACTATAAGAAACAGTGTCCCTGGAACCACATGTCCAGCAAAAGATCCCATCTTTCTCCACCCTAACCAAAACTACACAAACCTTATCGAACCTTTTCCGATTCAAATCTTTTTCTATCAATTAATTTAGGGAAATCTTGAAATTTCCTTGTTTCTTTCAAGTTCTTCAAACTAATTAATTTCAATTCCTGGTCAAGCAAAATCAATTAATAATATTAGATTTTTTTTTCCAAAAGTCAAGAACAGTTTCTTGTTACATAACATTATTCTAAAATTAGATTTTTTTCGAAAAGTCAAACTAGTATCATAGGTTAAAAATTGAAACTTGAAATCAAGAAACAAACAATTAGATCTTATAAAAAAAAACCCATTTAGCTAATCACATTATAATCACTACCCATTAAAAACAAATTCCAAGATTTCTTCATAAACTGTCAAAAAAGTCAAACTATGCCAACAATAAAAATTGAAGCATGAAAATCAAGAAATAAACAGAATTATATAATATAAAAAAAAAAAACCCATATAGCTAATCAATTCGTAAAAGTAAGGTTAAATTCTTTACATAATCATTTGAAAAAAAAAAAAAAAAAAAAAAGTAAAAAAATCCAAGATTTCATGATAAACTGTCAAAAAAGTCAACCTAAGACCTAAAAATACAAATGAAATCTTGAAATGAAGAAACAAACATAATCATACAGATGTAAATCAATGATGGGTAATTAATAAAATACGAAAAAATGAAAATTTAGGAAGAGTTACTTACAGATATGATTGACACTTGCTTGATGATTACAAAATGATCCAAAAAAGTATACTCAAATCAAGATTGATTATTGATTATTATTATTATGGAAGAAGAGGGTGTGGGATCAGATGCCGACTGTGTAAAAAAAGATTGATTATTATTAAGTTTTTATTTATTTATTTATTTATTTTGGAGCAAAAAGTTTTCAATTATGGCTACTTATTATATTATTATGGCTATATATAAGATTTGACTAGTATTTTTATTATTTTCATAAAATTTGTTGTTTTGGGTCCCATGGCAATGGCATATGTTTAGGCCCAAAACATGTGCCGTTGTTTCGAATTTTAATGTTTTTCTCGTTACTTGATTTAGACAGAATGCAAAATTGACATTCTTTTTGGTTATAAGAAGAGGGGTAAATTACAAGATCATAAATTAGTAGAAAGTATAAAAGTGATTTTATTCATAATACCTTTATTGCAAATAAGAATATTAGAGGTGTATAAAAGATGGTTAATATTGGTCATATTAACCGAACCGTAATCGATATAATCGACCCACATTAACCGAACCAATAATATAACTAACGGTTCGGTTTCGAAATTTTCATTAACCGAATATTTCGGTTCGGTTATGGTTTTGCCTTAAAAACCGAACCTAATTAACCGAACCGCTTAATATATAGTTCAACAAAAAATTTATTGTTAAACTTAAACATCTTTAATTATACTCCAATAATTTTTTCATTTAATTCAATGAAAAAGATATGCTAGCGAAAATGTAAATCAAACTCATTGAACCGAATTGCTATCTTATTAATGATGTTCTTCATTTAAATACCATTCAAACATTTAAATATTATATTACATCTCTAAACGCAACTAAAACATTATGTGGATATCTATGTTCTTTTGTTTAATAATATGTTGTCACACCCCGCTAAAGCGGAAACACGAGATGCGAAGAGCAACGATATCATTACACGAGTTATAATTAAAACATACGGTTTCAAGTCATTACGATAGAAAATAAGAGTTTACAAGTTTGAAAATAACCAAGCATTTAACGTACCACATAACAAAATACATGATTAATTGTTAACAAAATTCCCAAAATAATAAAATAGGTCTTTTCCCAACTCTTGAATTCACGTGACATGCCTGACCCATCCATGGTATGCACTTAGTATCCTTACATTTGGTTTCCTGAAACATAAGATAAAGTGTCAACTACATAAAGTAGTGAGTGAGTTACACTTTTGAGTTTCTCGATAAAAGTTTCCAAGTGTGAAAATATATATGTAAAAAGTATCATAAATGAAAAGAAAGCGGAACGGCGCTAAAACATATATATTTATAAAAGTTTCGAACGTACGCAAGTAAAGTAGAACTCGTATCATAAAAGTTGTAGCGGAATCAAACGTTAAAATAAAGTATATGCGTAAGTAATATGTGCTTAACTAAATTAGTAACTTGTATCAATCACTTGGCATAATATAAAAGTAAGTCTACACTAAAACGATTGTCTGGTCAGATCTAGCCCCAAAATGTTTCATTGAGTTTCCACCTGAATCTAGTAATATGTGCTTAGGACGCGAACCACAAGCAAGGAGTGACCTCTCCTAAGTATCGATACCCATAATACTAACGGCTATTGCTAATAGTGTATAAAGTTTCGAACCAAAAACGGGGCAATTTGAACTCTGTTTCTAAAAATAGTAGTAAGCACTTACGGAATTTATATTTTCATCAAGGATTGGTTTCCTACAAGTAGCCTAAATTTAGTTTAGCCAATTTAGGGGGCATTAACACATTTTACGCATAATAGTTTCACAAGTTTCCAAGGTTTCCAAGTTTCACATGTTTCAAAGGTTTCAAAGTTTCACGAGTATCCAAAGTTTCCAAGTTTCATAAGTTTCAAGGTTTCAAAGTTTCACGAGTATCCAAAGTTTCATAAGTTTCAAAAGTTTCAAGGTTTCACGAGTTTCCAAAGTTTCCAAGTTTCATAAATTTCAAAAGTTTCAAAGTTTCATACGAGTTGCATATAGTTTCAAAAAGTCACATAAACATACAATCTTATGTTTCCCCCAAATAAGTAGTTAAAATAGTAAAAACATAGTGGGGTTGTAACTCACGGATTGCGAAGAGTACGAGACGAGTGCGAAAAGCGGTCGGAATGCTTCGGAATCAAGGAAATCCTATAGTTATACCAAGTCATCGATTAAGTTAGTTGTTTATGAGTTTATAGCACCGTTAGTCAACGAAAATGCTTTAGTTTTAGAAGTTATGTTAAGGTCTAATGAAAATCGGGCAACGCTTCCGCGCTATAAAATATTCGTCCAAATTTCAATCACTTTCCCGCTTAACAACAATTGCATTTTAGACCATTATTCATAATACATAATACTACATTAAGTTTAATACAATACTTTGGTTAACTTATATTTTAACTTTATTTGTCCAATCTCAGTCCAAACCGATAAAATACGACGAGTGTTGGTCTAATAGTTAATCCTAACCGTTTTCAAGGCTAAAACCGAATACGAATATAATGAAATCGAAAGATTCACAAGAGTAACAAGTTATACCGCTAACACCCGCTTGATTTGACAAGGTTCTGGAATGACAACTTCAGTGGTGTAGTGATGAGAATACCCGCCACCAAAACACAAGACAACCACCGAAAATTAGCAAAACGACGATTTTTGTGACATCGGACACATCCAGCCGCCGGCTGGGATGATGCAGCCGCCGGCTGGAGCTCCTCAGTCAGATCCGGATTTTCGTAAATTTTGCGTTTTTAGGCGTTTTCAAGAGTATTTTCGGTAGATTTCGACATGCAACTTAAAAACCTTTAATAACATCCATTTATTCCTTCAAATAACCTCTTTTTATATCAAGATCTAATGTAAAAGTTTATAAAACTTATGTTTTTTTTTTTACATAAATCACCATAGAAACTTTTATAAAAACCTTTCTTTGATCTTTGATGATACATGCATGTATAAAAATGATAAAATGAAAATAAAAACAGTGGGTAAAAGTTATTATACCGCAAGAATAGAGTGTGTGATGATCTAGCTTGATCTTGATGGAGATTTTGATGGAGAATAAACCCGAAAATGATGAAGAACTCAAGAACAACCCGGAAGAATCACCACCTCTTGCTCCCTTTGATGAATAGGACCGATTATTGTGATGTTGAGGGTGTTTATTTAGTGATTATTGGCTGGAATTTACAGCAACAAAAGGAAGAATGGAGAAAATGTAGAGGGAGTTAGAGAGAATCTCTATGTGTGTGTGTTTTTTGATTGTAGGAAATGAAGGAAATGACAAGAATAGGTGGTAGTAGCACCTTGGGACAGGGATTTCTGCAATTAAGGGAGGTCCAATCGGGTTTAGACACTTGTCCCAATCGATTTTCATGCAAAAATGAGTCACCAAGGCCTGACCAGACACTTCCAGCCGTCGGCTGGAGGGGCTCAGCCGCCGGCTGAAGCCCTGCCAGCTGCTGGCTGGTCGGCTGGCTCGGCAGACTTGTTTTTTACTGTTAAGGAGTTTCGTTCGTCGAAAGTTCCCGATTCTTTTTGCGTTGAACTTAGGAAAGTGCATACTTTGATTTACTTTATATTAGGTTCATTTAATATTATATTTTCGCTTTCGATTTCGAGATTCGCACGATTTTGGTAAAGGAGTAAACAAGAGCAAAAGCATGATATCTCGAGTTTAAAGAACACGGTAACCGACAAATTTGGCATAACCTTCTAACTTATAATTATTAGGATACTAACAAATTGGCACTTAGATATTTAGATTCCGAATTTGATTCCGACACTGACACGTTCTCGGTAAAAGTACGGTTAAAGGCAAGACGGACACTTTAAAGGACATAGGGCACGATTTTCACCTGAAATTTTTGACGGTTGTCACATTCTCCCCGGGTTGAAAGAAATTTCGTCCCGAAATTTAGTTCGTCCCATCATGAAGAAGTGTTCCTGAACGGATGTGGATACTTCTGACGGATATGGTTCTCACGTTCCCATGTGAATTCACGACCACGTCGGGGATTCCACCGAGCTTGACAATAGGAACACGGCTTTTCCTGAGTTGTTTGACCTCTCGGTCAACACCCTCGAGCGGTTCCTCAATGAAATAGAGTTTGTTATCAATCTTGACCTCGTCGAGGGGGGGGGGGGTGGATGACGATGGTCTCATCAGATAAACACTTTTTCAAGTGCGAGACCTGGAATACGTTGTGAACGTTGGAGAGGATCTGCGGGAGTTGGAGTTTGTAACAGCCCAAGCACGCTTAGCTGCAGAGTTATGATGGGATCCGATGCTTTAGTGCTGGTATGATCGCAACCGGGTCGATTCGCTCTCTCACTTCGAATGGGTCGGTGTACCTCGGGCTTAGCTTGTCGCGCTTCCCGAAGTGAATTACCCCCTTCCATGGCGATATTTTGGGAAGCACCCTATTTCCAACTTGGAACTCAAGGGGTTTCCTCCGGTTGTCGGCTTAGCTCTTCTATCGGGTACGAGATGTCTTCAGTCTTTCCGATTGGTAGCAATCTTGTCGATAGTTTCCTGGATGATGTCGAGCCTTGTGAGTTGTCGATTGCCAGCTTCTAAGCAACAAAGCGGTGGCTGACACTTACGTCCGTGTAAGGCCTCGAATGGTGCGCACTTGATGCTAGCGTGGTAGCTGTTGATATAGGACAACTCGACCAAAGGGAGGTGAGCGTCCCAACTTCCTCTGAAGTCAACTACGCACGCTCTTGGCATATCCTCAAGCGTTTGGATCGTCCGTTCACCCCGACCCTCGGTCTGGGGATGGTAAGTGGTACTGAGGTCTAGTCGCGTCCCGAGCGGTTTCTGAAGGGCATTCAAAAAGCGGGACGTGAATCAACTATCCCTGTCGGAGATGATGGTGAGAGGTGTTCCGTGACGAGAGACGATTTCGTTGATGTAGATCTTAGCGAACTGCTCCATCGAGTGGTTTTCATGTACCGGTAGAAAGTGTGCAGACTTCTTCATTCGATCCTCAATCATCCAAATCATGTCGTTACCTCTTGCCGTACGGGGCAGTTTGGTGATGAAGTCAATGGAGATTTGTTCCCACTTCCACAGGGGATCTCCGGCGGTTGCGGTAGGCCTGATGTTTTTTGATATTCGCCTTGACCTCAGGGCAAGTTAAGCACTTAGCCGCGTACAAGGCGATATCCTTCTTCATGTCTGGCCACCAATAATATTCCCGGGGGGGGGGGGGGGGGGGGGGGGGGGGGGGGGTCTTTGTACATTTTTCGGATTCTGGGTGGATGGAATATCTGGAACGGTGGCCCTTGACTAGTATGAGTTTTCGAAGGTTTTCGGATCTCGGAATCTACGCTCGGTTCTCGAAGTAGTGGATTCCGTCCGGATTAAGCTCGAATTTTCTCACGGGGTTCTGTAGTGTCTCTTTCTTAAGGTTCTCGGGTTTCAATGCTTCGCTCTGAGCTCTAGCGATTCCAATTTTTAGCTTCTGAAATGGTTCCTTCTGTTCTTTGCCCCAAAGGGAACTGCATATTTCGGAGTGACTTCGGTCAATGGCTTAGCGATCCTTGAGAAATTCTGAATGAACCTCCGTTAGTAGCCCGCCTATCCTAGGAATTGTTGGATTTCCGTAGAAGACGTTGGGGCTTGCTATCTCTCAATCGTTTTGATTTTGGTTGGGTCTACGTGAATTCCCTCCTAATTGATCGCATGACTAAGGGAATGTACTTCCCGGATTCAGAATTTACATCTCGAGAGTTTCACGTACCACTTCTGATCCCTAAAGAGTTCTAGAATGAGTTCCAAATGTTTCGCGTGGTATTGATTATCCCGTGAATGGTTGAAGGTGTCATTTATGAATGTGATTACGAATTTGTCCAGATATGGTCTGCACACCCGGTTCATCTAATCCATGAACACTGACGGTGCGTTGGTCAGACCGTATGGCATAACGAGATATTTGAAATGCCCGTAGCAAGTTCGGAAGGAGGTTACAGAAGTATCGGTTTCACTGACTCGAACCTGATGATACCCTGGACGGAGGTCGATCCTTGAGAAGTAAGTTGCACCCTGCAACTGATCGGATAGGTCGCCAATTCGAGGGAAAGGGTATCGGTTCTTGACGGTCAGTTTATTGAGTTCACGCGAATTGATGCACATCGCGAGAGATGCGTCTTTCTTTTTATCGGAGGGGATTGGGGCTCCCCGGGATGATGTACTAGAACGAATTTGTCGCAACAGACAATTTCAACTCCGGATCGGGCTAACCAGCCCATTCCGACGTTGATGTCGAGACTTTTCAGTCCTATGGGGATGAGATTGATGGGGAAGGACTTATTGATTTGGTACGTTGTACATCCTAGGTTTACGTTCTTAGAATTGAACTTTTGGCCATTAGCGTATTCGATAGTGAAGCTATCCTTAAGAACTTTAGATCCTAAATTAATAAGGGGTCCAAATTCTAAGCATACAAGCTCCTCTCAGCTCCTGAGTCGAACACTATGGAGGCATAATGGTTGTTACTGAAATTTACCTGACGCGGCATTTGGATCCTGCCTTGCCTCTTTGGCGGTGATTTCGAGGGTACTGAAAGTTCTTGTTGTATGCAGTATGGGGCAAGTCTTACGGCGGTGTTCTTTGCTTCCGCATTCGAAGCAAGATGGCTTTCTTTCTTGGCAATATTTGACGTAATGCCCCGCCTTGTTACAACGGTGGCACACCGGGCAACTTCTCGCATGGTGGAAGTCGCATTTTTCGCATTTGGGGTACGGACCCTTGTAAGGTCGGGGTCCGGTTGTGGGTTTCTTGTTGCGATTTCTCCCCGTTGGTCGGCGATCAGCCTTCCTTTTCTTACTCTCCTTACGCTCGACAGTTGCCGGAGGGAGAAGGAGGTTATTGTTTATGGAGTGCTCTCCTTCTTCTTGTTTGATTGTTACTGGAAAGAGAAAGGGGTTCACGTTTCCGAGGTTTTCGCTTTCCTCTTGTTTAACTGTGGTTGGGAAGAGGTGAAGGTTATTGTCACCGTTGATCTCCAGGTGACTGTCGTTGGGGTTATCGTCCCAGAGAATTTCGTTGTTGACCCCAGCGATGATCTGAGCGATCATGTTTGGGAGTGCTGCTTTGAGCTGCACGGTAATCTGCTCGGCTAATAGGTCGGCGCGACTTCTCTTAGGAGGCATGATTCTACAATGGAAAGAAGGAAACTAGTTTAGAACGCACGAATAAGGATATGAAATAAGGACATAGAACAATAATGTATATCGGAAAGATAGATAGCGCACGCACGATAAGCGATTAAGGAATGAGAAAAGGATTCAAGCATAATAAACATTATGAAGGTAGAAATTCCATTCCATGATAAGAGTAGTCGGTTACAACGTTCATAATGTGAAAGGTTCAAATACTAGTGCAATACAACATAAAATGAAATACGGATTAGCTCCAAGTCGTCTACATATGGAAAACTACGACTTAAGCTTGCGATACATTACCTAAAATGAAAGGGCCTAACGACGCCTATCAAGGAACATCTTTGCTACGATGACCGCAATTAGGGTCCCCATAATCAAGCAAGCGCCGACGAGACACTGCACCGTCCTCGACGTGGCTTGGGCCGAAGTGATGACTCGGATTGACTGTTTAGACAATCGGTGTGCAGCATCAGAGACTTCACACAGAAGAAGACCCTGCTGTTGGGCCTCTTCGGTGATTCCCCGAAGTTCTCGATGAAGTTGAAGGAACGCTGTCGGTGGGGACGACGGTAGTGAAGACGGCATCATCGGCCTAGATGGTACGGCGCTGTCGGGGTGCTGCGTCTGCTGCTCCTGAAACTGACGCTCCCAATGATATCGATCCATCGTTGGCGCACGCGAAGTTCCAGCGTACGGGTCTACGAACGGCATCGCGGGAGGAGCGGTTCTGGATGAGTCGGGAGTCTGTCCCATCATCCTATCAGGCAGACGACCAGGAAGGACGACCTGCTTACGCGCAGTCATCCGCACACGGGGTCCACGCTGTTGGGGTGGTGCGGAAACTGGCCCCGGAGGAGCAGCTGGTAGCACGGTCCTCGGGCTGGAGGTACCGTGGCTGCTCGAGAAAGCCATTGAGTTCTCCTCGGTCGGGTCAGTGGTCTCGTGGTGCTGAGCCTCTGGTGCGGAGAAGTCTTCCGAGACTCCTGGCGTGTAGACGGCTTGCGTATGTGAGTGCGACTGTGACCGGGAGTGAGACTGAGATCGTGAGTGCGACGATTGAGACATGTCGGATCTAACAATAATGGGTAACGTGAGTACAGGGGGAAAAATAAGGAGAAATGTAAACGATAGTGCATATATGGGTCAGTCACGTGAGAATCGGGAATGGATAAGACCGGGAATTTTTCGACTCGAAAACCATTTAACGATAGCAATTACTTTCCGTTCTCGCATAATTTATTTTGAACTAGGCATAGTTGATCAAGTTACGCCTAGTTAAAAGCAATTCATGCAATTGCGGAATTAATCTACTAAAGTTCGAAAGCTCGTGAAATGATTTTTCCGAAAAAGCCTTGGTTATAGTTTGGTTTCAAAAATTTTGAAAAATTCTTAAAACCGTTTTTCACTATAACCTGTGCTCTGATACCAAGTCTGTCACACCCCGCTAAAGCGGAAACACGAGATGCGAAGAGCAACGATATCATTACACGAGTTATAATTAAAACATACGGTTTCAAGTCATTACGATAGAAAATAAGAGTTTACAAGTTTGAAAATAACCAAGCATTTAACGTATCACATAACAAATTACATGATTAATTGTTAACAAAATTCCCAAAATAATAAAATAGGTCTTTTCCCAACTCTTGAATTCACGTGACATGCCTGACCCATCCATGGTGTGCACTTAGTATCCTTACATTTGGTTTCCTGAAACATAAGATAAAGTGTCAACTACATAAAGTAGTGAGTGAGTTACAGTTTTGAGTTTCTCGATAAAAGTTTCCAAGTGTGAAAATATATATATAAAAAGTATCATAAATGAAAAAAAAGCGGAACGGCGCTAAAACATATATATTTATAAAAGTTTCGAACGTACGCAAGTAAAGTAGAACTCGTATCATAAAAGTTGTAGCGGAATCAAACGTTAAAATAAAGTATATGCGTAAGTAATATGTGCTTAACTAAATTAGTAACTTGTATCAATCACTTGGCATAATATAAAAGTAAGTCTACACTAAACCGATTGTCTGGTCAGATCTAGCCCCAAAATGTTTCATTGAGTTTCCACCTGAATCTAGTAATATGTGCTTAGGACGCGAACCACAAGCAATGAGTGACCTCTCCTAAGTATCGATATCCATAATACTAACGGCTATTGCTAATAGTGTATAAAGTTTCGAACCAAAAACGGGGAAATTTGAACTCTGTTTCTAAAAATAGTAGTAAGCACTTACGGAATTTATATTTTCATCAAGGATTGGTTTCCTACAAGTAGCCTAAATTTAGTTTAGCCAATTTAGGGGGCATTAACACATTTTACGCATAATAGTTTCACAAGTTTCCAAGGTTTCCAAGTTTCACATGTTTCAAAGGTTTCAAAGTTTCACGAGTATCCAAAGTTTCCGAGCTTCATAAGTTTCAAAAGTTTCAAGGTTTCAAAGTTTCACGAGTATCCAAAGTTTCCAAGTTTCCAAGTTTCATAAGTTTCAAAAGTTTCAAGGTTTCACGAGTTTCCAAAGTTTCCAAGTTTCACAAGTTTCAAAAGTTTCAAAGTTTCATACGAGTTGCATATAGTTTCAAAAAGTCACATAAACATACAATCTTATGTTTCCCCCAAATAAGTAATTAAAATAGTAAAAACATAGTGGGGTTGTAACTCACGGATTGCGAAGAGTACGAGACGAGTGCGAAAACCGGTCGGAATGCTTCGGAATCAAGGAAATCCTATTGTTATACCAAGTCATCGAGTAAGTTTAATTGTTTATGAGTTTATAGCACCGTTAGTCAACGAAAATGCTTTAGTTTTAGAAGTTATGTTAAGGTCTAATGTAAATCGGGCAGCGCTTCCGCGCTATAAAATATTCGTCCAAATTTCAATCACTTTCCCGCTTAACAACAATTGCATTTTAGACCATTATTCATAATACATAATACTACATTAAGTTTAATACAATACTTTGGTTAACTTATATTTTAACTTTATTTGTCCAATCTCAGTCCAAACCGATAAAATACGACGAGTGTTGGTCTAATAATTAATCCTAACCGTTTTCAAGGCTAAAACCGAATACGAATATAATGAAATCGAAAGATTCACAAGACTAACAGTGGGTAAAAGTTATTATACCGCAAGAATAGAGTGTGTGATGATCTAGCTTGATCTTGATGGAGATTTTGATGGAGAATAAACCCGAAAATGATGAAGATTTCAAAAACAACCCGGAAGAATCACCACCTCTTGCTCCCTTTGATGAATATGACCGATTATTGTGATGTTGAGGGTGTTTATTTAGTGATTATTGGCTGGAATTTACAGCAACAAAAGGAAGAATGGAGAAAATGTAGAGGGAGTTAGAGAGAATCTCTATGTGTGTGTGTTTTTTGATTGTAGGAAATGAAGGAAATGACAAGAATAGGTGGTAGTAGCACCTTGGGACAGGGATTTCTACAAGAGGGGAGGTCCAATCGGGTTTAGACACTTGTCCCAATCGATTTTCATGCAAAAATGAGTCACCAAGGCCTGACCAGACACTTCCAGCCGTCGGCTGGAGGGGCTCAGCCGCCGGCTGAAGCCCTGCCAGCTGCTGGCTGGTCGGCTGGCTCGGCAGACTTGTTTTTGACTGTTAAGGAGTTTCGTTCGTCGAAAGTTCCCGATTCTTTTTGCGTTGAACTTAGGAAAGTTCATACTTTGATTTAATTTATATTAGGTTCATTTAATATTATATTTTCACTTTCGATTTCGAGATTCGCACGATTTCGGTAAAGGAGTAAACAAGAGCAAAAGCATGATATCTCGAGTTTAAAGAACACGGTAACCGACAAATTTGACATAACCTTCTAACTTATAATTATTAGGATACTAACAAATTGGCACCTAGATATTTTGATTCCGAATTTGATTCCGACACTGACGCGTTCTCGGTAAAAGTACGGTTAAAGGCAAGACAGACACTTTAAAGGACATAGGGCACGATTTTCACCTGAAATTTTTGACGATTGTCACATATGTCCTACTTGTTCATACCAAAGTTGAAACTAAACTATCGAATTATATTTGGTTCAAGTAAATTCACATAGTATTTTATATTTAAAGTAACGAATTTGTTATCAAACATTCACGATTTAGGAAGCATCTTCTACGAGAGCTATTATGATACCTTTTGTTATTGTATTTTATAACTAATAATGACCTATTATTCTTATTTTTAGCTTATAACTTTATTTAGTATTCGTAGTAATTAACCGACAGTTACCCGATAACTGTGACAACCGTCTAAAATTCAGGTGATTCTCAGTTAATTTATCGGTTCGAATCTCTAGTTACTCTTTTATCGTGTTCATAATTCTCTAGCTCGTACATGTTGTGTCTTTATTTTGTCAGAACCAGTGCCGGAATAACTCCCGGAACCGAATTATATAAGCCCTAATACCAAGTAAACACCTAATGAACTTTCCTAAGTTCATAACGTATCATAATTAAGATCTTTCAGTTAACGAAAAGGTCCAATGAAGCAAACCGTAAAAACGAAAAATCAGAAAAATACTGAAAAATGGACCAATGCGACGCACTGGCTGGCAGAATTCAAATTTTTTTTAGTTTTAATTCTTGCCTCGTTTTTACAAAACCAACCACCAATTAAACACGGGCCTAGACCATCATTTACTGATTTTGGCAGTCCCCAAAGCCCCTTAACATCATTTCTTTATTTTCTTTTCATTTCACCATTTTCATTTGACAAAAAAAAAAACACACACACACAAAACACTCTCAAAACCCTCTCAAGAACAACCCCAAATCCAGAGATTTCCAGCCCCTTAATCCACCAAAATCAACCATCAAAACCGTTCAATCATCAAAGCAAACAAGGAGGAACAAAAGCATTTCGGATTCAAGCTTTTCCCACCAATTTTGGAGCTCAAATCACTTCTAAAACATCATCCAAACACTTTTGTCCGGTAGAAATCATTTTCCCATCTTTATTTACTGATTTTACAAGTTGCATGTAAGATCTAAACCATAAAAACAAGTTTTTATGAGGATTCATAACACATATTATACAAAAACGGGTTCTTATTAAAACAACACTCTAGATCTATGTTTTTGTGAATAAAGTTATGTAAAAACTGTAAAAATCGTGTTTTATGAAGTATCTACTGATTGCATGTCGAGATCCTTGGGTAACAAATCGTTTTGGACAAGAAAAACACAAAACGGGAAAAGACAGCAGGTAGGTGCGCGGCACCCCTGCTCAGTGCGGCGCACCGGCCTGCTGTCTTCCCGAAAATCGTCGTTTTGGTCGTTGGAAACTTATGTACGCATTCTGGATTTTTGTTAATAACGTTATGGGACTGAGATGAGTAAAATAATAACAGTGATAACTTGCATGAAACTCTTTGGACTAAGTGGACTTGTTTAATAAACTATTATGTGTATATATGTGTTTTGTGGGCGGGAAATGACTTTAGGTTTTGGACATGAAATTTGGGCGCGGAAGCGCTGCCCAAATTTCTTTAGAAAACTTAAATCATTTCAGCAACCTAAACACGTCTATCATAATAATAATAACATTAACTATAGACTTTCGGACTCAATATAACGTTAACCGCTTCGGACCATTTTTGGAACAATATTAAACTTAACACTTGAAGTTAAATAAAAATTGTCTATTATATTATTTAAAGTAACATAATGAGATAATAACTTTTGGACAACCTTGGTATCCTTAGGCATTCCGTGATTCCCGGCTCTTATTTCCGACCGAATTCCGAGTTCTCTATCCTCGCAAACCGTGAGTTACAACCCCACTTTGTTTTACTTTTGAGCTTTTAAACATTATTTGGGGGAAACATAAGATTATATGCTTTGTAACTTTTGAAACTATTTGCGAATTGTTGAAACATTTGGAAACTTGGTACTTTTGAAACTTTATTGAAACATTTGGATGCTTGTATGAAACTTGAAACATTTTAAAACTTATGAAACTCGTAAACTTTGGAAACTTGTACTAAACTTGAAACTCTTTGGAAACTTTGAAACTTTAGGAAACTTGGAAACTTGTGAAACTAATATGCGTATATGTTTTGTTACTCCTTAATTGGTTAACTAAATTAGAATACTTGTTAGAGCAACCAATCCTTGATGAGAATATAAACCCGTAAGTGCCTACTATTTTAGAAACAGAACTCAGTTGCCCCGTTTTGGACTCGGAACTTTACACACTATTAGCAATAGCCGTTAGTATTATGAGTATCGATACTTAAGAGAGGTCACTCCTTACTAAGGGTTAGCGACCCAAGTACATATTACTAAGATTAAGGTGGAAACTCAATTAAACATTTTTGGGGCTAGATCCTGACCAGACAATCGGTTTAGTGTAAACTTACAACCTATATTATACCAAGTGATTGATACGAGTTACTATTTAGTTAAGCACATATTACCTACGCATATACCTTTTTAGCGCCTGGATTCCGCTACAACTTTATTTATACGAGTTTTATTTGTTTTACTTGCGTGTGTACAGAACTTTTTACTATTCACATATATGTTCTAACGTCGCTCCGTTCCTTTTACTTATGACGTCATCATATATTTTGCATCTTTCTATTTTTGGAAACTTTTATCGAAACTCTAAACTGTAACTCACTCACTACTTTATGTAGTTGACACTTTATCTTATGTTTCACGAAATTAGTGTAAGTGTTGGAATGCATGGCAAGGAAGGGTCACTATGGTTACGTGAGGCGCACTTTGGGACAGACCTTTCTATTTCGGGAATTTGTTTTGGAAACTTTGTATTTGTACTTGAATTTAACTTATGAACTGCTTGGTTGATTTAAACTTTGAACTATATTTTATTTTAATGAAATGACTTGAATCGTTTAAATTTGCTTATGACCGTGTAATGATATTCCAGCTCTCACATTCCGTGTTTCCGCTATAGCGGGGTGTGACAGACTTGGTATTAGAGCACAGATTATAGTGAAAACGGTTTTAGAAATTTCTAAAAAGTTTTTGAAACCAAACTATAACCAAGGCTTTTCGGAAAATCATTATGGGTTCAAAACTTTAGAGAATTAATTTTGCAACTGCATGATTGTTTTTAACTACGCATGGCCTGATCACCCCTGCCTAGTTCAAAATGGCTTATGCAAGAACGGAACATAATTACTAATGTTAAACGGTTTTGAGTCGAAAAATTCCCGGTCTTACTATTCCCAACCTCACGTGATTGACCCTTACCTGCATTTCCTTACATATTTCCTTTAATATTATCTTGTTCATGTACTTACGAAACTCTTTACGTCACAGATCCGTCATGTCTCAATCGTCACGCTCGCGATCCCCCTCACGATCACAGTCCCGATCCCAGCACCGAGCTGCATCGTCACACGAGCCATCCGAGGGCCATACCGCCTCGGAAAGTCTTCGTCATCATACCACGGACCCCACGGAGGATACCTCCATGGCTGTGTCCAGCAGCATCGGGTCAAGCCCGAGGTCGGTATTACCACCTCCACCGGCTCCCGTTGCCGCGCCACCACTGCGCCGTGGACCGCGTGTCGTTATGACGGCACGTAAGCAGGTAGTTCTCCCGGGCCGGCTACCCGATAGGATGGCGGCCCAGCAGGACGACCCGTCCAGGCCTGCGCCACCCCATCTTCCATTCGGACGCCCAGAGGTTCCGCGCATCTCGATGATTGACCATTACTCGTGGGAGCGACAGCTCGAACGAGAAGAGATGCAGCGTGCCACAGACGCTGAGGCAGCTAGGCAGAGGATGCCGCCTACCCCACAACTACCCCCTCCTGCCTCTTTCCTGCACCTTCACCGAGAGGTAAGGGGACTTTCAGAGGAAGCCCAGCAACAAGGGCTGCTCCTCTGCGAGGTCTCCGATGCCGCGCATCGGTTTTCGGAGCAGGCACTGCGACACCTTGCTGCCGTCCAGGCCACAACCCGGACAGTGCAGCGCTTGGTCGGAGTTTGCCTGATCATGGGGACCTTGTTGGCGGTTGTCATCGCCAAGATGTTCTTCGAGAGGCGCCGTTAGTACCTTTCTTTTATAGTGTACTGTAGGCCGAGTTGTAATTTTCAATGTACACAGCTTCGAGCCATTTCCATTATTTCCATATTGTATTGTACTGTACTTCCTTTCTATTTTGAACCTTGTACTCAACTTATTAATGATTAATGAATGAAGTTCTATCTTTTATTATCTATTATTACCTTGTCTTGTGAATCTTGTACTGTGGTTGAATTATTCTCTCGCGTATGATTTTCTGTCGTGTGAAACTCTTGAATCTCTGTCGTGTGAAACTCTTGAAACCTTATCGTGCGTGTGCTATCTGTTCTATTACATTACTCTTGCGTGATTGTTAACTTGTTCATTGAATTATATTCTTATCATACTCTAATCGTGCGTTCTAAACTGAATCTGTTGTCTGTTGTAGAATCATGGCACCCCGTACCAACGCTAGTATCATCGCTGAGCAGGTTGCTGAGCAGTTGAACGCAGCGATGCCCAACATGATCGCCCAGATCACTGCGGGAATCAATGCTAACGTCAACAACCACCACCAACAGTAGCAACAGCAGCAACAGCAACAGCAGCAACAGCAACAACAGCAGCAACAGAATAACCACCAGAACCAGAACCAACACCCAAACCCACAAGCTTGCACCTACAAGAGTTTCATGGCCTGCAAGCCCAAGGAATTCCATGGCACAACTGGTGCCGTAGGCCTGGTATCATGGTTTGAGAGCATCGAGTCGGTGATGCACATCAGTGGATGTGCCGAATCTATGAAAGTGCAGTACGCCTCCTGCGTATTGAACGGTAAAGCACTGACTTGGTGGAACAATGTGGTCCGCAATAGGGGACGTGAGACCGCCTATGCTCTCACCTGGGAAAAATTCAAGAACCTCCTGATAGAGGAGTACTGCCCCCAAAGGGGAAATCAAAAAGCTCGAGGCTGAGCTCTGGGATCACGAGATGGTCGGAAACGACATCGAAGGGTACACTGCCCGATTCCATGAGTTGGCCCGACTGGTCCCAAGGCTAGTGACTCCCGAAGAAAACAAGATTGACCTGTACGTCTCCGGTCTTGTTCCTGAAATCAGGGGAATGGTTCTCACCAAGGAACCCCAGACCCTCCAGAGTGCCATCATCCTAGATCACCGCCTCACCAGCAACCTACTCACCGCTCCTGCCTCATCCAAGAAGGAGTCGGGTGAGAAAAGGAAGTCTGACCAAACCCCAAGGCGTAGTGATCGGAACAAGAAGAAGAAGACCACCCGCAACCTCGCCATAGCAGCTGTAGCACCACCACCGCCACCACCACCTGCAGGGACTCGATACACGGGGACGAACCCCAAGTGCAATAAGTGCAACTTCCACCACCACGGGAACTGCCCGGTGTTTTTAAAATGCCAGTAGGTAGGGCATTTCGCCAAATATTGCACGGAAAAGGTGGTAGTCCTAGGTCAGAAGCCGGTGTGCTTCGAGTGCGGAATGACCAGCACTTCCGGAACGCTTGTCCAAGACTACGAAACGCCCAACCAAACCAAGACGGGCGAGGTCGAGGACGCGCATTCGCACTCACAGCTGAGGAAGCTCGACAGGACCCGAATGCGGTGAACGGTACGTTTCCTGTTAATAACCATTATGCATCCGTTTTGTTCGATTCTGGTGCCGAAAGAAGCTTTGTATCCTTAGAATTTAGACCCCTCATTAACTTAGGATCTAAGGTTCTTAAGGATAGCTTCACCATAGAGTACGCTAACGGTCAGGAGTTCGAAGCTAAGGATATATGTCACACCCCGCTAAAGCGGAAACACGGAATGTGAAGAGCAAAGAATCATTTCACGGGTTACACTAAAGTTTACGGTTCAAGTCATTAAGATTTAAATTGAAAAGTACAAGTCAAAGATACAACCAAGATTCAACGTAAGACCATAGTACATAACAAAAATGTTTTAATTAAAATTCCCAAAATAAGGTCTTCTTCCCAAGGTACATTTCACATAAAAGACTTGACCCGCCTGAGCAATGCACTTCATAACTTACGCTTAGTTCCTGAAACATGAGATAAAGTGTCAACTACGAAAACGTAGTGAGTGAGTTACAGTTTAAAGATTGAAGAAAAGTTTCAATTTGAACGTTCATAAGAGTTCGAGACAAGTCCAAAGTTCTTGATAGTTCAAGAGTTGTTCAAAGTCAAGGAAAAATCAAGTTAAGTTCAAGTGCTTAAAATTCAAGAATAATTTAAATAAGTTCACGATCAAGTTCAAAAAGTTCCAAGTCCAAATAAGTCCAAAACAAGTTCAAATAAGTTCCAAGTTAGGCTCAAAAGTCAAGTAGCGTAGCGAGCGAAAAAGTTCGTAGTCATTACCTCAGCGGTGGATTAATCCACATGTGTAAGACAGTAAGTAAGTATATGCGTAAATAAAGACCTATGATCCTCGAGTTGTACCAACCACTAAGCTTAATATTCGTAAGATTTAGTTTTACACACTAATCCGATTTTGGTCAAGTACCTGCCCACTAGTCCAGTCTAAAGTCTGAGTCCGCGAGAACTTAGCAATATGTACCTTGGTCGCTACCCATTGGTAAGGAGTGACCGCTCCTAAGTATCGATACCCATAATCTATGCTAACGGCTTGTGTTAATAGTGTGTAGAGTCCAGTCCAAGAAAAGTTGTGGGGCATTTAGTTCGTCCCGTTTTCAAAAAGCCTTTTTGTCCGTACTTACGGTGTTATATTCTCACCTAGGGTTTTCGCACCTAAATACAACCAAGCTATCAATGTCTAATCAAGTATCCAAAGAGGCAAACCTAGGGAGTCTAAAGTAAGCCAATCCGAACAATTGATGTTGTTTACGCATATTAGTTCAAATAGTTCGTACCAAAAATAGTTCCAAGTAGTTCAAAAGTTCTCAAAGTCCCAAAATAGCTCATTTAGGTCAAAAGTTTCCATACATAGAAAGGTAGTTCAAGTAGTTCAAGGTTTCTAAAAATAGAAGGTAGTTCAAAAGCTTCCATAAATAGAAAGGTAGTTCAAGTAGTTCAAAAGGTTTCCAAAAATAGAAAGTCGTCCAAATAGTCCAAAGGTTTCCAAAAATAGAAAGTCGTCCAAATAGTTCAAAGGTTTCCAAAAATAGAAAGTCGTCCAAATAGTCCAAAGGTTTCCAAAAATAGAAAGTCGTCCAAATAGTTCAAAGGTTTCCAAAAATAGAAAGTCGTCCAAATAGTTCATACATTCAAGCACAAAGAATAGTTTTACATAAAGATATTGTTCACAAAAGAGTTTGATCTCATGTTTCCCCCAAAAAGAGTACTTAAAATGTAAGAGCAAGGAGGGGTGTAACTCACGGTTTGCGGAGAAAGTGAACTCGGAATCGGTCGGAAAAGGAGCCGGGAATCACGGAATGCCTAGGAATACCAAGATTGTCCAAAAGTTAATTTCTTATTAGGTTACTTTATATAAGAGATTAGGTAACTTTTGTTTATAATTACATGTTAAAGTCAAAATTGTCCCAAAATTGGCCCGAAGCGGTTAACGTTTATTTTTGTCCGAAAAGTTCAAAGTTAAGGTTATTATTATGATAGACATGTTTAGGTTACTGAAATGGTTTAGGTTTTCTAACGAAATTTGGGCAGCGCTTCCGCGCCCAAATTTCATGTCCAATACCTACAACCATTTCCGCTCACAAAACATGCATATACACATAATAACTTCATAACAAGCCAAATAAGTCCAAAGAGTCCAATACAAGTCACTATTATTATTAGTTTTGTTCATCTCAGTCCCATAATATCATTAACAAAAGTCCAGAATGTGTGTACAAGTTTTAAACAACCAAAAAGACGATTTTCGGGAGGAACAGCAGCCCGGTGCGCGGCACCTGTCAGGGGGTGCTGCGCACCTCCTTGCTGTTCTTCACCGTTTTGTGATTTCTTTGCTAAAAACGTTTTGTCACTCATAGATTTCGACATGCAACCAGTAGATATCTCATAAAACATCATTTTTATAGTTTCTAAACAACTTTTATCCACAAAAACATAGATCTAAGTATCATCTAGATAAAAATTGTTTTTGTATAGAAGGTGATATAAATCTTTATAAAAACTCATTTTTATTGTTTAGATCATACATGCAATTAGTAAATATAGTAAATAAAGATAGGGAAGTGTTTTCTACCGAAGGAAAATGAATGGATGATGTTTTGGTCGGATTTTTGCTTCAAAAACCTTTACAAGCTTAGTCCTTTTCGAAATAAACGACACCCCTTTCTTGTCTCGATGATTCAAACGTTTTCTATGGATTGAAATGGTGTATTAGTGGCTGTATTTCTCTGGTTTTAATGGGTTTCTTGAGGGAAAGATAGAGAGAAAATGAACTAGGTGTTTTTGAGTGTGTGTTTTTGTATTTAGTAAAATGGAAATGAAAAAAGAAAAGAAAGAGTAATAATACTGGTCTTAGGGACTGAGAATTGCAGTAAATGAGTGATATAACTCGTGGTTGATTGGTTGATTGTTTATAAAAACGAGACAAGGACCGAAAATGTAAATATTTTTGAAATCTGGTGTGAGGTGTTGCGCACCACAAGAGCAGGTGCTGCGCACCGGGGGATTTATTCAGATTTTATCTGATTTTTGTTTTTACGTTATTGCTTCGTTGGACCTTTTTGTTAATTGAAAGTTCTTACGTATGACTTGTTATGAACTTAGGAAAGTTCAATAGGTGTTTTCTTGGTATTAGGACTTGTATAATTGATTCCGGGAGTTATTCCGACACTAGTTCCGACAAAGTACAGACTCAGCGGTTACGAACTAGAACAAAACGAACACGATAAAAGAGTAACTAATGTTTCGAACCGATATAGTAACTGAACAAGTACCTAGGTTTTTGACGGTTGTCACAATATAATCGTAGGATGTTCCATATGCCTGTCCGATAAAACTTTCCCTATTGATTTAATTCCAATCGAGCGGAAAAGCTTTGATGTTATCGTCGGAATGGACTGGCTCTCTCGTTTCCGAGCCGAGATTATCTGTTTTGACAAACTTATCCGCATCCCTCTTTCTGACACCGAAACCCTAGTCGTTCAAGGAGACAAACCCGGACGATCACTCCGTATCGTGTCGTCCCTCAAAATGCGCAAGTACCTCGAGAAGGACTGTGACGCGTTTCTTGCTCACGTTGTCGAACGTAAACCCAAGGAGATCCGTATCCAAGATATTCCAGTAGTCAAGGATCACCCTGAAGTCTTTCCCGAAGATTTTCCCGGGCTACCTCCGCACCGACAAGTGGAATTCCGGATAGACCTCGTTCCTGGTGCAGCACCGGTCGCTAGGACACCGTATCGTCTAGCCCCACCGGAAATGCAAGAGCTGTCTAAACAGCTTCAGGAACTCTTAGATCATGGTCTGATTCGTCCACGCTCGTCCTCCCTGGGGAGCCCCAATCCTCTTCGTTAAAAATAAAGACGGATCCTTTCGTATGTGCATCGACTACCGCGGAATTGAACAAGCTGGACCGTCAAGAACCGATACCCACTCCCGAGGATCGATGACCTTTTCGACCAGTTGCAGGGTGCCACCTATTTCACAAAATCGATCTCCGTTCGGGTTACCATCAGGTTCGCGTCAGTGAGACCGACATTCCAAAAACCGCTTTTCGTACTCGTTACGGTCATACGAATTCCTTGTCATGCCATTCGGTTTAACCAAACCAGCAGTGTTCATGGACTTGATGAACAGGGTGTGTAGACCTTATTTGGACAAATTCGTGATCGTGTTCATTGATGACATTCTTATCTACTCGAGAAACAATGAGGACCACCCGAAACACCTGAAACTCATCTTAGAACTCCTCCGAGATCAGAAATTGGACGCCAAATTCTCTAAGTGTGAATTCTGGCTCCGGGAAGTACATTTCCTTGGTCATGTGGTCAACCAAGAAGGGATCCATGTAGATCCGGCTAAGATAGAAGCGATCGAGAAATGGCAAGCCCCGACAACTCCTACGGAAATTCGCCAATTCCTAGGGTTGGTCGGCTATTATCGAAGGTTCATCGAGAATTTCTCGAGGATCGCTAAGCCACTCACCGAGCTCACTCAGAAGGATAAGGGTTTTGTTTGGGGTGCGAAGCAAGAGGAATCCTTCCAGAAACTTAAGCACCAGCTTTGCCACGCACCGATTTTGTCTCTACCAGAGGGTACGAATAACTTCGTAGTATTCTGCGATGCATCCCATCAAGGACTTGGGTGTGTCCTTATGCAGAAAGACAAAGTCATCGCCTACGCTTCAAGACAACTCAAGGTTCACGAACAGAACTACACTACTCACGACCTCGAGCTACGAGCCGTCGTATTCGCACTGAAGATATGGAGATACTATTTGTATTGTACTAAGTGCACGGTTTTTACGGATCATAAGAGTCTTCAACACATCCTAGAACAGAAGATGCTCAACATGAGGCAGAGGAGATGGATCGAACTGCTGAGTGACTACGATTGCGAGATCAAGTACCACCCGGGTAAAGCAAACGTAGTAGCAGACGCCCTGAGTCGGAAGGAAAGGGTGAGACCATCTAGGGTAAGAGCTTTAGGTATCCAGATTCAGACTAATCTTCAAACGCAAATCGCCGAGGTTCAGCGAGAAGCGTTGAAGCCCGAGAACTTAAAGGGAGAAACGTTGCACAATCATGAGACGGAGTTCGAACGCAAATCCGACGGAATTTACTACTTCAAGGGCCGAGCATGGATTCCGAAGTCCGAGGATCTTCGAAAACTAATCTTGATGAGGGCCACCGTTCCCGAGACTCCATCCACCAAGGATCCGACAAGTTGTACAAGGACCTTAGAGAGTATTATTGGTGGCCGGGCATTGAAGAAGGATATTGCCTTGTACGTGGCCAAGTGCCTTACTTGCTCCAAGGTCAAGGCGGGAATACAGAAGCCCTCAGGACTGCTACAGCAACGGAGATTCCTATGTGGAAGTGGGAACAAATCTCCATGAATTTCATTACCCAGTTACCCCGGACGGCAAAGGGTAACGACACAATTTGGGTAATTGTGGACCGCTGACGAAGTCTGCTCACTTTTTTGCCGGTACGAGAAACTCACTCGATGGAGAAATTCGCGCAAATCTATATCAACGAGATCATCTCTCGCCACGGAACACCTCTCTCCATCATCTCTGACAGGATAGTCGGTTCACGTCCCGCTTTTGGAACGCAGAAATCTCTCGGGACGCGACTAGATCTTAGCACAGCTTACCACCTTCAGACCGACGGTCAAAGCGAGAGGACGATCCAAACGCTTGAGGATATGCTTAGATCATGCGTAGTTGACTTTGGAGGAAGTTGGGATACTCATCTTCCATTGGTCGAGTTTTCGTACAACAACAGCTACCACGCTAGCATTAAGTGTGCTCCGTTCGAGGCCTTATATGGACGTAAGTGTCGGTCGCCGCTTTGTTGGCTAGAAGCCGGTGATCGACAGCTCACAAGGCTCGACATTGTTCAAGAAACCATCGACAAGATCACCACCATCAGAGAACGACTGAAGACGTCCCGTACTCGGCAGAAGAGCTACGCCAATAACCTAAGGAAACCCCTCGAGTTCCAGGTTGGCGATCGGGTGCTTCTTAAAGTATCGCCATGGAAAGGGGTAGTTCGCTTCGGGAAACGCGGCAAGCTAAGCCCAAGGTACACCGGGCCGTTTGAAGTTATCGAGCGTATTGGTCCAGTAGCGTATCGACTCCCACTTCCGCAAGTTCTTTCCAATGTTCATAACGTGTTCCAGGTCTCGCACTTGAAAAAGTGCTTATCCGATGAGACCGTCGTCATCCCGCTCGACGAGGTCAAGATCGACAACAAGCTCAATTTCATCGAGGAACCGCTTGAAGTTGTAGACCGAGAGGTCAAGCAACTCAGACAAAGTCGTGTTCCTATTGTCAAGGTTCGTTGGAACTCCCCGACGTGGTCACGAATTCACATGGGAACGTGAAGACCAGATATGTCAAAAGTATCCGCCTTTGTTCAAAGATACTTCTACCTGATGAGACGAGTCAAATTTCGGGACGAATTTCTTTCAACCCGGGGGATGATGTACAAACCGTCTAAAATTCAGGTGATTCTCAGTTCATTATCGGTTCGAATCTCTAGTTACTCTTTTATCGTGTTCATAATTCTCTAGCTCGTACATGTTGTGTCTTTATTTTGTCGGAACCAGTGTCGGAATAACTCCCGGAACCGAATTATATAAGCCCTAATACCAAGAAAACACCTAATGAACTTTCCTAAGTTCATAACGTATCATAATTAAGAACTTTCAGTTAACGAAAAGGTCCAATGAAGCAAAACGTAAAAACGAAAAATCAGAAAAATACTGAAAAATGGACCAGTGCGCCGCACCAAGCAGTCAGTGTGACGCACTGGCTCGCAGAATTCAATTTTTTTTTAGTTTTAATTCTTGCCTCGTTTTTACAAAACCAACCACCAATTAAACACGGGCCTAGACCATCATTTACTGATTTTGGCAGTCCCCAAAGCCCCTTAACATCATTTCTTTATTTTCTTTTCATTTCACCATTTTCATTTGACAAAAAAAAATACACACACACAAAACACTCTCAAAACCCTCTCAAGAACAACCCCAAATCCAGAGATTTCCAGCCCCTTAATCCACCAAAATCAACCATCAAAACCGTTCAATCATCAAAGCAAACAAGGAGGAACAAAAGCATTTCGGATTCAAGCTTTTCCCACCAATTTTGGAGCTCAAATCACTTCTAAAACATCATCCAAACACTTTTGTCCGGTAGAAATCATTTTCCCATCTTTATTTACTGTTTTTACAAGTTGCATGTAAGATCTAAACCATAAAACAAGTTTTTTATGAGGATTCATAACAATATTATACAAAAACGGGTTCCTATTAAAACAACACTCTAGATCTATGTTTTTGTGAATAAAGTTATGTACAAACTGTAAAAATGGTGTTTTATGAAGTATCTACTGATTGCATGTCGAGATCCTTGGGTAACAAATCGTTTTGGACAAGAAAAAACACAAAACGGGAAAAGACAGCAGGAAGGTGCGCCGCACCCCTGCTCAGTGCGGCGCACCGGCCTGCTGTCTTCCCGAAAATCGTCGTTTTGGTCGTTGGAAACTTATGTACGCATTCTGGATTTTTGTTAATAACGTTATGGGACTGAGATGAGTAAAATAATAACAGTGATAACTTACCTAAGTGGACCTTGTTTAATAAACTATTATGTGTATATATGTGTTTTGTAAGCGGGAAATGACTTAGGTTTGGGACATGAAATTTGGGCGCTGAAGCGCTGCCCCAAATTTCTTTAGAAAACTTAAATCATTTCAGCAACCTAAACACGGTCTATCATAATAATAATAACATTAACTATAGACTTTCGGACTCCAATATAACGTTAACCGCTTCGGACCATTTTTGTAACAATATTAAACTTAACACTGGAAGTTAAATAAAAATTGTCTATTATATTATTTAAAGTAACATAATGAGATAATAACTTTTGGACAACCTTGGTCTCCTTAGGCATTCCGTGATTCCCGGCTCTTATTTCCGACCGAATTCCGAGTTCTCTATCCTTCGCAAACCATCGAGTTACAACCCCACTTGTTTTACTTTTGTGCTTTTTAAACATTATTTGGGGAGGAAACATAAGATTATATGCTTTGTAACTTTTGAAATATTTGCGAATTACATTTGGAAACTTGGTACTTTTGAAACTTTTATTGTGAAACATTTGGATGCTTGTATGAACTTGAAACATTTTAAAACTTATGAAACTCGTAAACCTTTGGAAACTTGTACTAAACTTGAAACTCTTTGGAACCTTTGAAACTTTGGGAAACTTGGAAACTTGTGAAAACTAATATGCGTATATGGTGTTGTTACTCCTTAATTGGTTAACTAAATTAGGATACTTGTTAGAGCAACCAATCCTTGATGAGAATATAAACCCGTAAGTGCCTACTATTTTAGAAACAGAACTCAGTTGCCCCGTTTTGGACTCGGAACTTTACACACTATTAGCAATAGCCGTTAGTATTATGAGTATCGATACTTAGGAGAGGTCACTCGTACTAAGGGTTAGCGACCCAAGTACATATTACTAAGATTCAGGTGGAAACTCAATTAAACATTTTTGGGGCTAGATCCTGACCAGACAATCGGTTTAGTGTAAACTTACAACCTATATTTATACCAAGTGATTGATACGAGTTACTATTTAGTTAAGCAATATTACCTACGCATATACCTTTTTTAGCGCCTGGATTCCGCTACAACTTTATTTATACGAGTTTTATTTGTTTTACTTGCGTGTGTACAAACTTTTTACTATTCACATATATGTTCTAACGTCGCTCCGTTCCTTTTTACTTATGACGTCATCATATATTTTGCATCTTTCTATTTTTGGAAACTTTTATCGAAACTCTAAACTGTAACTCACTCACTACTTTATGTAGTTGACACTTTATCTTATGTTTCAGGAAATTAGTGTAAGTGTTGGAATGCATGGCAAGGAAGGGTCACTATGGTTACGTGAGGCGCACTTTGGGAAAGACCTTTCTATTTCGGGAATTTGTTTTGGAAACTTTGTATTTGTACTTGAATTTAACTTATGAACTGCTTGGTTGATTTAAACTTTGAACTATATTTTATTTTAATGAAATGACTTGAATCGTTTAAATTTGCTTCGTGTAATGATATTCCAGCTCTCACATTCCGTGTTTCGCTATAGCGGGGTGTGACAATAACCGACCCAATAAATAACACATAACTGATTAACCGAAACCGATTTAACCAAACCGAACGGTTAACATTTTCAATTAACCAAATGTTCGGTTATGGGTGCGGTTTTGGTCCATAACCGAACTAAGCCGACCCATGCTCACCCATACAATTCTGGTTGATCAGAATCATTCATTCATTTACTCATTCTCTCTCTATTATGTTAGCTTTCTCTCTCCAGAATATTTAGGATTTTCATATTTGTTCTTGATAGATTCTGTTAATTTTCGTATTCTATTCTTAGTTATTCACCTTTAATATTAAGGTGTGATCGAGTGAATCTGTAGAGAGGTTGTTTTGTATTTTGGGTTTTTTAGATTTAGATGTAGAGTATTTTGGTTTTAATTCGATTTGATTAGCATTTTGGAAATAAGTGTTGTTTGATTTTCAATAAATTTACATGGTATCAGAGCTATGGCTCTTGATTTCGATTTGAAAACAATTTTTTAAAACAATATTTTAGGGTTTGAGATTGTTCTTCAAAATCAATATTGATTAGATTTGTAAATTGATATTGTTTCGTTAAATCTAAAAAGTTCTATACAACAGTCTTTTGATCTAGATATGGATCTAGGTTTGATCTGAATCTAAGGTTTTTAGGGTTTTGATCGTAGATCTTAGGTGAGGTGGTTTGATTCTGGTGCATTGTCTTCCTCTGCTGGATTTGAAGCTTTGGTTAGATATTTGCGGTTGTTTGTTTTTCTTCTCAAGACTATTGGGTAAGATTTTCTACCAACCAAGGTTTGTGGCAAGTTCTTGATCAATGATGTTTCTGGGTAGGCTAGGGATCAATTTCCCCTCTGAGTACTACTTGGACCATATTTCTGGATCTGTACTTGAGTTCCTGGTTGTATTTTGTGGGATTTTTGTTTATACTTGGTTTTGCACTTCTCTTCTCTCACCTATATTGTTATTTTTTTGTTATGGTCTTTTTGATCTTTGTTATTGTGCACTATTGAGTTAGGAGACTTTCTGACCTAACTTAATTGGGGCTTTTTCATTAGGGAAACATGTCCTAGATAAGGTCGTGGTTAAGGCTTAAATTGGAAAGCTTGACTGTTTTGATATCGCTCAATTATATATATTTTTATTCGCGATATTTATTATATTTTTAGTCTAAAACATGATGGATAATCCCCGATATACTTACATTTTGTGTAAAAGTATGTATTTAGGTATTTAGCATTGGAATGGAAAGTTAAAGTCAAGATGTGCCAAAACAACGCAAGGGAAGGAGCAAAACAAAAATGGACTAGGACTGGGAGCCCACTGCGCCGCAGTCATGCCCACTGCGACGTAGTGGGAGTGTCGAGCTGTTACAAGTTGTTGTTTAATGCTATCAATTATTTGGGTATATTGGAAGGGTTTATTTGGTGATTATTTTTACTACACTAGAGGTGGATTATTTTAACACGTGCAGTATGAACAGAACTTTGTTTAGCAGTATTAATCCTATTTCTACGGTTGTGAAAAGAATTTTTGTTAACACCTCTGCTACCCGATGCAATATTAACAGAGTTATTCCTTACAGTATTAACTCTATTACTACAGTTCAAGGCAGGTTTTCTTTCAAGTACAGTTATGGTTTTTGAAGCAGTTTTTCCATGATTTTCAACCTTGCTAGTATACCCAACCCCTGTGTTGCTTTTGAAGAATTTTCTTTTGATTTTCAGGGTTATAAAAGCAGATTTTTGCATAGTGATTAGCTTTTCCACAAATAAAACACACTTCAACTGGTCTTTTAGGAAGTTGTCCCTTTTGAATTTTCAATTGGTTCCTATTTCTTTGATTTCCTCGTGTATCTATATAAACCCAAGACTTTTCTTTTTCCTTAGGACCTTTTGTGTTTTTGCAGCAGTTACAGTCACACTTAGTTGTCTTTTTAGGATGTTTATTGGGCACCAAAGCCAGACTTTGTGAAGATTGTTGAGTAACTCCTTCAATTATGATTAAGTGATTTTCCAAAGGAATATCCTTGTTTTTCACAATATTCAGTTTACTCTCTTCAACTAAGTCCTCAATCAGAACTGCATCATAGTTGATTGGATCAACTTTGAATGATTCTGTTGGAGGTGTTTGTGAGATAGGGATTCTAGGTTCATATAAAGTTGGAGGGATATAGTTGTGATTAAATGGTGGGGCTACTTCTTTATAACCTAATCCAACTTTTACTTTTCCATGAATCTGTTGTTGAATAAGGTTATTTACAGATTTTGAAGCATACTCTAGTTTCCCTACATTTAACTCAACTTTATCTTTTTCCTCAACTAATCTTTTAATTTCTTCCCTAGCATCCTGAAGTTTAACTAACAGATCATCTCTCTGCCATTCAACCAAACTAATCTTTTCCTGATAACTTAACTCATTAGCTTTATAAGACTTAATCTGATTTTCTATACCCCTAGCAGCTGATCTTCTTTGTTCTTCTTGCTTTAAGTGAGTCACATAACAGTTGATTATGATTTCTATATTTAAGCATGACTTCCTTACAATCAGTAGAACAAAGTTTGGAATTTACCTCAGCCATGAGAGATGAGGTTGCACTGTCCTTTGAAGAAGAATTAATGGCCATCAAGGATTGAATAAGATTGGATTCTTTAGTCGTTTCTTTTTCATCTTCATCCCAGTCGTAGCCAAGAATGTCTTCATATGGAGCAGTAGAAACAGGCACAGTAGGAACAGAAGTTGCAGTAGTATCAACTTCTTCCGTATTAACAAACTTTGCAGTAGAAACAACAGCAGTAGAAACAGAAGCAGTATCAATCACAAATGCCATTAATGCTCTGTTTTGACTGGTTTCTTCTGCTAGGTCATTCCAGTCATATTCAAATACATCTTGCGTGATTAGTGATGTTGATGTATTTTCTTGTGTGTTTCTTGAGTTGTTGACCTTTGTCTTGTTTTTACACTCCCTTGCAAAATGACCTGGTTCACCACAGTCATAGCACTTCACTTTGCTTTTGTCAAAGACAACTCTGTCGTTGTTTCTTGGATTGAATCTTATGCCAGTTCTGTTTACAAACCTCCTTGCCCTCAATAAAAGCATGGCCATCTGCCACTTGAGATCCATCTCTTCCCAGTCATTTTGATGAATCTGCTTCAGATCTTCATTGGTTAAGCAAGAGCTTTGTGAAATAAAAGCTTCAAAGGATAAATCTTCTCCACTTTCATGCTGAGTTGTTCCAGTAGGTGTGATAAGAGAAGTATTAAAGTTGTTAATACTGTTGTTGCTACTGCTTGGCTTCTTTGCTTCAACCTCAGCTTCAAAAACTCTTAGATCATTGTAGAGATCATCTAACTCCATCTCTTCCAAAACATCACCCTGTCTGTATGAGACAATATAGATGATCCATTCATCACCCAATGACCTTATGAATTTTCTATTGATATCATCTTTTATCAATTCTTACTCCTGCACTTCCCAGCTCTCCAGTAATCTTCTTGTATCTATCAAACGTTTGAGTCATTCTCTCTTCCTTCAATGCCTTGAAGTTTTCATACTCTTGCTTGAGAAGAGCCTTCTTATTCTTCTTTGTATTATTAGTTCCGCTGAATCTCTTTTCCAAGGCTTCCCATAAAGACTTAGCATCATTGTATCCTTTGAATTGAGATTGATATTCATTGGGAATAGCAATAAGAAGGATACTCAGTGCCTTTATCTCTGTTTGCTTCTCTCTTCTCTCTAGATCAGTTGTGGGACAAGTAACAGTTCCAGGCAATCCATCAACTGAGAAAATGGCAATCTCTTTGTTACCATTAACAATAACATCCCATACTGCATAGTCAGATAGCAGTATGTGTTGTTTGATACGTAGCTTCCGGAGATCAAAGTCTTTGTTGTTGAGTACAGGAACTTTGTTGACTAGCACATCTGTCATGATTGTTGATTGATTTCTTCTTGTTGAGACTTCTAATAAACTTGTAGATCAATGGATCTTTTGCACCTCCTGTGCTCTGATACCACTTGTCAGGATCGTTCAGGTTATGTAAACCCAAAGTATGTTCAAATCAAGATTTTGATTATCAAGGAAGTTCAGCAGCGGATGAACACCTTGATATTACAAGTTTGTCGATCAAACAAATATTGTATTATGTTAATAATGAAAAACAATGAATAACAATAATGAATGTCGAACATTAAGCCTCAATATATTGAAATAATATGAATCAATACACTTGTTTCTCTTTCTACAATGATCTATATTTATAAACCTTGAGGCTAACCCTATCTACAATAGGAAACAACTAATAAACAATTACAATTTGAACCTAATCATAATTGCTAAAGTTACATAATAAGATAATTCCATAATTATCTTCAAGCAGTAGAAACACCAACGGGCAGTAGTAATGGACATCTTCAGTAGTAACCAGCAGTAGTAACTGTCTTGTGATCTTCAGCCGTAGTAACTGTCTTCCATGCAATATTAATGATCTTCATGAAGTATCAATGAAAAAGTATTAACTAAAAGTATTAATAAAACTAAAACTATTTTAACTAAGTTTTAATCCCAACAATAGTCTTAATTAATTATATTGATTTTGCCGTGCTTGAGTTCTTGATAGAGCATTTCAAACTTTGCTCTTTTGATGTTTTAATATTCTTAGTTTCGTACTTCTTATGTGGTAACATATGCATCAATATCAATACAATAAACTGTTCCATTTCCATATAAACAAATACAAAAACACTCAAATTATATTGAAATTGAAGCCCAAGAGTTAACGAAAAAACGAATTAGTAAAGTTAAATCACGTTGCTTTTTCACTAATAAACTCAAGAAAAGCACCCAATGCATTGACTGAACTCACCGGAAATCCAGTGTCGAACTCTTTGCTAAGTTTCTTAGCTTGGTTATGCACGTTTTCATCACTCATTAGTTTCTCAATTCCTGTGGTAATACCGTAATAGCATCCTTACTGATCATCCTTGGCTGCCCTTCATCACTACCAGCCCTTGATATCACGAACCCTATCTTTAGATGATTAGCCACCAATTTCGCATTATCAAACTTATCACGCTTAATCGGCCAACCCAAGATTGGGACCCCCTGAACCGTTGGATCACCCATATAAACCCGTGTTCTGTTTCCTCTAACGCTTTTGCTAATTCTTTGTACTCGTCGATAGTGTTGTATTTTGAACGATCTGAGCTCTGAAACCAACTGCAGGAAGCTGTGTATGTTCCTGATCTTGTGTTTAACACAAATTTTGGTAGAATAAGGGAAACTAGATCAAAGTTATCAACTGAGTATCAATTAACGACACTAAATCTTTGCAACGTCCAATTGTTTTTGCTTTGATGTACATGTGGCATGTGTTTAAACTTATAATTTGATGGTTTGATTGTTTTTGCAATGTGATCTTTCTAAGTAAACAAACTGTTTTAAAGTTGCGTTTTGAAGACTCTTTTGTTAGGATTTTCTGGACTTCTGGTGCAGCAGTAATCCCCCTAATGATTAACTCGAACAAGTGAAAGTAGATTCGGGCTTAATTAGCTTTATCTATCCATGTGTTTGTTCTCTTGAATTTAGTAACTGGTATAAACTTATTTCTTGAAGTTCGTGTTCCTTTAGATGATCGTGTTGACCTCCTATTTGACCAGGATTATCGTATATATACTCTTAACTACTCATATTGATTATACAGGGGTTATGGATAGTAATTCTGAACATTGTAAACTCTACTTGTGTATTCGGGAAAGCAACCGCTGCAACTACTTGTATTTGGTGCAAATTACTAGAGATCAATCACGAAACAATAAAGGACTTCCATTTCCATATAAACGAATACAAAAAACACTAAATTTACATGGAAAATGCAGACCAAATGCAAAGCCTTCATCTTAAGAGTTTACAAACAAACTCCATACATTAAGAAAAATTCACAAATGATTTATGTATACATAAGTATTTAAGGAAAACTTACACATAACACAAATCCTATTATTGAAGTCAGCTCAGGTTGTTTTTTCGCTAATAAACTCCACAAAAGCACCCAATGCCTTCACTGAACTCACTGGAAATCCACCCTCAAATTGTTTGCTAAGTTTCTTTGCTTGTTCGTGCACGTTTTCATCAGTCATTAGTTTCTTAATTCCTGTCGATATAGCTTCCTTATCGATCTTTCCTGGCTGTCCGTCTTCACTACAAGTCCTTGAGATCACAAATCCAATCTTAAGATGATTAGCCACCAATTTCGCATTATCAAACTGATCGCCCCTGATCGGCCATCCCAAGATTGGAACCCCTCGGCCGATCGTCTCTACAGTCGAGTTCCATCCACAATGTGATAAGAATCCACCCGTAGACGGGTGACTCAGAATCAACAACTGTGGGGCCCATCCAGTTATAATCAAGCCTCTGTCCCCAACTTTAACATCTAAACCTTCAGGATAGTACCCTTCTTCCTCTTCTTCACTACCATCCGTTTGAACCGGCATTAAGAAGGATTTGGGCGTGCCAGATACTCCCGAACCAGGCTGGATCACCCATATAAACGGCTGCTCTGATTCCTCTAACGCTTTCGCTAGTTCTTTGGACTCCTCAATATTCGGTCCAACTTCACTCCCAAATGAAATATAAATTACCGATTCACTTGGCTTCGATTCCAACCATTGGAAAACTTCATCTTCGGTATAATTCGCTTTATGATCAGATCGCATCTCGTGATCATGAAGAATCGAACCCGCAGATTTCCAAAACTTCTCCGGTAGCAACGGTCCAACACCCCAAACCGGAAGCTTCGTTTGTTCAGCTATGTACTCTATAAACGGATGCTCAAGATCATCACATGTGTTAATAAGCAAAGCAACCGATCCATCCATTTCATCAATCCATCGTGGCTTTGATCCCGGTCCAGGCCGAGCACGACCACGACCACGTCCACGTCCACGTCCACTACCTCCTCCACGTCCACTTCCTCGTCCACCTCTGGATCCATGTCCAGAGGGAGCTCCTCTGGGACGTTTATTACTTAAATCCAGAAATGTAACAGCCATTTGTTTAGGCAAGCCGGGGATCTCCCTGACATCCCCGGGTTGCATATCACCCACGTTCGCCTTCCATCGTCCATATTCCATAGCCGTATTGGTAGCACCGGACGTAAAAAAAGTCACAAACGGAACCTTGTACTCCACGAAAAGGTCTTTACTCCAGCTCATCATCACATCAATCACAACACAAGTAGGCAACTTTACTCCACATCTTTCGGACAGAAACAACTTAAGTCCTTCCCCCATCAACTTATTCTGCTCCTCAAGCGGATGACCCCCGCCCCCGGATCCAGTATCCGGGGGCGCGGAGAACTGGATCTCACTAACATGAATAAGAGACGAATGTTTTGAAAAAGTTGAAGGAATAGAAGAAGAAAGATGAGAAGGAATGATAAGGGTAACATTGTAATTATGAGATGAAATGTTTCTACATAACTCCATGGCTGGATTCAAGTGACCTTGACCGAAAAAGGGTAAAACGAAAATATCTCCGGTTGATTCCATAGTTTTCGAGCTTTTGTTTCTTGATCTGCGATTGGGATTGGGATTTTGGATTAATTTATAGGAATAGAAATGTGGTAGGTATGAATAATATAACGGACAAATTAAATAACTTGTGGTGGTGGAATATGACTTACAGATTAAGCCACGGGCTACACGAGTACTAAGATATTTTATCTCGTCTATGTCTTTGTTAAGTCGAAGTCGACTATGAAATAGATCGATCAACTCCGTATAAGAGCACCCGGAGTGATAATCACGATTCTGGTGATTTTGAGATTACTTTTGCTGATGTGGCAGTGAGAATATTCTGAGATTTTGGGTGGTATGATAATGAGGATTGTGGTGATTGTGAGAGTTGCGAAAACCAGTTTTTTTTTTTTTTTCTTTTCTTAAAACATTTAAATAAAATAAATATAATATTTTATTAAAATAAAAAACAAAACTACAATAATTAAAATAAAAATACAAAAACATAAAATAAAAAAATACAATACAATAATTAAAAAAAAATATAATATAATAATTAAAAAAAAATACAACACAATAATTAAAAAAAGCTAACGTTGTCAATAGTTATCCAGAAGTGTCGAAATGTAGGCCACGAGATCCTCCTGGAGTATGTTTTGTGTGGTCATGTCTCTAATCTCTATGTTAATCTCGATACGTTCGTTGACTCTCTCGTTATAAGTTCTCGGAACACCCGTAACCGGAGGAGCATACCATTCCTCGGCATCACAGATCGACTATCCGTTGTCTTCAACAATCATGTTGTGTAATATAATAGCCTCATACATAACTCTTCTTAACTTGTTCATCTTGTAAAATCTAGCTGAATGTTTTATAATACCCCAACGACCTTGAAGAACACCGAATGCCCGTTCGATATCCTTTCTCGCACTCTCTTGAAAACGTTTGAATTTTTTACGAGGTTCGTCAAATGGGTACGAGAAAGCTTTAACAAGTCGACCACTCCGGATATATACCGTCTTCAAGGTAATATCCTTTATCGTACTCGTGGCCGTTGACGGTGAATTTGTAGTCAGGGGATGAGTCGTTGAGCATATCATGAAACAATGACGATTGTTTAAGCATGTTGATGTCGTTGTTCGACCCCGCGACACCGAAGTAAGCATGTCATATCCATAGATCGTACGAGGCAACAACTTCCAACATAAGCGTTAGATAACCATGGTCACCTCGTGTGTATTGCCCTTTGTATGCATTTGGACATTGATCCCATTTCCAATGCATACAGTCGATGATGTCAAGCATACCCGGAAAACCGTGAACCTCATCGTGTTTTTGATATAAACGATTAACATCATCTTGTGTTGTGGCTCTTAGATAAACGTTTGTATAAAGCAAACTATTTTTAAAAATTATCTAAGGATTCAGTCGATGTTCTTTCTGACATTTGTAAATATTCGTCGAAGGCGTAAGGAGTAATCCCATACGCCATCATACGAATAGCAGACGTGCATTTATGTAAACAACTAAAACCCATTTACCCGTTGCATCGGGGCGTTGTTTGAAATATTTAAAATAGTCGGGCAAAGGTTCTACAGAGTAATTAGATATACCTTCGTCTATTTTGAGGAAAATAGGTCTTCTCATACGAAATCGTCTACGGAAATATTCATCCGGGTATACGCTTTCGCCGGAGAAGTAATGCCGTAACACGTTTTCGTTTGCTTCGGCCCGATCGCGGTTGATATAACGCCTTTTCTTTTTCTCAGTACGGCGTGAACTTTCCGTCTCATTTTCTTCCATCTCCATTTGTTCCACAGCTTGTGCCGCCAAGGCTAGAACTTCGAACAATTTGGAGTCGGAAGATGACGAATCCGTAACATCGTGATCGGTTGACGAATTCGAACTCATTTTTTGTTGTATATAGTTTTTAGAAAAAGATTGAGATAGAATGAGAATGAGAAATGGTGTGACTTTTTGGTTAAGTTGTGGGGGTATTTATAGATGAAATTATGGTTTAAAAAAAAAACTTATTATTAAACCAACGGTTATATAACCGTTGGTGTGTATTTTGTTTAATTTTTTTCTTTTAAATCTTTGATATCGTTGCAATTAAAAAAAAACAAAAAAAAAAAACGGAATTCATCAAAACGACCCGTTGTGGTGACAACGGTCGCCCACAACGAGGGTGACAACGAGACTTTGCGGTGTAATAACGAGCTAGGCCGCTCGTTGTGAGCTCAAAAACGAGCCACAACGGCTCTCACTCCGGGTGCTCTAAACCTCTATTTTTCTTCTTTTTCATGACTGCGGTATCGTCATTTTTGTCTACAAACTTCAAATTGTTTTAATAAAACTTTTCCAAGTGTGATCAACTACAAATTTTTTAACTTTTATAATGTTTGTGTGTAACGCATTGATCTTACAAAGCATACAAAATGATATCGAAAGTAACTTAAAAGGCAAAAGGGCGTTAACTTAATCAAAGACAAATCGAATATTCAAAAGACAATATTCCAAACGAGGGCCTAAACAAGATTAAATAGTCTATGGAAAGGGTTCTATATCCTTAATCTCTCACGCTCGATTCCCATTCCCAAGAGCCACTGAGTACCTGCCGTTTAAGAAAGAAAGAAAAAGAAAACGGCTGAGCGAATGCTCAGTGAACAGATATATACAAAAGACACGGAATAGGTATGACATGCATAATAAGTAAATACAAAACTTATTTAAAAATACAAAGTTGCAAGACAAAACTTATTTTCAAAACAAACTTATTTTCAAAGCAAAATACAAATATGTAATATAATTTCATCGTAACCAACGTCAATATATCAAAGTATTACCAACATATATCCAAATATTAGAAAGCCAAATTTCGTAAAATAATGCACCAAGAGTCAAACAAATAGGTAACAAATATCAAATGAAATCCTAGGGTAACACATACCACTAGTCTTTCCAAAAGGTCGATAAACGTCCACCATCAAACACACAAAGTTCCTAGGATCGATCCATACGCCTCTTATAACAAATAATACTTAGTGCACCTTACCACAATCCGGGTAAACAAAAAGAGACGCCGTAGATATAGCAAAATACACCGCTACGGTCGATGCCACATTATTGGTGTCACAATAACGCGCCCATGGGACCTCCATGGATAGGTTACTCTTAGGCATATCTTACGAAACCGTTTTAAGCGACTTATATATAACAGATTTAAAAATACTTTTACAAATTATCAAAGTGATTATAGGACTTCAAAATATGTTTACGAATTTATAAAATAATGTACGTAAATATTATAGTTTAACCATAAACTTAAAATATTATATAATGTGACATTCCAGTTCTTTTGAAAATCACGTGTCTACCCAACGTTCGTTCTAATCTTGTCACGAGTCACCATGACAATATTATCAATCTATTTACGAAATAATAACTTAACGGGTCCTTATCGGGACATGTAAAGCCACACGAAATGAGTGACACTTTATACGAATCACCGTACAAATTACCACAATCACAAGTGTTCTTTACCGAGTTGTTTCGAGACTTTTTCGGGGCTTTTTCGGGACGTTATCGGGGCTGTTTTAGGGGCTGTTTTGGTGGGTTTTCGAGACACGGTTTTTGACACATAAAATACTTTTAGTTTAGTCCTTTCCAATCTACACATGATCACAAATTCTCGTTAATACACCAAATGATCAAAATAAAGTAATATGATTTCAAAACAAAACTTAAACAAACTTTTATGCAAACATACATGTCATACCAATAATATTTCAAATCATTTAACGAGATTTTCAAAAAGACTTATACGAAATTTGTAAGAACGATCAAAAGATACACATACGAGAAGAACAATGAATTTGTATCAATAGTCACAAGAAACATGTATCGATCGAAGAGGCAAAACAATAAGGTGAGTTTCGAATAAAAATAACGTTTAAGATAGACAAATATACAAACATATTACGAACAAAAGAATACTTATTGAAAAATAATATATATGTACAAATGATCAAAGAAACATATATATTGACAGAATCACAGAAATTCACACAAGGAAGCCATGAATAAAACTGAGGCACATAAGATGTGGAATGAACAATATACGAATGAAATAAATACTAAAAATAAAGTTAAGAATATCGGAACAATCAAAATAATCAATCGAACGAAGACAACAAATATACATATAAATGTATCGAATATTCGTACCAACAATAATACGAATAAGATAAAAGTATTTAAAAAAAGACTAAGAATATCCGTACCTCAATTTTCCAACGAAAAGCATTCGATTTGAATAAAGTTTACCGAATAAACGATCACCGAAAGATATCTAACAAACGAAAATATTAGGACACAATGAAATAGGAAATTTGTAATATCCGCTCGTAACTTATAAAATAGATTATGTTCTAATTAATTCATGATGTGTCAAAATATATATATTCATATATGTGGTGTCTTATCAAAAGTTTATCCCATCAAATTTTCAAGAACGAAAGATATGTATATTTACAAATAAATTTTGATGTGACCTTTAATGGAGAAAAATATGGTTTCAAAGGATTATTTAGAAAGGAAAACAAAATAAAACTTGGTGAAACATACCTAAAAACTTGTGTGGTGATTTATCATACTCTTCTAGATCAACATATCTCAATTACAAGTGTTCTGCAAGCATTTTGGATGAAAGTAAAATGCAGAATTTTTGTATCTAGAAATTGATGGAAAAGAAAGAGAAAACTCAACAATGTTTTTATGAAATTGTAAAATATAGTGAAAGGTCACATAATAAATATGTCATTAGTTTAGTGATAAATAATGATTTAAAAGTAATAATGAAGTTATTAAGTTATGGTATCCAAAGGTCTTTTTATGAATCTAGACATGTTTAAAATGTAAGATTAAATCATACATTTATTTAGTTGTTTAAACTTTTAGGCTTATGATAAAATAAGAATCTAAGGTTGAAAGTTGGTAAAATACATGGTTTAACAATTTATTAAACATGTAATAAGTTAATTAAGTATTTAACTTAAGTAAACTTTATTATTTAACAACTTAGGATAAAATAAATTATATTAAACTTAAAAAAATATAACTATAATGATATAATCATTATTAAAATACTTAGCTTATGACTTAAATATATTTAGACTCAAACTTATCTTATTGCTTATTTCTCAAAATATGTATATAAAATTATGGGATATTACATTGTGACTTAAAAACATAGCAGGAGCCATTAAGGTCAAACTTTACGTTATATATTTTGTCCACAACTTTTAAGGCGTTACGATTATGGTTGACGATCTTAACTTATTTTTAACTTGATGAGATGATGGTCGTTTTTATTTGGTTAAATTGCTTTTATGCTAGCGATATTACGTGTTTCCCTGTTACTCAAGTTGACGTAGATATCAGTTAAGAGATATGATATGGTTTTATAAAAAAATAATGATATTGACAGCCTTACATATTTTTAAATTTATTATATACATTCTTTTGATTATACATTCCTAATTCCATAAATGAAATGAGTGTTGTTTTATTATTAACTAATAGCACACCTACACTACGTGACGGGGTAAAATGTAATATTGCAATGAGGAGAGGCGTTTTTCAATACTGGTGAACATTCAAACTAAATATTATGTGTGAAAGTTTATGCAATATTAACGAAATTCAATTACATTAAATAGTATAATACCAAATTATGTAGTCGTATTACTAAAATTAATGAATGTAAATATACGGAGTATATTATAAACTACAACATCTTCATTAATTTTCATCTTTTGAAATTTTTCCACTTTAGTTGGCAACTTAAATTTCTTTTTTTTTTTCAAACTTCTTGTCCTAAAAAGAGTATTCACATCCAAAAGATCACTTAAAATACACAAGTTTTTATTGATTAGTATCGTGAAATAATAAAAGTGTAATAGATACTGTGTCCCATTTTCATTTCTCAAAATTTCTTCTTTTTCGATTATATTAATCTTATAAATCTAAAATACCGTCATAAAAGTTAGATATCAACATGTTATAGGTTTAAAATTGTTGATACTTTAGGGTTGTCGCTGCATAAAAATTACGAGCATGTATGATATCATTTTAGCTCATTAGTTGAATGACTCTTATGAACAACCTTCATGCATGCATTTGTAGATTGTTCTTAAGTCACCTGGAGAGTCCATAATGTTCATTTATTATGATTTGACGTGTATTGTTTTCTAATTTGATCATTATCTATTTATATACATAGTATATTTCGGTTGGGAGATGATAAATACACAAACACTTTTTGCTAGATAAAGCAACGGACCAATATTATTTCCTAATCATTATGTTTATCCCTCATTATTTCTCATTGTTTTCTAATCATTTCCTAATCATTATGTTTTTTTCTTTTTAATAGTAAATGGGATAATGATTATGTTTTTTTTTCTTTTTTCTTTTTGTTTTAATAATTAAACATAATGTTATTATATTATTTATTTATAAATGTAATATTACATGAAAACAATATACTAATACATAAAAAAGAATAACAAAAAGTAATATAAAGTAGTACTAATACATAAAGAGAAATGATAAAATTAATATAAAATAGTAAATGAGATTAATTATTACATTTAATCACCTAAACCAATAAAAGTTCTTTCACGATGGATACACTGATTAAATAATTCTATACGAGACCTATACATTGTTTCCCATCTAGCTGCAGACGAGTTTCTATGAAAATTCCAGTAGGTCGTAATAAACGGCATTGGATACTCTCCTTGTAATTGAACCATCATGTAATGAGTATGACTAGATACAAGTGCAATTGTTATAACGTGATGGTGCTGGAACTCTTCTGGGCTCTTCCAAAAAGGGAAAATAGTTGTTGAGCCTCTGTTGTCTAAACAATGGACAATTACGCCAAACTTGTTGGCAGCAAGAACAACCACTTCGGGCATAGACATCCAGTATCGTCTCGGTGCAGGAGACCCTTTGAAACACAAAGACTCATACAATGTATTAATATCAATGACAAATATTTCCATGTAGGTATGAAATTTGCTTTCTAACTCCTCCCTCAATTGACGCCGAATGTCCTCATAAACCCTCAATTGACTTTGACCCTACAAATTGTTGACTATGACCCTACAAATTGTTGAATTTCATAATAAACATTAATTATGTGGGTCTCTAAATTATAGGATGTTGGTTTATTTAGTAGAGTCCATTTCGGTTACATCTTGACTAAGTAATAAATGTTTTAGGTTATATTTTGAGAAGCTAATAAATGATTTCAATTACATTTAACTTAATAATAAAGAACTTCGGTTAGATTATAACTATTTTCAAAAAATTATTGAATATTTTTTAAATGAATAAATGGTATGGATTGAATCGATCATAATCCTTGATTAGATATAGAAGGATATGATTATATCTATTTAAAAAAAAAAAAATTCTTTAAATAGGTTAAATGCTTTATAAAAAAGTAAAGATATACAAAAAATACAAAACATATAATAATTTATTAATTAAAACCCATAGAACTCTTATTTGCAAAATTCTAAGAAAAATGTTTCAATATAAGATGGGATATCCATCTAACAAATCATGACATAGGCCGAAGTATTTGAGTGGCAAGAGTGGATATGGTCCCTCTAAAATTTTAGGAAACGTAAAGATACAGTTTTGTGATGCTAAATTTTTATGGTCTTTTTGGCTGACCAAAAAATATTAGTTAAGACTTTGATACGTCTAATAATTATCTTCAAACTCTGTCCCTGTCCCTCTTTTTATTATTTTCAATCACATCATTTTATAAAACATTTTTAGTAAACATCTGGTAATTAAAATATTACTCATTACTCTATTAGTATGTTAATTTACATTTTATAGAAAAATAGTTTTTTCTATTCTAAGAATTTATGATACATTGGTTTGCGGTTTGGATTGAAAAGAGACCGTTGACTATGTCGTGTCGACAGAAGACAGGGCCCCACTTGCGGCCTTCTACAATGGAAGAATCAAATCTGGATAGTTGCATCACGCTTAGATTAATGATTTAGTTGCCGACCTTTTAAATTAATATATTTTTATTTTATTTTATTATATCGACAATTTCTATAAAGAAAATTATTTATAAAATATTTTTATATATAAAGTATTTAAAGGAAAAAGTAAATTAGTATATATATATATATATATATATATATATATATATATATATATATATATATATATATATATATATATATATATATATATATATATATAGGGTGAGGTTCAAATCAGATCCTCAATTTTCTAGGGATCCAGAGATCCACTTTTCAGCCACACATTTCCTTTTAATTTTTTTTTTTTTTTTTTTTGTTATGTTTTACTTAACTTTTTTTTTTTTTCAAAATCACATGTGATTTTTTTGTAAAAAATTGAAATCACATATTATTTTCAAAAACCAAAATTTATAAATTTTAAAATCACACGTGAATTTTCTTTTTTTTTGGAAAATCACATGTGATTTTCAAAAACCAAAATTTATAAATTTTAAAGTCACACTTGAAATATTTGTTTCTCGAAAATCACATGTGATTTTATAAGCAAAATAGTTTGTAGGTTAAAAATCACATGTAATTTTACCCATAAAAGATTTGTAGATTGAAAATCACATGTGATTTTTAAAAGTAAGGTTGAAAATCAAAAGCAAAAAAAAAATCCAAAGATATAAGGAAAAATGGGTGGTTAAAAAGTGGATCCCTAGATCTCTAGAAAAATAGGGATCTCATTTGAACCCCAATCTATATATGTATATATATATATATATATATATATATATATATATATATATATATATATATATATATATATATATATATATATATATATGGTGAGGTTCAAATGGGATCCTCAATTTTTAAAAGATCCAAAGATCCACTTTTTAGTCACACAAATTCACATAAGGGTCAAAACCACAAAGGCTTCCTAGCCATACATTTTTCCCTTTACATTTTTTTTTTTTTCATTATTTTTTTTCTTTTTTTAATTCGGTTTTTTTTTTTTTTTTTGCTATGTGTTACTTAACTTTTTTTTTTTTTTCAAAATCACATTGATATTTTTGTAAAAAATTGAAATCACATGTGATTTTCAAAAACCAAAATTTATAAACTTTAAAATCACACGTGAATTTTTTTTATTTGTCGAAAATCACATATGATTTTCAAAAACCAAAATTTATAAATTTTAAAGTCACACTTGAAAAATTTGTTTCTCGAAAATCACATGTGATTTTATAAGCAAAATAGTTTGTAAATTAAAAATCACATGTGATTTTGGTAAAAAATAATCAATAATTTTTTTAAATCAAAAGTGATTTTACCCATAAAATATTTGTAGATTGAAAATCACATGTGATTTTTAAAAAGTAAAGTTGAAAATCAAATGTGACTTTCGGAAAAAAAAAAAAAAAAAAAAAAAAAAAAAAAAAAGAAAAAAAAAAAAAAAAAAAAAAAAAATAAAATTTTTTTTTTTAGAAAAAAAGAACAAATATATATAAGGAAAAATTGGTGGTTAGAAAGGGATCCCTAGATCTCTAGAAAATTAGGGATCCTTTTGAACCCCAATATATATATATATATATATATATATATATATATATATATATATATATATATATATATATATATATATATATATATATATATATATATATATATATATATATATATATAGGGGAGGGTTCATGTAAAAAGTGTTAAATTTGTAAAAAGTGTGAGAAGTATTGTGGGAGTGACATGTGGCAAGCTTGAATTTCTTTTTTTTTATTTTTTTTTTATTTTCTTTTTTAATAAAAAAATAATATTTTTAATAAAAAAAAATATTTAAAAAAAAAATCGAATTTTTTTCGAGAATTTTTTTTTTCTTTTTGCTCAAAAAAAGTTATGTACGAAAAAAAATATGATACACATTTATGATGCACATATATGATGAACATTTTATGTGTGCATCATAGTTGAATATCATAGTTTTTTTGTGTGTATCATTTATATGAATCATACTTTTTGTGTATCATATTTTGTGTGTGCATCATATGACGTGGCAGATGACGTTATCAAAAAGAATGTCAAATTTTTTTTTTTTAGGATTTTTTTTTTTTCAAAAAAAAATATTATTTTTTTAAATATCTTTTTATTAAAAAAAAAAAAAAAAAATTCCAAACTTGCCACATGTCACTCCCACAATGCTTCTCACACTTTTACAAATTTAACACTTTTTATTTGATTCTACTTCTATATATATATATATATATATATATATATATATATATATATATATATATATATATGGTGAGGTTCAAATGAGATCCTCAATTTGCTAGGGATCTAAAGATCCACTTTTCAGCCACACATTTTCCCCTTAAACTTTTTTTTTTTTTTTTTTTTGCGATTTTTTAATTAACTTTTATTTTTCAAAATCACATGTGCCTTTTTTGTAAAAAATTGAAATCACATATGTTTTTTAAAAACCAAAATTTATAAATTTTAAAATCACATGTGAATTTTTTTTTTTGGAAAATCAAATGTGATTTTCAAAAACCAAAATTTATAAATTTTAAAGTCACACTTGAAATATTTGTTTCTCGAAAATCACATGTGATTTTATAAGAAAATAGTTTGTAGGTTGAAAATCACATGTGATTTTACCTATAAAAGATTTGTAGATTGAAAATCACATGTGATTTTTAAAAGTAAGGTTGAAAATCAAATGTGATTTTCGGGAAAAAAAAAAAAAAAAAGTAAATAAAAAGATAAATGAAAAAAGTAAAAAAAAAAAAATTAGAAAAAACGCAAAAAAAAAAAAACCCAAAGATATAAGGAAAAATGGGTGGTTAAAAAGTGGATCCCTAGATCTCTAGAAAATTAGGGATCCCATTTGAACCCCAATCTATATATATATATATATATATATATATATATATATATATATATATATATATATATATATATATATATATATATATATATATAGAGGTGGGTTCATTTAGGAACCATCAATTATTTAGGAACCATTAGGAACCATTTAATCACCATTAGATCATTTAGATCAAAAATTAAACTCAATGTGGCAATTTTGTAATTAAGTCAAAATTGAGAGCCAAATTGGAAATCAATTAAAACCACTTTAAAATCCTAATTAACTTTAAATTAACATATCTAGAGTATAACTAGGTTTTAGGAAAAACTAAATACACCATTAGAACAAGCATTTAATTATTTTTCCAACGAGCACCCACTTGATATACTTTTGACGATTTTTTTTTTTTTTTTTTTTTTTTAGTGAGTTTCGGTATATACACTAGTGTATATACTAAATATTCACCGGTGTATATATACTAATTCACAAAAAACACATCTGAACCATATATACTATACACTAGTGTATACACTATATTCACTAATGTATAGTGTATACACTAGTAATGTATACACTATATTCACTAATGTATAGTTATACACTAGTGTATTTATACACTATACAGTAGTGTATTTATACACTAGTGTATACACAATATTCACTAATAAATACACAATATACACCAGTGTATATGATGCATACATTACATTATACACCACTATATACACAATATTCACTAGTAAATACACAATATACACCATTGTATATAATGCATACATTACATTATACACAATATTCACTAGTGTATACACTATATTCACTAATGTATAGTTATACACTAGTGTATTTATATACTATACACTAGTGTATACACTATATTTACTAATGTATAGTTATACTCTAGTGTATTTATACACTATACAGTAGTATTTTCAAAACTTTCCAAATCAATTCGACATTTTTAATATAAGCCAAGCATAAATAAACCACCAGAATATGTCCTAGAAGCCCACGCTTCTCATAAGGCCCAAATGACCATTTAACATTGTACAACAAAACAATCATATAATTACCAATAGTAAAGTTGCAACACATGATGTCAAATTCTGTTAGAAGACCGTAAAAAATACCAAACGATATAATCACAAAACCATGGATTCCAAGCAAGATTTAAGAACAGATTCTTTTTTAAAATTGTCAACAATGTTAAACAAAATTATGAACTACCGATCCAATTGTCGAAATATATATTCGACTTGTAATAGACGAAGTACGCATTTCAGAACAAACAACTACCATTAAACCAAAAGCCAGAATATATTAGTTTGAAGAATTAGTGCTTTATTAAAATAGAACAGAGTTATAACATCAAAGTTCAAACCATTCCATACAAGGTTTAAGACGACAATAAAGGTTCCGAAACCTAAAATTGATGGGTTCCAAGATTTAAGAATACTTCATTAAACAAAAGATATCATTCAAGACTACTTCAAAAGCAAAACTGAAGTACAAAACGGACAGATCACCCGGTTTTTCAGTCGAAGAGGAATCTAGAAATTGATGGGTTCCAATCTTCTTGGTCTCAATATGACCTGCACAAAAATATATATATATATATATATATATATATATATATATATATATATATATATATATATATATATATATATATATATATATATATATATATATATATATATATAATATAAAAAGTATTAACATCATCATTAGAAAACAAAACAGCAAAAGATTTAAAGCGAGACAAGATGTGAATTAGGTTTGGTTGTTGGGAACCGAAAGGAAGATGGAGAGAGGCCGACTTTGCATTTTGCTTCGAATGAGATTCTAGAGGCGGCTTTACGGACGGTACTTGACCGGAGAAACGATCTGGCAGCGGCGACGCCGACCATTTTGTATCCTGTTTGGATCTGGGTTTGTATGTGTGTGAATGTGAGTTTGGATCTGGGTTTGTACGAATTTTAGGTCAAAAAGAAAAAAAAATAATAGATTGTTTTTCAATTGGATCTAGATGATGGTGATTTTGACCTAATTTTGTTGGTGATTGTGCACCGATTTGAGTCGCCGTAAATGGAATTGGAGATTGACTAAGAATCAATTTGGGGGTTTCTATGGAGGCTGCTGGTGTGTAGAGAGATATAGAACTTGTTTGGTTAAAATGTCCATTATACCCTTGTTTCCATTAAATTCCCTTACATAATTAAACTTTGATTAAAACATGATCTAAGAGCCTAAAAATGGTTCCTTTGGTTCCTAAATAATTACATGGTTCTTAAATTAAACCAACTCTATATATATATATATATATATATATATATATATATATATATATATATATATATATATATATATATATATATATATATATATATATATATATATATATATATATATATATATATATATATATATATATTGAGGTTCAAATGGGATCCTCAATTTTCTAGAGATCCAATGATCCACTTTTTAGCCACACAAATTCAGTTAGGGGTCAAAACCACAAAGGTTTCCTAGCCATTCATTTTTCCCTTTATATTTTTTATTTTTTTTTCATTTTTTTTTTTTTTTTTTATTTTTTTTTTTTTTTTTTTTGCTATGTTTTACTTAACTTTTTTTTTTTTTTCAAAATCACATATGATTTTTTTGTAAAAAATTGAAATCATATGTGATTTTCAAAAACCAAAAGTTATAAATTTTAAAATCACACGTGAATTTTTTTTTGTTGTCGAAAATCACATGTGATTTTCAAAAACCAAACTTTATAAATTTTAAAGTCGCACTTGAAAAATTTGTTTTTCGAAAATCACATGTGATTTTATAAGCAAAATAGTTTGTAAGTTAAAAATCACATGTGATTTTGGTAAAAAATAATCAATAATTTTTTAAAATCAAACGTGATTTTACCCATAAAATATTTGTAGATTGAAAATCACATTTGATTTTTAAAAAGTAAGGTTGAAAATCAAATGTGATTTTCGGAAGAAAAAAAAAAAAAAAAAAAAAAAAAAAAAAAAAAAAAAAAAAAAAAAAACAAATATATAAAGAAAAATGGGTGGTTAGGAAGGGATCCCTGGATCTCTAGAAAATTATAGATCCCTTTTGAACCCCAATCTATATATATATATATATATATATATATATATATATATATATATATATATATATATATATATATATATATATATATATATATATTGAATGGTTTCTACGATAACTCAAAATTCTACGAAAACCACAAGAACACAACTATGACCATTAGATTAAAAGATCAACGGTTGCAAAGGTTTGATGGCATTTTTGTAAATTGATAAAATAATAGGTAAAGTTTGTAACTTAGAAAAGGGTAGTATCGGGATTTCATATTAGTCTCCTCCTTAATTATCTCTAAAAAACGTGTATATAACTATAATTTCTGTTCGATTTCAATAATCAAATACTTATTCTCTCTCATCCTTTCAAATTGAGATCTGTGTCCTCAAATTAGATCTAAAAATACAATCTGGTAATGACTTTCTCTAACGTATATTTTTCTCTATTTCTCTTTAGTCGAACCGAAAATAGTAGGTATGTGTGTGTTCGTTTTTTGATTAAATAAATTGATGCAGTGATTTTTTTAATAAATCAAAAAGCATATGTTTGTTTTCTCAAATAACTCTCATGAATGTATGTGCGTTTAGAAGTCGGGGTAATATCTCTAGATGGGCATGTGTGTCTTTAAATTAATGGATGTGTATGTGTGCGTGGCTAGATGAAAAAGGTAAACAAAAATTATGATTTTTTCTTTCAAGATATATTTAGATTATGGTCTTTAAAGTTTGAGGTTATGTTTTTTATATAGTATATTTATGATTTATGATTTGGATTCTGTCTTTTTACAGAAAGCTAATGATAATGAAAATTGTGAACAAATCAAGATGGTTGAATTAAAGAAAGATGATAAATTCTATTTTTAGCAAATAGTGCAAACCATAGGGACGACCTATGTAATTAACTGTAAAAAATATACAATCAGATCTAACAGAAATTTTAATCTTTAAAATACAGTTATTATGGTGCTGCATTAAGATAATGATTAAACAATATGTAAAAGAATATACGTTTGGTCTCAATAAGATCCCAAATACTAGCTAATCAATCACAAATTAGTATTTAAACGTTAATTAACACGAATCGATTAACACTCAGTTTCTTGTTTGATTATCGCGGAATTATAATAACAAGACAATGAGAATAACACATAGTTATTTCTATTCAAAAGGTTCACCGATTACAATATTCAAGCTCACTATTTATACACAATAATAATGAGCTTGATAAATACGAATATTAGCAAATCTTCTAAAAGGATAGAAGATTTTATCTAACAAACCTACCTAAATTAACGCCTTACGTTTTATTATGGAGCCGAGTAGTCAGCTCCACAATGTCTTAGTTTATTTTGGTTACTCAGACCCAAAATGTCACTCAGACTTAAAACTAAGACTTTAATAAACAGATTTATAAACTTGGGTTAAATCGTTGATTTTTCCAACAATCTCCCCCTATCTGTTTAGATTAAAGTCTTTTACAATGACACACATAAAAAACAAACACAAACTTAAAACACATTAATTTGAAACAGTTTGTGAATAAAAAAAAGTTACTTTCTCTTTTTGAATGCTTTCTTGGGCTTCAAGGGTAAGCCCATGGAGTTGGCTTCAAAGCTTCTTTAGCCCATTCTACTCTTTCTCCTTTCCACCCCATCAGCTTCTATATCTCAGCATCTGACTTATTGAACAGTACTTGATATTCTTTCTTGATCAGCTCCACTTTATCCACCAATGTCCCCATTTCTTCAATTCTTCTTAGATTGTTGAACAACCAGCTTATCAGCTTCAGTCGAAATGGTTGACCCTGATCAGATTGATATTCATTTAGCAAGGCAATGCAATGGAAAATGGAAGCCTTTTTCAGATTGTCCTTGGCTTGAAAGCATTCTTCTCCTCCTTCATATATTGTCAGTTTGAATATAAGTTCTTTCTTGAAAGATCAAACATGAAGGAACTGGATGAAGGTTGCTTGATTCCAATCCGAGTGATTTAGCCCCTGCTCTCACTCTGTTAACTGAGATCAGCTTCAACATATGAGCAGCATTTACATTTGATATTGCTTCTTTTTTCACCCCAAGCTGATGTTCTATGTTATTTATTCTTGAGCTCAGATTGGCAATTCTCTTCCATTCTTCCAAGCCCAGAGTATGCATTCTATTCACCCCAACTCTGAATGAGTTCCCTTTAAGATAGCACGTCAGCATCAGCTCAGCTCCACCAGTATCAGTACAGTCCAAATCATTAATCTTCTTCCCATACTTGCTGATGGTGAAGTGTGTTTCAATGTAATCTACTCTGGCTTCTTCCCTCATAAATCGCTTTGCCATTTGTCTATCAGTTTCAACCCTCTTCTGTTCTTCATCAAAAGCTAGTTCATCTTCCTCTTTCATTTTAGCTTCAAGAACCTCAACTGCTTTATCACTTGTGTCTTGTGCTTCAATGGATTTATTTTCAAACTTTTCAAAGAACAGACCTTTGATGTATTCTTTATATCTTTCAACTGTCATCCCTGCATTGTATGCATATATTTGTAGCTTTGACAGTTTTTCAGCTTCAGTCAGATCTTCAGTTGATTCTTTTGTTGATCCCTCAGCTTGAACATTTGGATTATCCATTTCACTGTCTGTCTCGGCTTTTTCTTCCTCCTCCTTCTCACTCCCTTGACTCTCTTCATCAGATGAGCTTGACAGATCACTGTAATCAGTCTCATAGTGATCCTCAGTCAGACCAGTTTTAAGATTGAATATCAGTTTCTTTATGTATCTTTTCTCCCCCTCAACAAATGACTTACTTCTCTTTCTTTTCAAACTTTTCTTGGGGAGTTCAGACTCACTTGATTCTCTGACAGTTTTCTCCCCCTGAGTCTGAGCACCCCTTGTCAAATCCTCAACTACCTGCTTTCCCCTCCTCATCGAAATGATCTCAGAGGTCAATTTCAGCACCATCTCCTTCAATCCCTCCAACTCCACAGCATTTTGATTCTTTAGAGCACTCATCTCAGCCTGATTGCACTCATCTTGACATCAAATTGAGTTGAAATGTCCTTAATTGCTTGTAACAGCAAAGGAACAACCATTGCAACCTCAGACTGAGAAGTATCAGTAACAGTAGAGATGGGTAAAGTTGGTACAGCCTCACATCCCCCCTGTTGACTAGGAGAGCGATCCTTGGCCATAGAAATAGAAGTTTGTACCTCACTCAGTTTGAGGAGTGAGGCATTGACGACTTGTGCAGAAGAGTGAGAGAAGTTTGGTGGTTCAGTAGAGTGAACTAGTGTGGAACTAGTGAAAATAGCCTTTGGAAGAGGCTTTGAAACTGAGGGGAGTGTTCCCATACTAAGTACAGGGATATTCAGGAGTGGAATATCTTCTTTAATGCTTACCACATGTGTCAGTGTGGCAACAACAATGTGTTTCTCCAAGCTGACTACTCTAGATAGGCTTTGGGTAGTCTCAGTAGTCAGCTCCACCTCCTGCTTTAGCAGAGGGAGGGTGGACTGATCTACAACACTGGAGGGGAGTTTAGAACTCTCAGCCTCATGGAAAAGTGAGTCTATTAATGCTTGATTCTGAGTGGGACTTGTTGTGAGAGCTTTCTCTAAAGAACTTGGTGAGTTCAATAGGTTGGCCGCTTGATTTGCAAGAATATCAAGTTGTGAAGTGGACTTTACCTCAGACTGAGAGGGGATACTCTCAGACTGAGGGATAGAAGAAATGATATTCATACCTGAGTCAACTTCATTTTTCCCAGCCCCGTCATTCCCAACCTCAACATTTGCCATGTGAACATTGGCCCCCTCATTTCCGTCAATGCCATCACCTTGACCAACTGAGTCTGAGTGATCAGACTCTGTGGTTTCGGGATCAATAAACGGATACTCAAAAGGTAAGTGACGTTCAAAATAGCATTTACCGATGCAATTCCTAGATTATGGGACTTAATGTTATAGCTCGATCAAGCATCAAAATGGTGATCGTAACTTTAATCATGTTTCGTCGCATCTTATTGCCATAGGCGTTTACAGTCTCACTGCATAACCCGATTTAAGTCGTGTAACTGAAGACTGCATATAGTCCACCATAGTCTCAGGATGAGTGGTAATCCAACTTGGATACCCTTCACCTACGTCTCACGTAGAATGAAGAGCAAGTACAAGTTGTCTAAGAAATATGGATAGCAATATGACTTAATTCCATGGGTGACAAAATCTATGTAAGAAGAGGCATGTACACAACTTCGTCACATAATTTGAGTGTTTTAAAACCAAAACGTTGTAATTACTGGTTTTTTATGTGCTTCTATGATTGCCTAATTCTTATACACCAAGTGTATGTAATAATCAAATGTACCATCGTCATCATAAAACCCTTTCGGTAGCTCTACACAAGGTACGACCAGGAAAGCAAGTGAGGGTAGAGGATGACAAAGCAACTCTTAAAATCTGACCTCATTAGGAGTAGAATATATCCGCAAACTTTCCTAGACATCGTCCTTTATGTAGGTGAGCCTAGCTGGGAATTATGCACTGAGTATGTGCATTTAATTACGAATTACTAATCGTACGTTTTTAAAGTTTTGAGTTTTTAATGTATTTTGCAATTTAATACGTTCCGTCACGGGAGCAAATTATGGTGAAATCCACCCAATGCGTTTTGGAACGTATAAAAGAGTCAAAATAAATCAAAAAATTTGTTACATAATTCTTTAGTCACATTAAAATTTATTTCTTTCAAAAAACATTTGACAAAAATAATAATATGAAAAGAATTAAGCTACGCAACAAATTGGGTGAGCCCTAGATAACAAAAAGGTCTCTAGGTCATATATATATATATATATATATATATATATATATATATATATATATATATATATATATATATATATATATATATATATATATATATATATATATATATATATATATATATATATTAAATAACTCCCGTTTCTCTTGGAAACGGACCACATACATCCGTTCAAATAAGCAATTATTGATTGCGTAAGTTATTTAATACATATATAATTCAATTATCAAATAATTCAGGCAAATAACCTTTTAAAGTCTATTTATGTAAAGTGTCGCACATATTCAATTATCTCGTATAATAATATGTTCATCAAATTTTAATTAACAAATATCTAATATCGTAATCATATTCGTAAAAGTATACATGTAGGTATACATCTAATCAGATTGTCAAACAACATGTAGCGGAAGCAAGTAAGAATCAAACCCATAATCAATATTAACTAAGTTAAGAATTGCACATTTGTTGTTGATTTACCCCGTTTAGGATTTATAGTGAAATCTCTCTACAAGCTTGTAGACGACACCTTCTTTAGCAACAGACTTGTATGCTAGTACGCGTTATAATCACCACAACTCTTTTCTAGCTTGCTTGCTTAAACCGTATGCTCGAACTACACCTCCTAGGTATTCGAAACTCCTGTTGTTCGAACTCCAAAACAAACTAAAACCCTTGTTTGGGTGCTTGGTCGATCGACTAGGGAAAGAAGCAGAAATATCGATTTAGGTGAAAGCCTAATCGATCTGGTGTAGGAAAATAAGGGACTTGATGTTCCTTATATAGCCAAACAATATCTTGAAAAACAAGTTGTATTATAATTAGAAAACATCCATAATTGCATAATACGACATCCTCTCATTTATTAATTATTACAATTAACTCATTTAATTGATAATTAGTGAATAATAAACGCATAGTCGTAGCTAAATGTCAATGTGTGCAACCCCGTAGGCTCACACATTTACGGACACATATTTGCTAAAACTATTCAAATACCAACATGTCCATGGATATTTATCCTTCGGAATGTTATCATATGAATGGAAGAGCGGTAGGGTTGTATTATAGTTCTTGTGATGACGATTATAGGCTTCAACGTGTAACTGAATCTTGTAATGTTTATATATACTTGTTGAAATCTGACTCGTGGAGGAAAGTTGAGTCGGTGGAGAATTCTCGAGTTATTTTGGTTTGGGACTTGAATGGTGGGATGTCAAGTGCATTGTTGAATGAAAATTTGCATTACTTTAAACTATACAAGGGAGAAAACTTGATTTTGAAATTTGACACAAAGACGGAAAACTTTTCAGAGATAAAAACTCCCACTGTCGAAAATCAAATAAACTCAGAGTGTTTGAGTTTTGTGGTACAAAGGGATTGCATTTACTTGTTTATGAAGTATTCCATTTTAAAAGAGAATTCTACAGAACGCGTATTGAGTTGTGGAGGATGAATGGAGACGGAGATTGGAACAATTTCACAATAATGCGTTTACCTTATTTTCTTCAGCCAGTGCACTTGATTAGCAAGGGAAACTGGATCATAAGTCGAGATTCTAGCCGAAATTGGGTGAAGCGCAACGATGATGAAGGTTATGATTACCATGTAGATTCCAGAGGCCTACTCACTCAACAACATTTGGACAAAATATCCCTGGAGAAGGGAAATACATTGAGACTTTTACATCACCCAATCGGTATATGAAGTTATGAACTATGAAACAGGCGCTCTATCATAGGCTTTTAACTTCGTTCTTGGTTTGGCTTACTACTTTAACTTTCTCTATAATTGATAAGGTTCTATTTTAAGTTTCATCGATATTAAGAAGTTGCACTTTATTAGATTAATCCATAATTATGATCATCACTGACCAATCACGTGGTTACTTTTTGTCACCGTCGCTATGTCTGATTAGAGACGAAACACACAAAGGTAATGCTGAACACTAATCATTCTCCTAAGTGAGTATTATGAAATAGGGGTGACACGAGTCTATATCAATAGATATATGCCTAACATTAGCAATACTCCAACCTGACGCAGTCCCAGACCATTTCACATTGATCCAACCCACCCAACACGTCCATTGTGTCACCTTTACTGGAAACTAAACGGAGTACCTACACCGGAAAGGTGGTGTAAATAAGTATGTTTTTAAAAGCATAAACATAATGATTTATAACTAGTACAATTGCTTAGCACTTAATGACAGAGTTGGCAAAATGTGCAGCTTGGTTTATGGGTCAAAAAAAGTATGTTTTTAGCCCTGGTCCGGACAAGTTGGGTTTTCCCGCCAACACTTCTTTCCATTTCTTCAAAAGGTTGATAATAATTAGTGCGATAAATAAGATTTACAAAATATATATTATTAACTTTGATGTAATCTGAACTTGAAAAATAAAAGCGACCTAGGATATTGAATGAACTAAAAATAAACTTTGGGTGACTTTCGACCTGATCTTTTCTAAATTAAATACAACTCATATCATATCGATCAATTCGTTATTTAATTGTCACCTCTACTTGGCAATACTGCTAGATTAGATTGGTCACGATAAAGGGAAGAGACAGAACTACAGAAATTTAATTTAGAGATCGCTTATCACTACAAGACGACAATATTCCCGAAGATTTTCATCAGCAATACTTAGGCAAACAGCATTCAAAGCTTTAGATTTCAATTCACTCTAAATTCCCAAAAACATCGTCAAACGTATTAGTAAAACTTTATGCATCCAAACCAAAATTTACATAAAATTAAGTAGTGTAAAACTTTATGCATCCAAATCAAAATTTACATATGGGCGTGCAATACGTAATGTATGATTAATACATTATTAATTCCAAAATTGAACTCTTTTCTATCCAACAGTTTTGAAGGACTCATGAATATGTTTCAATGTTTCTTGATCCTTTTTCCACTCTGTTGCTGGTGCCATTACAAAATGTGCATACAACTTATTCTTAGCACATGTAACCGAGATCAAACTATGTGCAGTCGGGCTATCGATCTCATACACATAATAAACCTGCCCTTTATCATCCTTAGTCTCTTCCGCGCTAACACTATCAGCACCCGCGATCAAATCCTGCAAATTCACATCAGAAAGTGCCAAGTTGTTTAGAATAACTTCTTTTGGAGCTAATTGTCTAAGCCCACCTAGAAATGTCAAGTACTCTTTTTCGGTTCTTTTTTTCGGGTTATAGAATTCGCTATCTGTCCCATTAGTTCCCTTTTCGACTTTGGATACTAGTCTTTCTTTCCATCCTTGTGGGATGTCATATATGTATTCAGCAGAGGCTTTTTTGTCTGAATTTCCACCGTATCCTCCGTAGTTGGCTGCGCTAGCTGCTGTACCGTAGTACGTGGCATACGATTCAGCAGCTACGGACGGAGGGATGGTTGTACTGGATATGAAGTTGGCTGCAGCTAGTGCAGTTGCTGTAGTTAATAATGTGGTTGTTAAAGTTGGTAATTGTAGTTTGGCGGTAGATCGAATAGGGAGTTGCGGTTTGTTTGAAGGTGGTGTCGTCGTGGTTGTCGCGGTGGTGGTGGTGGTGGTAAGGAGGGCTGAAGGTGAGAAAATGGTGGCCATGGAATTGGATTGTGTTTATTTGGCGACTTGAATGGTTTGTGTTTTATGTTGTCATATATTTGATGGATATTTCCTTATCCATAAGTTGCCTATATTACATAAAAAGGTCCCTCAAATAGTAACATGTTACGAGTTTAGGCTTGCAACGCTACGGTATTACTCTCTACATTTTACCTTCTATACCCTGACATATATCTTGGATTGAGTATCGTTGTATACCCCGATATATATCTTGGATTGAGTATTGTTGTTGTTGTAAGCTATGATTCAAAATACTCTATATAAACACCTTGACATGACATAAGTACAACAATATTATTACATAATTCAGTTCCGATAAAAACTATTAAACTCCATTATAACATATAAAACCACTTAATAAACAAACTTCGACAATCCAAATGATGAACATTTCACCATTTACTCAATCTTGGCTGAGCTCAGTTATAAATATCTTTGCAAATATTCATCCATACTAGTATATCGGACCTCAGGATAGAGCATAGAGGCTTCACCTCCCTGTTCACCTATTTCGAAGTTCATCAAACAACCCTCGTAGTAAATGTGATAAATACGTGCTAAACCTGCTTGAATAACATAGTCCATACCTACAAAACACACGTAACACTCATTTACAATCAAATTTTCACAAAAACCACAAAACATCAAAATGCTCTTAGTTCTTGAAAAGAAAGTTCGAATATAAACCAAATTTTTTATGTCTTTTTTAGATCTTATGCACCTTTCATGGAAGTGAGGAAGTCTTCGGAAGATATGTGCACTTTTTCGAGTGTTTTACCCGAGAGTTTCTCCCATTTCTCCACCAATTTGTTGTGCGTAAGAATATTTTTGTGTGGCCGAAGATACAGTGTTTTGTTCAACATGCGAGGATCATCTACAGTCTTAATTGTGTATGTTGCAACGTCGTCTTCATCGATGAAAACAACTGCGTTGTAAATTTAACATAGAAAGTTGTGTATAAGTAATTAATGGTATATCTTGATTCAACTTAATATTATGGCGTATATAATACCTTTACGATTCCCCTCACCATAAATAGACACCCGGTCTTTTGGTGGGATGAGGGAGTCCGGTTGGGAAAGATTGCCAACAAAGTAACCCCCTAAGCAATTTGCAGAAATGTATGTATGTGGAATTTTAGCGTCTTCGATGGCTTTTCGTATGATCATTTTGTCGCTGAACGTCTCTTTTCCACATTCGAGTGCGCGTTCCATTCTTGAAGGGTCGATTCCAAACTCCGAAGGCAAAAACCGCTGTTTCAAAAATATTACTGTGAACACATAATATTCTTTAAGGTTCAAACACTTATGTATGTAAAATATAAATATGCACATTGTTTGAGCAAATAGTAGCAGGCTCAGTAACTTGGGTGTTTGGGGTTCAACCTCTTGACCTTTTGCTAAGCAGTGCAAACATATCAAGATCTTGGCGAGCCTAATATGGTCAAGTGGTTGGTTGAAGAAGGTGATCGGAATATGATTAGCGGTGAGTAGATATTCCGATGGGATAATAATGTGTGTTGAGATGAGGAAAATGATGTCCAAACCTAGAGTGTGAGGCATTTATACTCAACACTCCTAGGTGTAAGCAACGTCCAGCCAGAAACACCATTTATGGCTCATCAATGGTAATCATGGGATTCCAACTTCTATGACATTATGGCGGTCATAATGAATAGACAAAGAATAACGGTCTTTCATAAAAGCTTGGAATCCAATGATGGTAGGACCTCAAGTGGCAGGACCTCGAGTGACAGGAACTCAGGTGGCAGAATACCGAACCACATGTGCCGGATGTCGGGCCATATGTGCCGAGTGTCGGGGCGCAAGTGCCGGATCACGGGGTACGAGTTCCGGACCACATGTGTCAGATACCGGGCCATATGTGCCGAGTGTCGGGGCACAAGTTCCGGTTCACGGGGCACGAGCTTTGGGCCACATGTGCCAAGTTTCGGGGCACAAGTGTGGGGTCACGGAGCACGAGTGCCGAGCCGTATGTGCCGGATGTCGGGGCACAAGTGCCGGGTCATGGGGCACGAGTGTCAGACTACATGTGCCGGATGCCGATCCACATGTCCGAGTTCCAGGGCACAACTGCGGGGTCACGGGGCGCGAGTGTCGGGCCACATGTGTCGAGTACCGGGCGCCAGTGTCGGAGCACAAGTGTCGGGTCACGGGGCACGTGTGTCGGACCACCTGTGTCGGACACAGTGTCGGGTCACAAATGTCGGCAACGCGGCCACTTAGCAGTGTACCGGATCACGAGTGTCGGGGCACGGGGAGGTGTGCCGGGTCACAAGTTTCGGGACCCTGGGCGGTGTGCCAGGTCACATGTTTCGGGACACGAGGCGGTGTGCCGAGTCACATGTGTCGGGACACGAGGCCTGAGTGTCGGACACGGATACGGGGTTGAGAGCTGAGGTTTGTGGGTATGCTATATGTATCGAGCCTATTCCCTACTAACACTATCATACATATATGTATGTTTATATGTACCTTGATGTTTCCGGCTTCTATCATAGCATCAACAAGCTTAAGTTGAAGGAGAATATTATGTGATCGAAATTGCACTCCCGACATTGTGCATATAACCACATCAACTTGTTTAACTGCATCCACAAGACTTTGATGATCAGAAAACGAACCCTCGACCAATTGGGCTCCTTGTTTCTTAAACGACAATAACACTTGAAGCTTTTCGATATCAAAACCAATCTCTCGACGCATAAGAACATAAGTCGGGTGACCTTGAGCCAAACTAGCCTTGACAATCCTCTTGCCAATGTAGCCAGTGCCACCCACAACTAGAATCTTGCTTTTCGACATTTTCAAGGGTTTTCTTAATTAGGAGAAGTTAATGAAATGTTATTTGATTTTGAGACAGACATCACAAGTTTATGTAGAAGAGAAAACCTAATTAAGATAGTCGTTAATTTGGTGCTGATAACATATTCTTGTATTGCATGCTATATGTGTCAGTGTCATGTGCTTGTATCGTAAAGTTATGTGTGTGATAGCTTCTTTTTTGTTCGATAGAAACATGCAAAGATATCATAAAATAAAATACAGTTTTTCATAATGTAAGGTATGTAAATAATTTTGGTACTGAAAAGATTTATTAAATCCATGTGTCATACTTTAATTGAACTCGTGTTATAAAAAAAAGTGTCATTTGTACATATTTTACCCTCTACGTTTTTAGAAAGTTTGTATAATCTTTGTTAATTCATTCATATTTAAGTGTGTGCAAACTTTTCATATTTATATGTGCTAAGAAAAATATAAAATCCTAAAAAATTTTATGCTTTTAATTGTATATAAGAATTTATATATTATAACGCGTGTAGAATTAAACAACTTTCTCCACATTAAGAGTGAGAAGATAAATTTGTGATACCTTAATTTTTTTCAGTGTTCTAAATAACCCGCCATGAAACCGTCATGTCTCGCCATTTCTCAAGGCTTGGAGTAGCCGCCATGGCGCCGCCATGTCTCGCCGTTTCTCAAGGCTTGGAGTAGCCGACACGAAATGATGGATAACTTCTTTGTAAAGCTTGGTTACTATATTTTACATTAGTTGTATATTGATATATGAAATTATTAACTTTTTATAATTTATTGGTGTTGATATAACTTAATAATAGTAAAAATATATATAAAAGTATATATAAAATTATAAAATATATTAATTTTTTGCCACTTTTTCAAGCCTTGAAAAACGCCATGTCTCGCCATTTCTTGCAAAGCTTGAGGCTTGCTCATGCCGCCACGCCACGCCTTACGTTATCTATAACCTTGATTTTTTTTATATCCAAAAAGCTTAAGAAAATCTAGTATGACAAATTTTTCTTGAACACTTTTATGTATGGACATTTTATATTTGTACACTAGATTATTGTCCCGCGATAGCGCGGGTAAATATAAATAAAAATTGAATCGTAAATTTTATGTTTATGAACACGTTCTTTGAAATTATTATGAGAATACAATATTACACGTATAATAACAAATATACATTTATGTTTATACATATGTTGTTTATCGTTATAATAAAATATATACATTTATTTTTTATAACATATATTAATATTTTGTATTAAATGATTTTAGAATAATAATAATAAGGTAAATCATAGTCTAATAGGAGACATTAGTTTTTTATAGTAATAATGGTGAAATTGAAGAAAGAATGCAATTATGTATTGTAAGAGGATGTAAAATGAAAAAAATATTTGATGACATCATCAATCTCATCTAACGGTTGAAATCAAAGTATCTAACTCATCCAATGGACCTTACTTCGCCATGTGACATTTAAGGCCCTTCTTTTATTATATATTAAAGATCTAAACTCCTTTTTCATCCACATATATAAATGTATAAATTGTTCTTGTTTTTTTTTCTTTATCTACATATTTCTATTTCTAGTGTGATAAATTGTTCTTGCTTATATTGAAAAAAAAGGTATATATATATATATATATATATATATATATATATATATATATATATATATATATATATATATATATATATATATATATATATATATATATATATATATATATATATATACGTTAATGGATAACCAATTCATTTTCAAATATAGCCCAATTAGTCTAAAAGTTTGGGCTAGGCCGTAGATATATATATATACACGTTTTTTTAATGGGCGAAGAAAAATGTGTATACAAATGACATATTTGTTGTAGTGTTAGCTATAAAGTACAACAATTGAAAAGTTATAAGGCATGTCGCGTTATTAAAACTATTACACATATTATCTAAGAAAAATGAACCACTTTCATAAAGCAAAAGAAACTAATTTTCGATAAACAGTCATTTAAAATACTAAATTAAATTTTGTAATTCAGAAAAAAGGAATTACATTCCTTAAATTGTCAAAAGTTATATTTTACATTAATCTTTTCTTTTTTAGTTGTCTTTTCACAATAAACAAATGGATAAACTACATAAAAAGATGGTTTACAACTCCTATTTTACCATTTTATCATTTGATAATTAACTTATCTCACAAACCGTTAATCGTTGCAACCGTCTCGTTTTTATCTTCCATTAAAGTAGTGGTGTTATATACTTTCAAATTTTTTTTTTTTTTTTTTTTTTTTTTTTTCTTTTTGTATTGAAATTGTAACGATAATATCACATGTGATATTAGCACCAATTCGTAAAACTTTATAAAAGAGAATTAGTCTGAAATGTATAATTTTACCAAAATTTAGAAAAAAATATCGAATTTTGGGGATTTTTTTTTCTTCATTTTTTTGAGATAAATGTGATAGTACGCATATGTATATAACATATGATAGTACGCATATCACATATGATAGTACGCATATCACATGTGATAGTATTGTATATCATATGTGACAAAAAAAATTCCTTCATTTTTTTTACATAAATGTGATAGTATGTATATCACATGTGATAGTAGGCATATCACATGTGATAATACGCATATTACATGTGATTGTATTGTATATCATATGTGATTTTATTATGTATGTAAAATTTCGAAAACTTATAAGGTAATAAAACACATGATTTCAACTTTAATTGTTAATTTTAAAACACAAAAATATTATATTAGGTATAATTTATATAGACCCGGTAAAAAAAATCAAAAATTGACGATTTTTATTTTTCCGTTTTCGGACAAATGTTGATATTCGTAAGGTACAATCACATATGATTTGAACACTAAATATGAATTTCAAAACATATATTTGTTATATTATATACATTCAACTAGAATCAAAAAGAAAAACGAAAAATAAATATGTCAAAATACTAAAATCACATGTGATAAAATCGTGATTGTATAATATAAAATTTCAAAACCCATAAAAAAAAAACCTGAAAATTTTTTTCGTCAAAAGTATATCGAGTGGGTACTCTATAGAAAGATAATTTAATGCTCGTTAAGTATAATTTATTCGTTTAATACATGTACGGTTTTTGAGATATTTAATTTTTAAACAAAATTAAATTTTAAGTGGATTTTTAAAATGAAGACTTATAATTGGGTCTCTTTGTGTCAAAAATTTTAATGGTATTTATCACAACCCTACTTTTATTATATAAATTGTCTAATGATTTATCCAAAATTATAGATTTATTTTTAAATTTATAAAATTACATCAGTAGTCTCTTTATGGATAAATGGTACATTTTTTGTCCCTAAGCTAAAATACACCCATTTTAGGGATGAAATTTGTAACCAGTTATTATTGATTTTTAATCGTGACATCTATTTTAAGATAAAAAAACATAAATAGTTTGTCTAAATAAACGGGTGATGTAAGCTTTTAAACTTATGGAAGCAATACGTAAGTTGGTGTAAACCATAAGAAAGGTTATATAATTCACTCTAATCTTCGATGGGTGGTGATGTTATTTCTTTAACACTCTGTTCTCGAGTTTTATCGTCAGGTGAAAGTAAAGAAAGCAAAGAAAAATTACAATAAAAATTGTGTTCTCAAGAGTTTTTAAAAAAATAATAGCAAGGTTAACGGAAGAATTAGAAATGAAAGTTTATGAAAATTCTTTAATAACAATCCGGAAATAATTGGTGTAATTGTAAGGTAAATAAAATCTTAACAACCCAGTATTTTGTGTATAGACCAATTTAACCTTAACCTCAATTAATAAGGAAATACATATTTTATATGAAGGACATAATAGTAGATTAAATATTTTATATATTTTCCTTTTCTTTCTATAATATGAAGAACATGATTATTTATATAATTTATTTTTCTTTTCATCACTTTCTTATAAACTCGAGGACACAAAGAAAATAAATTATTTTTAGTTCATTTTCTTAACTTTATTTTGCATATTCATTCATTTTTTTTTTTTTACTTTTATTTTAAAGTCGAGAACACATCATGAATGTTTAGTTGAAGAAAGAGTTGCTCACCAGGAAAAAAAGGAAAAAAATGACAGAAAACAAAAGAACATAATCGACTATTCAACTTTTTGAGAAAAAGGAAAACCAAATATTCAATTTTGGGTGGTGGTATGGTTTTGAACTATTAAATCGGAAATAAAACAAACAAATATATAACGATTAAAACAAAACCCGAGATAACTGGAATAGGTTAATCGGTAAGCTAGAAAAATATTCAAATAAATGAAATTAAAAGTTTAGATGTTTTAATTAAGAAAAATAAAATCAAATAATCAAATCGTAAAAGAATACCATATGATTTCTGGTCCGACGAGAAATGAAAGTTTATAATCATAAAAGGCTAGTTTAAATATAATAAATATAAGCCATTCATATAAATAAAAGTAATAGAGTCGGGTGTCGATGGAGTGTATTTGAAAGACCAAAAATTGGTGTACCCGATTTTAAATCTAAAATTTGTGAACCAAACCTAGTTTTGGATTCGATGTATCTTTGAATTAGAATTTTATTGAATAGTGGTCTTTATTTGATGACCTTAAGACCATCCGAAGCAAAAGGATAACCAAATGACGGTCAGATCCTCTGAAAGCTCAAAATAAAGCCTTGATGTTACTATGTATTGGTGCCATTTTACGATTCTACTCTTTTCATGTATGTCTATTGATTTCACATTTCTACCCTAAAATATAGACTCCTTCATATTGAGCTCGAGTTTTATAGGATTTGTCATGATCAAGCTTGAGATGGACTAGACTTTACTAGGTTACAAAATAACGATTCTAAAAGGTTTCAGAAACGACACCATACAACTTACTCCACTATCCCTTCAATTTTTAACAGTACATAAAAACATAGGCCAACAAACTACAACATCACATAAGGAGTAAAAACAACACTTACGGACCGATGCACACCTTATTTACCTTTTTCTGGAAATATATATTGAATAAACTTAATAACTTTTACATTTGTTTCTTATGAATTTTAACCCGTAACATATTAGTTAGTAAATCAATTCAAATATCGCTAAACTAAAAACATTTAAATCTTTTTTCACTTCATCAATATGAATTATGAACCACAAAAATCAACACCAAAAGGAAAAGCTTAATAATGAATAAAGATATACCATTGTTTGTAAAACCTTTAGTTATAACATATCATTTATTTTTCTTTGATTATGAGTGTACCGACGGATAATTTTTTTTTCATTTGAAATCGTATATAAACTATTATTGGAGTTTAACTTATTTGAAGTGGTGTCGCTATTATGGTAATTATAGATAGACTTGTGTACATGAAATGCCACTCTATAAAAAACGAACTATGAGTACACAACATGTGTTTTTTACACGATGGGATAGTGGTTTAGAAGAGGCTCGTCTCCACATGATGGTTATGGATTGTGGATTTGGACTGCGGGAGGTGATTGTAGATTTGGATTGGTGGATTAGGGATTTTAGGGCTGAGAGAGTTGTGTGGATGTCTGATGCTGGTGGTGGTGGGATGGTGGTCGGAGATGTGACGGTGGATTTGGATTGGTGGATTAGGGATTTTAGGTTTTGCTTTTTTTTTTTTCGGGGGAAGGATGATGATGGGATGAAGAAGATGATGGTGATTTTTAACATGAAAATTGTTAAGTTTAACTATTAAGGATGATTTATGTAATAAAATAAGACACACTAACGGAAACTTAACAGTATATCCATATTATGGATCATTCACGCAACAAAATTCAAACCTTAGAGATTGTCGGTGTAATAAAAAACTAATAGGGATGACTGGTAAGATTTCTGCAGACCATAGGGACTAGCCATGTAATTAACTCTTATCAGAAATATGGAAATTATTTACCTCGGAACAACATTCACAGCACCAAGTAAGAAATGCTTTAAGGGGAAATGAATCCTCAATTAAATATGAAAATTTTACTTATGGAAAATTAATAGGAGTCTGTGTCCAGGAAGGTTTAGGACTTTGTAATGAGATTAAATTAAATCAACAAATGAAGAAAAATAGGTTGACAGAAAGAAAACAACTAGGTCATTTCTGTGAACAATTTGGAATGGATTGTCCTCCTTCCAAACCAACAACTTCTAAAGATAATAAGGAATTCAAAACTTTTAGAAAGAAAAAGAAGTTTTCAGAAAAAAGAAAAAATTATAAGACAAATAGAAAATTTGAAAATCATTTTAAAAAGAAATCTAAGGTTTGTTTCAAATGTGGTAAACCCGGACATTTTGCAAATAAATGTAAGATGAAAAAGAAAATAAATAGTCTAAAAATCAGTGAGGAGTTAAAAGAAAGTTTATCAAAAATTTTATTAACTTCTGATAATTCTGAAACAGATTCAATAGATGAATCTGATACTTCTTCAAGTAAAGAAAATTTACAATGTTTAGATAATGAATCTTTAATGTCAGAATCAGATTGTGAATGTCAAGATAATAGATTGGAAGATGAAATATATAAAATCCAAGCTCAATTTGAAGATTTAAAAATAAATGTATTAAATAACGATACTTTTGAATTAATAAAATTAGTTAAAGATCCTGAAGTAAGATCAAAATTAATTGATGAATTATTAAAAGAGGAAGAAAAAAATTCTTTACATGTTAATACACTACCTAACAACCAAAATTACATGATGTCGGAAGTTTTTAATTTATTAAAACAGAAACATCAAAGTAGCAATCAAATAACAAAAGATGATTTAATGCTTGAAATTAATAATCTCAAAAAGGAAATCCAAGGAATTAAGAAAAATAATTTATCTCTTGAAAATAGAATTATAAATTTAGAAAAGGGGAAAAATATTATTCAAGATGATAGTCCAGAGAATCAGGAATTTTTAAATATTATGGAAATTGTTACATCTCAGAAATGGCTAATAAAAATCAAATTACTTGTAGCAAATAATTTTACTAAGAATTTTATTGCTCTTGTGGATAGTGGAGCAGATTTAAATTGCTTACAGGAAGGATTAATTCCTACTAAATATTTTGAAAAAACAAAACAAGGTTTAAAAGCTGCTAACGAAATACCATTAAAGATTAACTATAAACTTTCGAATACAAAAATTTGTCAAAATAATATATGTATTACTACTAATTTTGTCCTTGTTAAGAATATAACTAACCAGATGATTTTAGGAGCACCATTTCTAAATAAAATATTTCCAATTCAAATGATAGATTCCACAGGGATTATTGGAACATACGAAGGAAAACCTATTAAATTTGAATTCATTACTAGACCAATGACTAGAATGATAAATGAGATACAAGACATGTTAATTGCAAAAAATAATCAAATAAATTTTTTAAAACAAGAAATTCAAACTTATACAATTGATGAACAATTAGACAATCCTAAATTACAAGATAAAATAAAGTTAATAACAAATAAATTTTCATTACATATATGTAATGATCACCCTAATGCTTTCTGGAATAGAAAAAAGCATACGGTAACCCTTCCTTACGAAGAAGATTTTAATGAAGATAAAATTCCTACAGAGGCAAGGCCATAATTCAACATGGCAGAGGAAGACTAGTGGATGTAAAAATATCCCAAGGAGCAATTCAAGACTCTTCTCAATTTCCTTTATTACAAGGAAATGAACAATTATACCAACAATTTATGCAATTTATGCATCAACAAGGAGCAATAAAATCTCCATATAAGGATGCAATCATCCAAGAAGAAGATAATGATACTTCTTCAGATAATTTTATTAAAACCCCTCATAGGGAGACAATTTTAATTCTTGAATATCAAGATATTCTAAATTATCATTTTAATCTAAATGAAACACCTTGGGAATTAATGTCAAGGTATCTGGATACGCAATTTTACACAGCTCCGACCTATAAATCCAGAACATATTATGAAAAATTACTACTTGATACCTCTACTTGTGAAATTAAGCACACCACAAAAGAGGATAACAGGTCAAATTACAGATTCCACATTTATAGTAAAATTCATATTAAACGGATTCTTACTATAGAAGATTGGGGAATATCTCCATTCAGAGAAAAGCAATTTATAAACGCTGAAAATAAATTAAAAATCAGCTATAATTACTGGGATTATGTGGATAGCCTCCACAAAATATTTTTTTATCAAAATCCCAATAATAAACATTCTTGGTTTATTAAGGTATCCTCTTCGGTTTATAATCCTAGACTACCAAATTGGTTTTTTAATTGGTGGAAAACATATGGTCCCTCAATTCAAATTCTTGTAGAGCCATTCCAGAGTTACTATGTTGAATGGGTAAATATTTGCCCAAACTTATTTGAAGAAAAAAGAGCTAATTGTGTTCAACAAATTATTCCTTCTCTAATATTTTTTACAGAATTTTCAATTCCATGGATATGGAGATGGGAACCAGAAATTGAATCAGGTGATCAAGAATTACCACAATTAAAAAGAGCATTTTATACTAAATTTTGGATAAACATGCTCAAAGTAGATAAAGAAACTGGTGAATTAGCATCAAAAGATACTATTGATTATATTCAGTCTACTTTATTAAAATATAAAGAGCAAAAGAAATTAAAGGAAAAGGAAAAATTAAAAGAATTAGCTCCTGTTACTCCAATTCACTTAATCGAAGCAAAATTAGTGTCTAGTGGAATCACAAAACCGACACATCAACAACTCATGGAAGAATATATCAACCAGGTCCAAAAAGATTTAATTCAATATCAACAATTATATTCAAAATCAGACACTTCAATGAAGGACTCCTCTGAAGATGATAATCAATTTCAATGTCTTGGTGGAGAATCCCAAGACCAAGAAGAGGATATGCAATTGTCCATACCGGAATTATTCATGGAATTGAAGTATCAAATGGCAAGAAATATTGGAGAATCGTCCAAAAATAATGAAGAGATGGAAGAGAGTGAAGACAAAGAGGATAAGAAAGGCAAGACAGAAGCCATGTGAGAATCACTGTAGCCATGTGAAGGCAAAATGATTTTGTCTAAAGAGCCCACAATCAATAAAAGATGTCGGCCATAATAATTTGTACTGTATTTGGCCTTGAGCTCTACCCTCTATAAAAGGGGACTCAGGTTTTAGTTTTGAAGCACCAATTTTTCCAGTTCTACTTTGTTTAAAACTTTCTTTGTAATATTTGTGAAGATTAATAATATTTCCAGCTTCTGAATACATCCTATTCTAATTGTAAGTTTTTCTACCTTATTTACTTTCTATATCATAATTTATATTGTTTGATCGCCTCCTATATGGAAGGCTAAATTACTACGTTGGATAACACTACTCATATGACTACTGGATTCATGGCCTAAAAAAAAAAAAAAAAAAAAAAAAAAAAAAAAAAAAAAAGACTCTGGAAATTGAAATGAAAGTTTAGTAAGGTCAATTCTGCTATTAGTCGAGGTTAATCTGGTCCCTTATATATATAATATGTAAAACTCTTGTCGTGATTAAGCCCGCTTAAGCCTAAGTGTGGCGTCAAGGGCAAAAGCTCATTGACTAACCAGTTTACATATTATATATACTTGACAACCAGATAGTAAATAAATTCCTTTGACCAAGCAGATTGTAAATCGAATCCTTGCAAACCTTTTCTATTCAATTTCATTTAAACTTTACTTTTACTTACTTTTGCAAACCAACAAACCTTTTTTATTCAATTTCATTTTTATGGTATCAGAGCCATGGACTCAGTCAGATTATGAGGAATGTTATCCAACTCAATTCTAATATGAATTTAATAAACATCTTTAAGAGAAATAATAAAAATTTGATTAAAAATAATTTAGTTGAGGAATATGAAATTCCTCAAAATCTGGAATTATTAAATAGATGGACTATTCCAAAAATTCAGCCAAAAATTCTATATCAATTAGGTACTTTTGAGGAATTAGGATTAATCCAAACAGTAAAAACCTCAGAAGAAACAATAACATTAAATAATGATGAAATGGTTATTCAGTTACTCAATCAAAGAGATATTCATAGATATAAAAATGAATATAATTATTTACATATAGGATTAGTTCAAATTGCATTTAAACCTTTAACATTACAAGGCCTACCAGAAAGCTTTATGGCTGTTTTACGGGATGGTAGAAATAGGAATTGGAAACAATCTCTTATTGGAATTATACAATCTAGTTTGGCCCATGGTCCAGTCTATTTTAATGTCTATCCTAATCTACAATTATCTTTAACTGATGCTAATATTTTAGATGCATTAACTCTAAATGTTAAGACTCATGGATATAATTATATGCCAGGATCTGAATTAATTTGCATATGTTATAGAATTTATTATAAACCCCTAGTAACAATGAATCCTAGATGTAAAAGAGTTGATAAACCAAAAAATGAAACAATTTTAATTGAATCTAATTTTAGTTTATCAAAGATTTCCACTAGAAAAATTATCAAATGGAATGAAATTGATTTTCCAACAAATTGGATTATTGAGGAAGCTATACCTCCTCAACCTACAATAAATAGTAATCTAACTAATATTATTCAGGATTCAAATGGAACAATAAAAATAGAATTTGAAAAAGATGAAGAAGAATCTCCTTTAATAAAGAGAACTAAATCTAATAGAACTACATCTAGTTATTCTCAATTTTCTCCATTTGATTACAAAGTTGAAATCCCTCCCTCAATTCCATCTAGAAATTCAACCTCCCAAATAAGAGAAGAAAGAAAAATTGAAAATTTGAAAATAAATAATAATATTGTTCAAGGAATTTATGATGATGAGGATATTCCTGCCTCAGAAGCTGACTTTAATATTTAAATGGATTGTGGAAAACAAATAAAAATGAATAGAGAAAAAATTCAATTTATGAATACAATCCATCAACAAATATTAAGAAACAAAAGAATATTAGATGATATAGATATCCATATAAATAATGTTATAAATTATAAATCACAGGGATCTTTAACAGAATTACTTAAAACAAGGTCTGTATTAAGACAAGCAATTAAATATAGAATAAATATTCTAGAACAACTTAGAAATTCTCTTGTTATATGTTAATTATGGATAAAACACAAAATATTGATTTTACAAAAGGATCACAGGCAAGATCCATAATTTCTGAAGAATTTAGATTACCTAAATGGAAACCATTTAGAAATTGGTTTTTCAAAAATATCTCAAAGGATGATCAAATACTTCTTCAAAATCAATTTTATGATTATTTGGAACAAATAAATCAAATTATATATTTCGTTCCATGGTATTTTGATAATTATGTTACAAATTATATCTCTAGTTTAGAAAGAGAATATATTTTGAAAGACGGAAAAATCGTTAAAGAAATTTTTCCTCCACAATCACTTTTTACAGTAACAAAAGGAGAAATTAGCTTACAATTTGAAGCATTTAAAAAATTATTCAAAGATGACGCTTTAAAAAATACAACAGAGCAAATTAATGCTCTTATACAACAACAAAATTTTGCAAATCTTTACTCTATTGTTTTAGGAGAACAATTATTTTCTTTAGATAATAGGGTTCGACAATTAATAGATCATTTTCAAAAAGAGGAAACCAAAGAAACTAAAATAATAAATAGTGTCCAACCTCCACCAGAAATTACTGATTTTAAATTACACAATACAAAGACTTTAGAAAAACTTATAAGTGAACAATTTAAAAATTTAAAAATAAACACTTTAGAAGAAGGATTAGAAAATTTTTCTAATGAAGAATATAAAAACTATATTAATGAAGAAATGAATAAAATAAGTAGATCAGAAAATACTTATTCAAATAAATTCTCTAGTAAACCAAATCAAAGAATGTTTTATTATCCAAGACCGACCCCTCAAGATATTTTATATGAGGAACAAGAATTTACAATTAATAATAGTTATAGTGGCAAAAATATCTATGAATGGAATATAGATGGTTACTCTGAAAGACAAATTTACAATTTAGCACATAGAATGCTTATGTACAGCACTATTGCTAAAAATAATGGAAATAATGATAAAACTATTGCAAATATGATAATTGCAGGATTTACAGGTCAATTAAAAGGATGGTGGGATAATTATTTAAAACCCGAAGATCATACATTAATTCTTAATACTGTTAAGATAGAAAATAATATAGAAACTACTCAAGCAGTATATACTTTGGTAGTTAACATAATTGAACATTTTACTGGAAGATGGTCAGATAATTCTGATACAATTAGAACACTCTTAAATGGATTAAGATGCCCAACTTTAACATCATTTAGGTGGTATAAAGATATATTTTTATCAAGAGTTATGGAGCTTCCTGATACTAATAGTAATCATTGGAAGTCAAAGTTTATTGATGGTTTACCTAGCTTATTTGCTGAAAGAGTAAGAAATGCTTTAAGGGGAAATGAATCCTCAATTAAATTATTTTTAATCAAATTCTTATTATTTCTCTTAAAGATGTTTATTAAATTCATATTAGAATTGAGTTGGATAACATTCCTCATAATCTGACTGAGTCCATGGCTCTGATACCATAAAAATGAAATTGAATAAAAAAGGTTTGTTGGTTTGCAAAAGTAAGTAAAAGTAAAGTTTAAATGAAATTGAATAGAAAAGGTTTGCAAGGATTCGATTTACAATCTGCTTGGTCAAAGGAATTTATTTACTATCTGGTTGTCATGTATATATAATATGTAAACTGGTTAGTCAATGAGCTTTTGCCCTTGACGCCACACTTAGGCTTAAGCGGGCTTAATCACGACAAGAGTTTTACATATTATATATATAAGGGACCAGATTAACCTCGACTAATAGCAGAATTGACCTTACTAAACTTTAATTTCAATTTCCAGAGTCTTTTTTTTTTTTTTTTTTTTTTTTTTTTTTTTTTTTTTTTTTTTTTTTTTTTTTAGGCCATGAATCCAGTAGTCATATGAGTAGTGTTATCCAACGTAGTAGTTTAGCCTTCCATATAGGAGGCGATCAAACAATATAAATTATGATATAGAAAGTAAATAAGGTAGAAAAACTTACAATTAGAATAGGATGTATTCAGAAGCTGGAAATATTATTAATCTTCACAAATATTAGAAAGAAAGTTTTAAACAAAGTAGAACTGGATATATATATATATATATATATATATATATATATATATCTTGTGCTCTCTAACTTCACCACTATTATCAGGATACCAGTAATTTAATAATCATGGTACTAAACAATTTAATAAAAGAATTGAGTAATATAGAAAAATTAAGCATATACTTAGCTGAATTTGAGGAATAAATAGAGAACGTGAGCCAACTACAACCACAATTTCAACAAATATAAAACTGCTAAACGGTTGGGCTTCGGTTTTAGAATGATCTCGGACATCATATTAGATGAATAAGAAACAAAGATCTAAATCATTTGGCATGAATTGACTTAATTTTAGGGTTAAATAACAAATTACTCAATTTGATAGGCAAAATTGGTCAAAATTAAAATTGGGCCATAATGGATTGACATAACCAATTTTACATCACTTTTGTTTATTAAGGGTGGGATTAAGGAAAATTTTGAGGCCCTACATATGTCCCGACTCTTGAGCAATCGTCTTACTCTACCCTCAAAAAAGGTCTTAGGCAATATTAGGCCTCTGTATCTTTTTTTTTTTTTCGAACAAAAGAAAACTATATACAAAAGTTGCGGGGTTTCTCTAGTGATTATTCTATCAGAAATCTATAATTCCCTTTATCTTTGGGTCAAAACATGTTTTGATTATCTTATTAGCTTACTACAACAACACAACAGTTATAATAACCAATCTCGTTTATGACAAAATATTAGGAAGCGAGGTGTAAACAATCATGCATCTGTTTTAGAGATAGTATCAATAACCTTATAACATATTAGCTAAATATTTGGCCCACTTGATATCGGGCCGAAATGGACGATAGAATGCTAAGCATTGGGCCTGCTTATCGTCTTTGGGTCGTTGCGTTCAATAAACAAAACTAATAAAAAGAAAAATAAAAAATAGAAAAAATCAACAATATTTCTTCAAAGTTGATTGAATTGAATTTTTCGATTTCGTTTTCTTCACCCGCCATCAAATATTGAAACAGGTAAAAACCCTAATTCCCAAATCCTAATTTTGCTACAAAAAAATATCCCCAAATTGTTATTTAATTTAAATTTAAGATAGAATTATTGTTATAATTGTTTGCATATTGATTATTACATTTTCATATATGATTAGTTTGAAATAATCAGATAAAAGGTGTGCCTGCTATTTGATTTTTAATTATTGCAAAAGAAAAAAAGAAAAAAAATTACAATATTTATGTATTGAAAATTGATTTATTGATATAAACAAGCCTGGTTGTGTTTTATACCCTGTGCTGTTATCTTTTTTTTTTTTCCGCTACAATTCCGCGGTTTTGATATGATTTGAGTTGCTATGTTAGGGTTTTACATTTCCAATTAGGGCTATTTAAGGTTTTTGTTTTATCATATACCCCTTGTTTAGCCGTAATCATCTAGTTCGGGCTGTTATTCCGTTTACTTTTTTTGTCTTTAAGTGGCCACTGAACAAAGTACGGAGTAATTGACATGTTTGTTTATATGACTTCAGAAAACGAAGTTGATAAACGTGTTGTAGTGTTTAGAAAATGGTGGCCGCCTTAATTAATGCAAACCCTGTTGTATATGAAAAGAAGGAACGCCCTGCTCGAGCTAGACCTGGTGATGCTGGTTTTGACGAATATGCAGCTGAACTTATTGACCAACTAGAAGTATTCGATATCCTTTTGAATTAATTTCTTTCATGATGTCGTTCGTAAACTGTATTTTGCTTGTTTTATCTGTTATATGTCGAATTTTGTCCTCCTTAGCGTTCTTACACCATATTAGAGATATTAAAGATCCCGAGCATCCTTATTCTCTTGAAGAGTTGAAAGTTATTACAGAAGATGCTATTGAGGTAGATGACACGCGTAGTTACGTTCGGTATGTAACCGTTTTGGTGTTGTCTTGTTTTATGTCAATCCATGCCCATTAGGCTATTTATATAATATGTAAGTTGAAAGGTAACATGATTACTTTTTTTCAGTGTCACGTTTACCCCGACAGTTGAGCATTGCAGTATGGCTACTGTTATTGGTCTTTGTTTGCGGGTTAAACTTATGCGCAGCTTGCCTCCTCGTTTCAAGGTATTACAACAACTGCTTCATTTAATAATACAATACCAAATTACAGCTTGAGGTACTGTTATAGAATCTACTATTTCGTTTATAAGAATTGAGACCGTTTGAGTTGTGCCTTCCTTGAACCCATGATTTATCGTTTGAGGAACCTAATTTGCTTCCTGTGTTATATATATAAGTTGCTATTGTCACTTAAACTGCGTACGGATTTGACTATGATATTTCAGTCTGTTATACGTTTGAGCTGCGGATTTATTAAAATTGTTGGTTCCTTCAGGTGGATATCAGGGTGGCTCCCGGGACTCATGCGACCGAAGAAGCAGGTCTCTCTTTATATACCTCTGATTTACATGTTTAAAGAAGTTACAAGTTTAGATCTTAATTAATTTATATTTTTTTATTTTCTTTCATATGCAGTAAACAAACAATTGAACGATAAGGAACGGGTTGCTGCTGCTCTAGAAAATCCTAATCTTGTTGATATGGTTGATGAGTGTTTGACTTCATCGTTTGAATGAATGTTGCATCCAATACGGAACCAATCACCAAAAGCTTGTCGAGAGTCTCCGTTGAGCCATAATCATACACCAATAGTTTTCTGTTAGGAACACTTTGTTTGATTTCACTTTTTATCTTCATATGTTTATATAGTATTATTTGAGGTTTTAGCTGAATCACCAGTTTTCTTGTTTCGTTAATGTATGACATTGAGGTATTATTATACGTGAGCCTCTAATTCTATCTTACATATCTAGGTGATGGATTTGATGTCTCGGTTTCAATTTCTGTTCTGTTATGTATTTGAGATGTGTATAATAGTTCTGTTGGTATTAAGCCAATTGTTCTTTAAAGAAGGAAGCATAAGTAAAGCAGATTTACTGATAGATTAAAGTTTGAAATATCGTAAAAAATGTGTCCATTTTTTGTTTCCGATAAGAGAAGGTAGATGTGACAGAAAACTTTGGTCGTATAACCATAAACTCGACTAGATGCCCAAACATAACATAATGAAATATAAATGTATCATAAAAGAAACACTAATAAGAAGTGCAAATATAAAAGCTCTGAGAACAGCAGTTTATATGCAACTCCAACGAGAAATTCAAAATTTCTAAAAAGTAAATGTAAAGTACACAGGAGGTTCCTTTAGCTGCGAAAACTAGCGTCACACATGAAAGGAAGCTCAGACACAGTCTGTCCAAATCAACTCAACATGTCTCTAAATCATTTCTTCGCTGCTCTATTACAAGCTTTGTCTTTTGGCTTTCAAGAGATTGTTACATAGACAGAAAAAAGAACCTAAGACGCAACCAAATCAGGTGTTTCTGCTTCCACAGATACCAATGCAGTGTGCACTTTTCCCACCCAACCATCAAGCCGATCCCGCAGTGCTTTGATTTGAGGAATTCCAAGAACTCGTGGTTGCACCCAAGAGACGTACACTGTTCCATCAACTTGATCAATTATACCCTCAATAAGATGCACCTGCAAAAAAAACATCATTATATCAGAACATGTTCGAATGCCAAAAACTGCTTACGAGTACGAATTGTAGTGTGCACTTACAGAAAGACTCTTCATAAGAAGATATTCCACATCTTCAACCGTAAGTTTTGTTCGCTCAGCAATGATGCTCAGAGGAATAGTTCTGTCTTCGGATGGTCGACTGAAAGCAATTATAAAAGAAATCAAATTTAAGATATTGGTTTTTGAAATACATGGAATAAGAAAGACCGCTTAAGGAGTTCGCTAAGAAACCTGAAGATGATCTCCATCAAACATAGAATGTTGATCTTTTCCAAAAGCTTCTTTTCGTTTTCCACCAAAGCAGGTTGAGCACTAAGAGAAGCATTATGGACACGGCATAACTCCTGATAGCGAACTAAATCTCCAGAGTTGAATGCTTCGAGAATGTAATAGAGCCATTCAACCTTTGTCCCCAACAAACTCTTTATCTGTACATGTTTACCATCATGAAAAATTGTAAGAAAAAAGCCCATATTAACAGAACAAAGAAACAACATCATGACAGAAAGTTATTGATAATACTCACAATTGGATGAGCAAGTAGCTCTCCAAAGTTGTAGACATTCTCTCCGAGCAATGCAGATAAGGATAGATCGAAAGCAAGATCCTAGAATGCAAAAAAAAAAGTAGTGAAAAACAACATGAGAAAAAGAGTTTACAACGAGTGATATTATTGACAAATCAGAATCATATAAAATCAGTAATATAAACAGTCAGTAGAAAATAGCATTCGGATTTGCTTCTGCTATTTATAGTCGTAATAATTAGAGGTTTGTGTGTTTGCTAAATATTGGTTATCTAAGAAAATAAAAGATAAATGACACAAAATGACTTTTTTGGGGAGAAAAGTAGCCAGTTTCCCGAATGAAACTCGTATAAATTTGAAAGTTGTAAATAAGTAACTTTATTTTACCGGTTAACAGTCACTCATTTGGTTGTAGCTGGTACGAAACTGATTATTTAAAATTATCAGATAATCAGGGTGGAGTTGGTTTATCCAGACATGAGGAAGTGATTATTGCAACCTCAAATTGCAATAAATCAAATAATCGACTCCAAAAAGCAAATCCAAACACCCCCTAAACCCATTATAAGAAACTAAAATGTAGACCATTGTAAAAGGAGTCCATACATACCAGCTTAAAAGAATCTGATAGAGACTCTACTGAGGTGTAAGCTAAATAAAGAAGAGCGCTCTTGTAGAACTCAGCAAACTCTTGGCGAGACTTATGGTACTGAGATGACACCCAATAATAGTTGGCATACACTGACGGATCAATGTCAGTCATGCTATCAAGCGTACTCTTCCCGTCTTCTAAAAGATTCTTGCACTCCTTTGGATCTCCTTTCTCAAGATTAAAAATGGCTATCTGCATCTTGATATACAGAACTGGTTCCTCTATACGCGTTTCTTTTGTAGCTCGAAGCTTTTCAATCACCCCATCAAGATAACCTATGGCTGCTTCTTTCTCTAAGTATTGTCGAGAGACAATAACAGCAAAGTGTGCCAGCTTGAGAAGGTTGATCTTAGTCTCGAAATCAGTTATGAAGTTGTGATATAGCTGTATGAGAGCATCACCAGCCTGAAAATAAAGATTACAAAGAAATTAAATGTGCACAAATCCAGGAAAAGAATAACGTTTATTTACTATAAATAAAGAACGACAAGCTTAAGTTAATTGTTTTATGTAATAAACTGTACTTCAGTATAAACAGCCAAATTCTGACTATTACTTCAGCATTTTCATAATTTCTTAATCGTGAAACAGGTAATATTTCCTCAGTTATTAAAAAGACAATAGATGTTTCTAAACAAATGATACTTCAACTTTTGTATCAAACTATACATTTCGATATTTTTGGTCAAAGTTCTCTCTTCATATTAAGAAACATATTCTAAATAATTTAAAATCTAACATTGTAAGGATTGAACAAACACTACTTTGCTCAAATCAAGTACCAGAAACAGCCAGATTCCGATGATTCAAAACTTCAGCATTTTCATAAATAAATACGGAGTAGTTTCTTAATCGTCAAACACGTAATATATTCATCGGTTATTACACAGGCTATAGAGGTTTCTAAACAAATGATACTTAAACTTCTGTATCAAACTACTACGTAAAATACTCCTTTGATACCTAAAAAATATATTATTCCAATATTTCCGGACAAAGTAGTTCAGATAATCAGATTAGAATAAACATAACAACTGCCAGGATTTTATTTTACAGCAACTTGTTTACCTGTATTTAATTACTTCAGCATTTTCATAAACAGATTCTCCTAGTTCCTTAATCGTCAAACACGTAATCTCTTCCTCGGTTATCACACAGACTATATAGAGGTTTCCAAACAAATAATGCTTCAACTTTCATATCAAACTAACATGTAAAATACTTCTTCTATACCTAACACAATATTTATTCAGATATTTTCAGTAAAAATTGCCTCCAAAAATTATTCTAAAAAAATTAAGATATTCTGCAGATATAGATGTGATTATCATCTGATTCATAGCAATTCTGAAATGAAAATCAACCTAACCTAATCGAAACCCTAACAAGTTATAATTGACAAACAAAATAAAAAAATTGAGTGAAAATTGGAAGAGAAATGGACCTGAAAAACGGCGAGAGCAACGAACTGTTCGAGTTTCAAAGTGAGTTGATGCCATAGCTTCCTTTGGTAGAGATCGGCAAGCGTATTGTACCACTCGGAGAGTTCAGGATGAGTAGTACGAAGAGAGTCGAGGTATTGAAGAGCCGCCATTGATTCCGGCGACGGTGAGTTTGTTTTCCGGTGGAGATTTGAATATAAAAACCCTTGTTTTCGTTTGAGGTGTGTTTCTGTATCTCCGATTTGAGTTTTCTTTTCCCCAAAGAAACCAACAAATGGTTAATTTGAGAATGAGAATCTGGATCTTTCATCCGACCCGTATATTCATTGTATTTTTGTTATTATTATTTAGGAAGATTTAAATCTACGTCCTTATAAAACTTTAATATTATGTCAATTTCCTTGTAAAAATTAAAATTACGTTAATATCCTTTTAAAATATGAAAAAATCTCATATATATTCAAAATAATAAATTAATAATATTTAAATGATTTTAGTATTTAAATTATTCATCTAAATATTAATTAAATAATTTTAAATATTTTAAATTATTGAATAAATCAATAAAACTAATCCAAATGATTATTTAAACATATATGTCAATGAATATCAAATACCGAATGAACTGAATAGATTAAATTCAATAAATAAATTGTTTTAAACATATATTACAAAATAATTATCAATCAAGACGAGGAAGTTTTGCAACCATTTTATTATGGTTAATGCTCAAAATTATAAAAATCAATCTCTTTTAAATCTATATTGCGAGTTTATGAAATTGAGATACATTGGTTAATGTTAGATTAAACCTAACATACCTGAGTAAAAAGTTTAATTAATATATAGATGAATAAATTAAATATTAAAATTATTTAAATTTTATTAATTTATTATTTTGGATATATATGAGAATTTTTCATGTTTTAGAAGGATATTAACGTAATTTTGATTTTTACAAGGACATTGACGTAATATTTAAGTTTTATAAGGACATAGATGTAAATTTTCCTAATATTTATTATTATAATTAGTATTATTTAAATAAATTCCGATAAATGTTTTTAATAAAAATAAAAATGATATCGCCATTAATCGAACCTTAGACCTGTCACTAGACTTATCTTTATCAGAGTTTTATCCAATTTTAAGTTGTAATATTACAGTTGAAAAAGAAAATACTAAAAAATAAGGTTTTATTAGATGACAACCAGTGACTAACTGACCATCGTACATGTTCCAATGTAGGCACCTACTCCCCACTCGGAGCGAAAGATGTCGGTTAAATTCACCTCGACATGTGGTCCTCCACATATGTTTGGGAATTCGAACCCACACATTTTAAGCGTATTTGTGGCTCAAGGATGTCATCGGGAGTGGGTACCTACTCAAGCGATGCTTGATCGGTAAAATGTCTCAAACACGGTTGTTGCTGGTGGGAATCGAATTTGGTACCTCTCACATTTAGTAAGAGTTTTATCCAATTTCAAATTCCCATAAGGGAAAACTAGTACTGTAAATTTCATCTTGATTTGCTAGTTACGTTTGGACAAATTAGTTTCGTAAATTTCACTGAAAAAGTGTAAGTTATTATTGTTAGCAAAATTTTAATATTCAATTGTTAGAACAATCTTAAATAAAACAAAAAAAATCAAAGTTTAATCGTGAACTCTAATAATAGTTATGTTTGGAAAATTAGTTTGTGTAACCTTATTTTTTGGACTTAGGTTTATATTTTATAAGTAGTTGATGGTTGTAAATATAAACTTTTAAATTTTTATAAAGTGTTTGGAGTAACTTATGACAATAAGCTTATGACAAGACAAAAATGTTTAATAAGTCCATAAGTCACATAAAGAAAAGCTTATAAAAACCCCTTACACAAGCTCATAAACATAACCCTTCTATAAGCTAAAACAAACACTCTTATAGTCGAAGAGTGTGCTCATTGTATGTGACATACGTAACTTTTAATTTTATTTATTTTTAAACAATAAAATCATGCACCTTTAATTTTGCTTATGACTTCGACCACAAACTATCTAGTAAAGAGACATCTTCTAGCAAGGTTTCATTTTCAAAACCCAACAATTGACACTCATGACTAGACACACCATACCAACTAAACGAGTATGATTAACTAATTTATTTTTCTTAAATATGATAAACCATTCAATCGGTTAATTATTTATTTCAAAATATTGATAATTGTAACAATTACAACTTTCTAAAAATGTAGTTATTTTGTTAAGGACTTTTAAATTTAAAGAGTTAATTACACGGATGGTCCTTTTCCTCTTATCAGTGTTTCACTTTTCGTCCTATTTTCTGAAAAATTACATGGGTAGTCCGATATTTTGAATTTCTGAACATTGATAGTCCTTTGGTCCGTTAGGGTTAACTCATTTTTGTTAGTTATATTACAATGACTAATTTACCCTTTTTGTCTTATTCGCAAATGATCGTTTTTGTAAAAAAAATTTCTTTTTATTTGTTTTATAGCAATTGTTTGTTATTAAAATTAATAATTTTAATTTTTTTTTTTTACAAATCCACCTGCTACCTTCTTCACAAACCAAGTACTAAAATAAACAAAATCAAATCTAAAATAAACAAAATCAAATCTAAATATATCAAAATGTAAATCAAATTAATTTCTTCTCCAAATCTCTCTTTTCTAAATAATATCATTACTAATTCCAGTTATTAGATCTTAGATTTGGCGGCTGGGGTGGCAACGATGGTGCATGGGGTGATAGGACGACGACGACTGTGGTAAAAAGGGTGGTGGGACAGCAACGGTGGTGAAGAGGGTGATGGGACAACAACGTTGGTGTAGATGGTGACGGGCGACGGTGGTGCCTTCTTTCTGATCCCCTTTTTTGGTTTCCACTTTAATTTGTAGTTTTGATCCTGGCTTTTAGAAGGGATTTCTTGTCAATGATTTTCTTCAACAACCGTTAATGAATTTCTTCAATATATCTAGGTGAATCTGGATCCATGAAAGATTTATCCGCTTTATTTGTTTGATTGGTTAAAACTACGGTGCACGAAATAAGCGTTAAAAGTAAAGCTGTAATGTATCCCCATTTCTACTTCCCAACCTGCATTTATTTCTATATGCCTATATATACATATATACATATACTATATCTATATATCTCCATATTCATATCGTAGTGTGAAATTTACGTGGTCATTTTGAAGTCGGTGAATGATGCAATCACTAGCGGTTACTCTCCGATCAAAAACACCGTCTTCGTTTCACCGTTATTCTCCGGCTGACTCCGCCGCTGCGTGTGGAAGACGTAGAGCTTCGGTTTCATTCCACATTCGTACTCCAGTTCGATGTGTTCATCAATCGCCATCGCTAGGTAATAGCATTATGTTGTTTGTTTAATTAGTTAATTGAATCGGAAATGTGTACCGGAATGAGATTTGTATGAAATTATATGAGTTTTGATTTCAATCAGAAATGCATTTTTGAATGAATTAGTGTTTAGTTTTTATAGATTTTGAAGTTTTAGTTGATTTGAATAAAAACAATTGCTATAAAACAAATAAAAAGAAAAAAAAATAATTACAAAAATAGTCCTTTGCGAATAAGACAAAAAGGGTAAATTAGTCATTGTGATATAACTAACAGAATTGAGTTAACCCTAACGGATCAAAAGACTATCAATGTGCAAAAATTCAAAATAAAGGACTACCCATTTAATTTTTCAGAAAATAGGACGAAAAGTGACACATTGATAAGAGGAAAAGGACCATCCGTGTAATTAACTCAAATTTAAATTAGGAGGAAGATAATAACAAGAGATAATGTCACAAATCGTCCTTATGCTTGGCCTGTTTTTCATGTTCCGTCCTTTATGAAAAATTGTGGCACCATCTATCCTTTTTATTTGTATTTTTTATCATCGGTTGTCCTTATGTACCTGAAAAGACAAAAATACCCTTTGAATGAAAAAAGAATTAATAAAACAAAATTAATTTTTTTATTACTTCTTCCTCCCATCACTATTTCTCTTTCTCTTTCTTCAAAAACCACCATTAAAATTCTTCATTCTTAGATCTTAAAAATATATCATCATAATACGATCCTTTCTTCTTTATTTACCCTAACTTCGTAGTTGCCCATCTATTCCAACAACCGCTACGTGCTACAACAACCGTCGCCGCCATTAAATCTTAGTCCAACCATCGTCGCCGTCGTTTCCTCCTTCTGCAACCACCACCACCGTCGCCGCCGTTTCTACTTGTAGCAACCACCACCACCATCGCCGCCTTTTCTAGTTGTAGCAACCACCACCATCGTCACCATTATTTCCTCTGTCTGTAACCACCGCCGTCGTCGGATACAACCGCAACCAATGTTTTATGGTCACCATCGCTGCCACTATGTCATTTTTCTTTCTCCCCCCATTTTCTTTTTCAGATTTTTATCAAGATATAAAAATTGGTAATCGATAATTTGTTTTTTCCTAATATGAGAATTAGGGTTTGGTGTAATTGTTATGATTTACTAGCTTTACTCGTGATTCATGATTTAAAATTTGATTAGCTTTAATTGTATTTTTTTTTTCTGTGATATGTTGTTTGATGTGGGTTAAATTTGTATTGTTGAGAGGATATTCTTAAGAGATGATGATGGAAAAAGTTTGACTTGTTAGAATAAATTAAAAATATTGGAAAAAAGAAAATAGAAAGGAAATTAAAAGAGAAAAGAATTAAGAAAATGGGTATTTTAGTCTTTTTATACGACGTAAGGACGACCGATGATAAAAATACAACAAAAAGAATGGACAGTGCCAAGATTTTTCATAAAGGACGAAACGAGAAAAATAGATCAAGAATAAGGACGATTTGTGACATTCTCTCTAATAACAATTAGGAAAAGTTATAATGGTATGTAGACGTGAAAATCAAAAACCGGTTTTTTCAAAACCCGATTCAAAAACCGAAACCGGTTTATCGGAAAACCGGTTAACAAAAATCGGAACCGGTTAACAGCGGTTAAATTTTTATCTGAAAATCGGTTTTTTCGGTTATTTAACCGGTTAAAACCGTTTTTTTTAACATTACCGTTACAACTCGATAGTTACCGTTAGAAAGAGCCGTTAATGACCGTTAGGAGCGTTTATTTTTCACCTTTTTGAGGTTTTTGGCACCTCTAAGTTGCCTATAAATACTTCCACTAGTTTGTGTTGAAATCACACCAAAAACTCAAGTATTCTTCTCTCTAAATCACCAAAAACTTGCATTCTCGCTATATATATATATTTTTTCTTCCGAAAACACCCAATCACAACTATTCTTCTCTCAAAATGGAAAACTTACAATCACAAGCTTCCGCTTCCGCTAGTAGCAATGTTCGAAACGTCAAAGTTTACACAAATGAAGATATATCGCAAATTATACAAACTACTCGTAACAAGGAAATTTGGGCTCATTTCGATTTGTGCGTAATGAAAGACGAGATGGAAAGAGCACGTTGCAAGAAGTGTGGGAAGTTTTTAAGCTCTAATTCAAACACACCACTAAGAACTCCCAAAAACGGGTCTTGTAAAGCGATTAGTCAAGAAGCATCACAATCGGAACTTGGTGCGGATGGGAACGTATTTATATACGATAATGATGCGCTTCGAGAAGCATTTACGAAGTTTGTCATTCGAGAGGGCCTTCCATTCAACCAATTCGACAACCAACGACTTACGCAAATTATCAAACAAATGCTACAACCGCGATACAAACAAGTAAGTCGTACTACCCTTAGAAACGATGCGTTTAAATATTGGGAAAAATCTAAAAATGAAATAATTGAGGGTTTTCGAAACTATAAATATGGGGTAAATATTACTTGTGATGTTTGGACCGCACCACATGGTACGGCAAATTATTATTTAGTTGTTACGGCCCATTGGTTTCATGATGACGAAAATCTCAAATCTTGGTTATTGATGAAACGTACAATTGCTTTTAAATTGTTTGGTTATCCACATACGGGATGTAATTTGCGAAAAATTTTAAATGACACACTAGTTGAATATAGTTTAGACGATAAAGATTTTACAAGTTCACTAGATAATGCGTCAAATAATACTAAAGCGATGAATTTACTAAAATTACGCAAAAAACAACTTTTAGATGACGCTTTTTTTCATTCTCGTTGTGTTGCTCATGTTATAAATTTGTCCGTGCAAAGTGCATTATTAATATGTGATGGTTTACATCAAAAATTTAGGAAATTATTAGTAACTATATATAGTTCGAGTAACGAACGAAAAACTAATTATAAACGTTTTCGAAAACAATGTGGTGAACCTCCCCTAGGACCTTGCTATGATAATAATACTAGGTGGAATTCTACCCACACTATGTTTGAAAATATATTACGACAACGTGATACTTTAGATGCTTTCAATGACATTTTAGTTTTAAAAAATAAGTCCGTATCTATTTTCTCTTATGAATGGGATCGACTAAAAGAATTAACTTCATTTTTATTAGTTTTTAAAGAGGCTACGACTATATTATCGGGTGTATATTACCCAACTAGCCCTTTAGTTCTAAACCAAAATTTTAAAATGACCAAAAAATTAGAAGAATTTGAAATCTCCGAACATCGAATTTTTAGAAAAGTGGTTAGAGTTATAAAAAAGAAATTTATAAAATATTATAAATCCTTGCCTTTGATTTTTACTTGTTCCGCCGCACTAAATCCTTTTTTAAATGTTGACGGGGTACACAGTTTAATGCAATCAATTTTAGAAAATTTAGGCTTACACCTTGGCCAAAATCCGTTATATATTGAAGAAGAAAAAACTAGATTTGAAAAATAATTTGATGCATTATTTGCTATATATTGCGATAAATATGGTCAACAAAGTATCCCAATTGTTAACATAATGTGGGCGGGAACATCTTCTCAACAAGGGAGTCAAACTAGTAATCAAAACTTAAATATAAACCTTTTTAATGTTTTACTTCAAGACGCTATAAAGCGTCAAAGAACATCGGCTCCAACAAGCGAATTAGGAGAATATAAGGCTACAAATTTCTTTGTCACTCTCGGTATTGATGGGCAAAGTTTTGACATTTTGGCTTGGTGAAAAAAAGAGAAATACAATATCCCATTTTAGCAGCTATGGCTTGGGATTTATTATCCGTCCAAGCTACGACGGTAGCTTCCGAATCGGCCTTTTCCGTTAGCGGTAGAATAATATCGGAAAGAAGGTCAAGACTAACCCCTCAAGCCGTGGAAGTATGTGTATGCTTGAAAGATTACTTGGATGGAGTCGAAAGGATACAAAATCTAACAACGTTGGAAGGCCCACTATTACAAAGACGTTGAAGAAGTTATCGAACTAGAAGAAATTGAAATGGGGATTTCACTTACAACTACCGAAGTAGATGAAGGTGAATTTGAAGATTTTGAAGTAGAAGAGGAAGAAGAAGGAGATGAAGAAGAAGAAGAAGAAGACTAGTAAATTGTATTCGGGTGATGGCAATGTCGAAGCTCGATATACTTTACTACACGATGACGATTGTATCAAAATTGTAATAAAACTTATGTTTGTGTTTTATATTTTTAGTTGTAATTGTATTATTTAAAATTGAAATAAAAGTTATGTTTATATTTTATATTTTTTCCTATTTAGAATCTGAAAAAAACCCCAAAACAATAATCGCTTAAAAAACCGGTTCAAAACCGAAAAAACCGATTCCGAACATTTTAAACCGAAAAAACCGATTTTAAAAAACCGATTTAACCGAAACTGGTTTTTTTAAAAACCGCTTTTTTTAACTGGTTTTTTTTTTAACCGAAAACCGATTAAAACCGGTTTATTGCACCTATAATGGTAACTAGAGGTGTTCTCGTGCTTCGCACGAGTTCGAGTGCACGTCGAATTTAGTGCGGTAATGATAGTAATAATTTGCGTTGCACGACTTCGAAGTCGTCTGACAATTTTTACAAAAAGTTCGAATTGGGTTGATGACAGATGTTAACATGCTACTCATACGTAATATATAGTGTTTACAAAAGCTGTTGAAAATACATACATTACAAAATAAATAACTAAAACAAAATCACACATTACAAAATAAATAACTAAAACAAATTCTCCACAACGAACCATTTAAATCAAAGAGTCTACCCTTTATGTATCACGACTCTAGCTAACGAAGGAGTAAGCTCAGGCCTCAAAGCTACTTGTCGCTTTCCTCTATCCTCAAAACAATAAACCTGCACCAAACAAACTTTTATCATCGTGTTTGTGTTGTGACTATTCGTTCGATAATTTAACTTCACATATGCATTTAAACAGTTACTGCTTACTGTATTATGTCGATAAATGCTACAACTTAACATAAATGAAGGTAATACAAACCTGGTCTCGTATTTCCTCTCCGGCTTTTCATACTGTTTCTGTTTGGAAATACATATATACCTTCCCCGAACGAAAAGAGTCATGTACTTATCTCACTATCAATTGCCAAGTTGTTTCAACTTCTATAAAAGTTACCCCTTTTGATTTACTACCCACCCGCCCATTTTTCCACCTCGGGATTACAAAGTGATGCATTAAAAAAAGGTAATAAATACCTGCAGGGAAGATGTAGAAGTCATTAAAGATTTATATTGATCAAGAAGGGCTTTTTCCTGTGCTGCTACAGTTGCAAGTTCAGAGACCAGCCAATTTGCTTCCTCCAACTATTAAAAAGTGAAACACAGGAGCACTCATTTTTCGAAACTTTACAGAGTGAAATATTAACAATTCCGACACATATTCTTGCATAACTCGTGTTTCTACAGTTTTACCATAGGTTTACCCATGGTAAAACTGTAATAAAAGAGGACTAAACTAAATTTTTTACAAGATCATAGATATTTTATTTCGTTTAACGTGAAGATGAAATTTTAATGGCTACACATATATTTTAAAATCTCACCCTTGATAGTGTAGACTGCATGGACGATCCCATTGTTTGCATTACTTGAATGGCCGAGTATATAGCCGACTTCACACTTTCAATATTTGCCTATGAATTAGAAGAACACGTGTCAATTGAATAGCAGAAGTTGTAATTACGAGTTACAACCCTTTCATTTATGAATGAGTTGATTCGGGTTGTGTTTTATCTCAAACGGGTCAAATGAGTCTCCATCATGTCAACTAATAAAGCAAAAAGTGAAATGATCCAAACGGGGAAGTGTTGCAGAAAGTCGATATTTAAATGCATACACCTTTTTTAAATCGTTTTTTTTTTTATCAAAATTATATATTATTATTTTCAATTATATTGTATGCGCATTCTAAAAAAAAATTACCCGTTTAAGTAGAAACCTATTTTGACATGTTACCCAACCCGCCATTTTTTCCATCTCTAAAAGAAACAGATCTAAACATTAACTTTCACAAAATGACCTACCGTTGCACATCCAGTGACAGGAAGCCGTAGAGTGCTTGCTTGTAGATCTCCAATTGCACCTTTTACCGCAAAACCGTGTTCTCTTTCTATCGAAGACCATTGATTGAGGTAATAAATGTAAAGAAAAAAGACTAAATAAAAAATCGGCCAAAGATAAAACAGGCTCAAAAATAAAAACAGGCAAAGATTACACGTTTATGGACGAAGACATGATATAATGAAAAACGCGGTTGTAGTAATTACTTGTTGGTTTAAAGCCAAGTAGAGCTTTAGCTACAGTTATAACTGACAGATGTTAATCCTCTTTGCAGCTACTGAATCTTAGAGTTTATATGTAGTTCTCTGGACATTAACCAAAGATTTCTGCATGATTGAAATATTATATCAATCTCGAGTTTAAGGTTTTTCAAAACGCAATAAAGTACACGAAAGACTAAAAAGATGTGAAAAATGTAAGAACCAAACCTCAGCAGTTAGTCTCTGAGAACTCAATACATCTTCTGAACTCGCGTTAACAAACCGCCACTGTACTTCCCTGTTATAAAGTAGCCGTAGATTGTGAGCGTCTTCTATGCGGTTTGCAACATTCTTCCCTTTTTTCATGTCGGAAATAAACGTGAGAACAGAAGCTGTATTTCAATTACATAACTGTCTTGAAGGACTTGACGACCTCATTCGACTGTCCTCGGCTCTGAGTGAGTGCCAAACAGAAAGGTGCAATGGAGTAATTCCGCGTCTTGAAGGATGTGTTAGATATCTGCAACAAAAGTGCTCGCTTCAGTAATGAACCGAGTAAACTACATGAACACGATTTTTGGATAGTTTGAAAGATGTACCTCTAAAATGTCGTTCAATTTCTTCCAAACTACTTTGAGATCCGAAGATGTGTCGTGATGCATTGCCGACATCTCGGGTGTCCTGTGAATTTCATTATAAAGAATGTAACGTTCTGTTTCATATGATTAAAATACGGTTTTTTGTAGTAAAATTAAAAGAATACCTTAGCACGAATGGAATTTTTAGTTTCGGGGGAAAAGTCTCACCAAAAAGTGCAGCCTCGTCGGCCATTTTATACAAAACTCTACGAAGAATTTCACCCAAATACATGCCCGAAATCATTTTTTCAAATATCTGTCGATTAAATTATGCATTCATAACAAATAAATATATATTTTTGTCAAGCAGAAAAATTATGCAAAAACAGTCACCTGTTCACTCGGATTCAAACTTTCAGCATCTAGCTGATGATCGAACTCCGTTAAGGGAAGATGTGATGATTTAAAGTTACCCCACTCCATGTTTATAACCTAAAAAATAAATGAAGTAAATACGAGCCGTCAATACAGTATTTGAAATGCAGAGGGCTCACCATCTCTCCTGATTTAGGGGGTGGACCGTGTCATTTTGGTATATTTTGGTATAGCGTGGGCTCGTTCGACATAAGCTGCAATTGATCATGAATGGTTAACTGATTACGTGCGGAAGCAAATGCCAACAGATCCTTTTTCGGGTGCCAACTAAGACTTGTGAGATCAACATTCGGTAATAATTTCACCTACAAAATTGAACACCACCGGAACAAATTAAGCTACTAACTCCAAAATATGATAAACAGTTTTATAATGGAAAACTCATATCTACTGTTTTCATCTAACTGTAAAAGTAAAACTTTTATTGGATACCTACATCGGTAGTAGCAAGGAACCTTTTAACTGGACCAAACGAAACCGCTTCAAGTAACTTCGATAAGCGATTAACCGGCAGCACTTCCACCCCTCTCTCTGGACTCGCGGATGCCGAATCATCTAACTGATACGGAATTGGACTGAATACTACTCCCTAAACATTACACAAAATCCCAATTTCTCATATTAATCAACTAATTTCAGTAGAATAACTCATCTTATACAAAACAAAAAAAATGTATATTAAACCCTAAAAAAACACAATCCCCAATTCCAAAACAAAAATCCAAACCTCAATCAAAATCAAGTAAATTCAGATCAAATTCAACATAAAAAAAACCCTAACTTCTCCAATCAATTTAAAAAAAAGAAAACAAACCGTGTCTTCAGGTTTAACTTGGACTTCAAAGTGAGTCACCTTCATCTTTTTTCAATTCAAATTCAAATCTGTCTGTAATCAGTAACAGAAATCGAAATAAAATCAGTAATCGAAACCCTAAATACATTAATTTTACAAATTGTAATCGGAATCAGAAAGTTAACAAATTGGATCGATTGACTAAGAAATTGTACCTGATTGCGGGTTTGTGTTCGCAGGGACTACTTTACGACGACGGACCAAATAACGAACCTGGATTAAGAAGAAAATAAAACGTAGATATCAGAAGCAGAGATAATAACATACTAAGAACAACAGGGAAAACGGAGGGAAGAAATACACAATCACGACACCTGTGAGGACACGTGTCGACAGCAAAACCTCGACTAAGAAGCAGGCCAGAGAGGGAGCTCAACAAACCGGCCCAAAAAGCGAAAATAACCCAGGCCCAGCACGCAATCATAGGCATCTTGCTACTTTAATTATAGGATAGAACTAGTTTATTGTCCCGCGATAATGCGGAAAAAAATAAAAATTGAATCATTAATTTTATGTTTATATAGATTTTAATTTATTATGAGAAAGTAATGTTGTACGTATAATACATATATATACCTTTACGTTTATACAATATTGTCTATAGTTATAATAACATATACACTTTTATCTTTATATATATATATATATATATATATATATATATATATATATATATATATATATATATATATATATATATATATATATATATATATATATATATGTTTTGATATTTTGTATCAGGAGATTTTAGAATAATAATAAGGTAAATTATATTCCAAATTTAACGATAAATAAATTATAATTTTGTTTTTTATTTTAGTAGAGATTGAATGAAATAGAGAATGTAATTATGTATTGTAAGAGTGTGTAAAATGAAAATAATCTTTGATGACATCATCAATCTGATCTAACGGCTGACATCAAAGAAGTTATCCCATCCAACGGACCTTACTTCGCCATGTGGCATTGAAGGCCCCTCTTTTATTATATATTAAAGATGGTATGTGAGGGATCAATAAACATAAAGGTTATGGGTTTGGGTCAAAATTATAAAATGGTTCATTGGGCCAATCTTAGGTCCATTTTGGTGAATTTAAAACCTATGGGTCACCTGAAATCTAGACCAAATTTGAAGACTGTAATTCAAACGAAATACAAGGTAAATACCAAAAATCGTCTTAAATTCTTTTCAATTTCAGTATGTTTATGTGGAATTTAGGGTTTTATGGAATTTAGGTTTGTTTCGTCCATTTGGTAACTCTTTTACTTGTTAGATTTCCAAAAATTACATGTCAAAGTATACGATATTCATCTTGGGATCGCATAATTTGAGTTGTCAATAGGATCAAATTATTCTACTATAGCTTACCTAAAGTGTTAACGAAACCGGGTGTACAACCTTGTCATTTTTAAATTAAAAAAAAAAAAGTGACATTGCTGTGTTGCTTATTGTAGCTTTTGCCCCTAGGAAGTACTTGCCGTGCCTATTAGGGGATGTTTGTTTCGGCTTATATAAGGCTTATGAGCTTATGTAATTTTTCATAAGCTTATAAGCCCATTTTTTCCAGCTTATAAGCTTATAAAGTTAAGCTTATGACTTTAAATAAGCCATAAGCTCAAAAGCCGGAAAAAATAAGCTTATAAGCTTATGAAAAATTACATAAGCTTATAAGCCCGTTTAATAAGCCGAAACAAACACCCCCTTAGTAACATTTCTCTTATGCTGCATCTTTCTATTTTGATTTAATGAATTATATTCGTCTTGTTGAATTTTATTCATTCGAATCAGGTTCTAGCAATGAAGATTCTAAAACAAAACGCAGGCCAACTTACAAATTTTGAAGTGCTTGACTTTTTACGTTCTAGAGGTGCTGCAAAAGACCCGACTGGGGTTCTTGCTCCTATAGCACCTTCCGAGTTCAAGGTTTACAACTACCTTCAACATACTGCTGCTAAAACTCAAACAAGAGAGACAATCGCCGAGTTTCTGAGTAAATGTAAACAATACAAGCTTACAAAAACCGAGATCGCCAGTATTATCAACATTGCCCCGTCTTCTGCTGTGCAACTTTTTCCGGTACTCGATAACTGTGAATCACGCTTTGAAGATGAAAGTGTAGAAGAAATGGTAGAGTTGATTGTACAAGTGTTTCCGCCTATTGAAGATGAAAGTGAAAATAAAGATGAAAGTGAATCTAAAGTTGAAAGTGAACCTGATGATGAAAGCAACGAGCTAAAGGAGATAACACCGTAGTTAGTATTTATTTGATTTCTTGTTTACGCTATTTTATTGTAACTTTGACTATTGAAAAACGCTAGTAAACTTTAGGTTTGGTTCTGCATATTTACCATATAATCAGTGAGCTTAAGAAACATGAGACATGTATTCTTATTAACTAGTACTATTTAATATGTAAACGTGTTTTTATCGAGTTATTTGAAGTGCATGTGTATTCATTTGAAAAACAAGATAAACTACAAGATAATTGCAATAATAATACAAAATTCGAACAAAATTATTTAGTACATTGAATTGAGAAAATAAAATAAGAACATTGGTTTTGGGTCAAAATCTTAAGCTAATAATCTTCCTCATTCATCGTCTGAGTCAAATATAATTTTGGCAGCTTTAGGTGCATCAGCTGATATCGCTTGCAATGAGCTCCATAGAGCTTCGATTTTTGCATCCACAGAAAAATATCAATCATGCTATTATCCCTTTGTAACATTCCAGTATTTAAGTTAATTTCCAAACGATATTTTACTTACATTCTTTAAATATCGCGTGAATGAATCTATAGTATAGTTAAATATGCATATTTAATGCACTTTTTCCAGAGCTGGTAAATGTTCGATAATGAGGACAGAATGTACCCGCAAACCTTTTAAACGTCCGTACTCTTGTCAGGAGAAAGGTTTGTGTTTATTTCTTTCTGAATATTGGTTTGACTTTTGTGATCAACGGGTCTAATTTTGTTTAGTCTCCTATACATCTACAATAAGAATTTAGATTTTCTGATACTCATTTCTATTAAATCTCTCCAATGACCAGGAGTTGCAACGACAACATCCTGAAAATGAAAAGAGGGAAGCATTACAGAAAATTGGTATAGTTTACCATTGTAGAAGATTAGTCGATCACTTTTGAAAAAACTACGCCAGTCAAATGTTGGAATTTTTTTATGACAGCAAAAGCTTAGTGGATTATAACTAACAAAAGGATTTTTTACAGAAACGGAGGGAAAGAGTTGTAATCTTACCACACCAGATTTTAGAGCAGAAATCTGGGGTCCTTTAGAAGTTCCTCCATATACACAAACCGATCAAACACCACTTGGTTTCCCAGCCTCGGATATGACATCAAATATCTGCCAAAACAAACTAAATTTAGACAAACCATTCATGAGAAAAATGACAACAACATCATTCTTTTAAGTATGCAACGATGTGAAATAACTTATGTAAACACCATATCAGCTAAGTGTCTTTTATAAAGCATTGAGATGAAAAAAGTGTTTGTACTTATCGGCTTATCTTATAGTAAGTAAAGTAAGCAGTTTCCAGTTATCAATTTGACGTTCCTTATTTCAAACTGATTATTCGTAGGGTATACAAAATTATAACTTTACCCTTTGGTAAACTAATAGTATTCATTTCGCTCATTATATGTTCCGCTAATAAGCATAAACTGCATGTATAAGCTCGATAAACTATACAAACAAGTAACCGAATAACCAACAATTCACAAACCTGTTGAGCAAGTTCTCTTGTCGGTACAAGCGCAAGACAAAGTGGTATCATTTTCTTGCCACTCATATATTTTCGCTTATTCCAAATATGATTCACAGCCGGTATCCCAAATGACAATGTCTTCCCTATAAATCAGAAAAACAAAATTAACCCAATTCACAAAATCAAAACTTTATACCAAATTTCCAAAAAAAAAACAATTTTGTTTTTACCTGAACCAGTTTTAGCAATACCAATAAAATCACGGCCAAGTAACAAAAACGGCCAAGAAGTGTTGTTGGGAGGTCACTGTCATCACAGGGTTCATGCTTTTGTGGAAATGTGACGGAACTCAGTGAAGATGAATACCCTTTGATTCACATTGCCGAAGTGAATGGAATGACTTATTGTTTAGATATTTATTTAAAGAGTGTTGAAGCTGAGCGTGAATATGTTATAGAGTTATATTTGCCACCACATAGTTTAATGACTATCTGGGTATACAATGCTCTCGACAGAAACGCTTCAATACGTAGACCGACTAACTGAAAATAACACGTACGATTATAGCAATGAAATGTAACAAAGAAAGACTACAAACAACAATATACAAGTAAGACGACTTGCCTCCTAGGATTTGGACAGCCTTATCCATTGGTGTTCCAAAACGTTGCTGAACTGTCTCCAATGTAAGAGAGTCCATTTTGCGCTTTATGCTTTGTTTCAAATTGTTACTCGTTTCTCCAGCATCAGCAAAGTTATCCCTTCTTTTCTGCGTACTTACATTAGCATAGGAACTAGCGTATGCGGCAGAGTTAGTTGTAGTAACATATGCGTCAATTGGCTCTGAATCCATCTCACATATCAAAGCACTAGCCATTATCGTCGAGCATATTTCAATACTCGAATCAAACTCTACATTTAAAAAAAGACTACTCACTGCCGTAGGCGTTCCAACAAACTCCATAGATGATACGTCACCCAATTCAAATCCAGATGCTACTTGAATGTCCTGCTTCAACGTCTGCACAACGTTTAGTACATGTTTGATTTCTTGGATATCTGAACGTAGAAAAAATTCTAACACGTAGTCATTCTCATCACCTTCAACACAATGCAAGAAAACTGCTAAACAACGAGTCAAACGCACATTGTGGACCAAATGATACTCTTCTTCACTAAGTTTTGTTACATCTCCGCAAAAACAAGAACCGCGAGTCAACAAATCCCTCCCAGCACAACTCATGGACTTTTTCAAGTGTACATGCTTCTCGGAATTGCCACATCTCCAAGTCTTGAACATGGAAAGGCAAACCAGCCGTGAGCATGCAGACTTTCCTTACAACGGAAAACATGATTCTTAATATGGCTTCTCCTACGGTCGTTCCCATTGTTCAAGTGATCGAATTGTTATAGAAAGCAACGATTATAAAGGTGGTGCTGGGGTATACAACCTTTGAGTTGCTAAAACTCAAACAAGAGAGACGATCTCTGAGTTGTTGAGTAAATACAAGCTTACAAAATCTGATTTGATGATTTACGCTATTATCCTTCTATTCAATTTGCATCATTGCTTTGTTTTCCGTGCCAGGGTCGGGTTTGGGTCGGTTTGGGTAATCGACTGGAGCGGACTTTTCCATGGAAGAAGAAGTGTCTTGCAGAATACGGAATTGTGACTCAATGCATTGCTCCCATGAGGGTCAATGACCAGTATTTGACAAATGTTCTTCTCAACATAAACGCCAAGGTAAATATAAAATAAACTATAATAAGAAATAATAGATGATAAGGAAAGAAATTAAGATTTGTTCACTTTTCTTATGCAGCTTGGTGGATTGAACTCTATGTTGGCTGTTGAGCATAATTCATCCATCCCCATTGTGTCAAAGTCACCAACAATCATTCTTGGGATGGATGTCTCTCATGGACAGCTTGGTCAATCTGACGTCCCCTCAATTGCTGCGGTAACGTTGATTCGATAATGTTGTTTATTGGTATATTCTCTTCATTTACAACAATGGTGGTGAATGTTGCGTTCCTTGTGTTTATACAGGTTGTTAGCTCACGACACTGGCCATCAATATCATGATATAGAGCTTATGTTCGTACTCAGTCTCCAAAGGTGGAGATGATTGACTCTCTGTTTAAGAAGGTTTCAGATACCGAGGATCAAGGCATAGTGAGGTAAAACATCATGAGAATATATTTCAAGGAATTTTGTTTATTACATGAAAACGTAGAATACAGACGAGAAGGCAGACGAGAAGGCATTTCAGGGTATGTTAACTATTATATACAATTTCTGGAGTTAGTAACTTTCACATACTTACTTTATCAGGTAACGACTCCTTTGTAAAATTGCAGCTTTTACAAGGGACTCCTTCCACTTTGGGGACGTAATCTTCCATGTAAGATATTTTTTTTAAATAAATTTTGGTATTATTTCGTTCAAATTTAGGTTGATTTCTTTGCCTGAAATTGTGTTTTTTAATGCAGTTTCGATGATTATGTTTTCAACATTTGAGCATTCGGTAGACCTTATTTATCGAAAATTTGTTCAAAAGAGAAAGGAAGAATGCACGAGATCTCAACAGCTTGGTGTGACCAGTTTGGCAAGGTATACAGCTGGAGCTGTCGGTACTGTAGTTTCAAATCCTGTTGATAACATAGTATCATCTTTATATAACAAAAAGGCCAATATGGTGATACAGGTATATGCTACTTGGTTGATCTTGGTAAACAGATGGGATATTTTGTATTCAGAATAATAATACATGTAATATTTTCAGGCTGCAAAGAACATTGGGCTAATGAATTTGTTTACTAGAAGTCTTCCTGTACGGGTTGCGATTGTTGGACATGTTGTCACTCTGCAATGGTTTTTCTATGATACCATAAAAGTACTGAATGGACTGTAAGTGTCAAACACTCAAGTAGCTTATTAGGTGATTATTTCAACTTCAAACAGCAAAAGCACATCCAAACATTTTTGTCCTACAACCCGCTATATTTCATGTGATTATCCTGATTAGGATTGTACAAAATGATTTATCACTTTTGAAATACACGTCCAAACATCCCCTAAGATGGATTGTCCCCTAAAACATCGTATGTTGTGTACATTTTATAGGCCTACGAGTGGAGGCCTTAGCACAAAGGTACAAAATGATTGTCCCCTAAAACATCGTATGCTGCTGGAGATGGTGCTCTGGCTACACTTCAGAAGGTTCTCGAATCGAGTGTTTCAAATGTGAATAAATCCGGTTCCAAAGAAGTTGTGTGGGTGAGATTAATATTCATTTTTAATTTGATTTATTAAACTGTTCCCGTGCTAATAAATATTACGTGTTCCGGTGAAATAATGTTTCATTAAACGGAGTACGGAATTTTGTTTAGAGAGTGTTTGGGATTGCATTTTGGAGATATTTTTTCTGGTTATTGCGTTGTAAAATGTAAACAATCCGAAAATATTTTTTTTTTTGCCCAAGTTAACGCAGGCTATCGAAGTCGTGCAACGCACGATTACTTACTAGTCGCGACCAAATAATTACATCTACTTTCAAGTAAACCTACACTATTATCATGCTTTATTTGAATATATTTATCAATAAACATTATCTCAAATATTGTATTTAGAGTAAATAAAAGACATAACACCATTTAAAGAATATCATTAAACTCGTTATTTTCAGAATTATTCAACCATGTATTAGTTATATATTAAAGTATTTATTTATATTTAAGTTTAACATTATAGAATTTGTGATTTGGGATTAGTTTAAAACAACACCCCACTAATATTTTATTAAACCTACTATGTAACTATAACAATTTAATTCATAAGATATCCTAAAAAAGAAGAGATAACCTTATGAAACAAAATACTTTAGTGAGGTTATATATTATTGGTCACATCTAAAGCATGTTTTATGTAGCATTTTTAATTAGTTTAAATCAGTTTTAATCGATATATTTATATAGTTACTTATATAATATAAAACTTATTTATAGTACTATATAATAAAACATATATTGATTAAATTATAAACTAATTTTATGATCACCGTATATTTTATGGGTATTAAAATTAGTTATCAAATATATATCATATGCAATTTTATTTCAAAAAACAAAAAAATAAGTAGTCAAAATTCGATTTTTTCTACATTTAGGTCATTTATATATTTTTATATAAATTCTCTTTTAGGAAATTTTACGTACTAGTGTTTAAATCACGACAATCGCAATGGTGTAATTTGTTTCGTCTAATAATTAAAATGAGATCAATGGTCAAGATTATATCTTCTAGTCTTTTTAAATTATGTGTCTTTAATGATTATTTCTCATGAAATAATATAGTATATTGTTAATGTTGTGATTATTAACTTTTCTTTATAATTTTCATTTAAAAGTAACTTTCAAAATTTTAATTTAAACATTATTTTTTTTATAAACACTTTACTCTAAAAATCTACAACTGGATTTTGTCTATGTGTATTGTGGCATATGTTAAAATCATAAATTAAAAAAAAATTGTTAGAATATATAAAAAGAGTTAAAATATAAATCATGATACAATGAACAACAATGGTTTTATACAATGTGCAATACATATAAATTTAACTCTTAATAAAACTTCAACAATTAAATTCATAAAAAGTATGCAATAGATTTAAAATAAAGTCTTAATAAAACATATAATAAAAAGTGTGTTATAAATATAAAATAATATGAGACGTGAATAATCTATTTAACATCGCAATCCAAACACAAAAGATAACATAAAATTCAAAAAACATAAACAACCTAAAGAAAGAAATTAAAACTTAAAAGTTTAGATAAGAAAGGGAAAAAACATGCATTCAACCGTTCACAAAACATTAATAGTGCAAGTTACAAGAGTATAATAAGTTGCTTTATAATCTTTAATATAATTAAAATATATTACTTCCCATTTTACCCTTACAAAGATTTAACTTTTTAAATTCTAAAAGTAATTGATCACGTAATTCAGGGTCATTAATAAGTAATGAAATAAAAAAAGATACTTCGTTAATTAAACCTATCTTTGTTTTTAATTACCTTTTTTCCATACAACTTTTTTTTTTTGTGACAGAGGAAGTAATTAATATATAAAAATATATACGTTCTTAAATTAAATTCCATATAATCAAGGAAGATTTCTATTTTCTAATCTCGAATATTTGTAAGGGTGTGCTTGTTAATGATACAGAGTGTATAGTTTGAATTTTAAGTCTCTACGTTTGTATAGATGCAGGATAAAAGTTATGTTGTATTTATACTAAATGTGTTTCTTTCAAGATAAACTCCAAATAACGGTTAATTGAATCGAAATTTGTATTTAACCAATTAATCAACAACTTATAACCATAACCAACTAGTTACTAATTTCAAGATAACTGGTTATCAGTTCAGGTCCGGGTCATAACCATACCGAACCATACTCACTGGTCTCCCCAATATAATGTTAGAATTGCTTTAAAATAATGTTTAAAATAAACCATTAAAACATTTATAATTACCAAATTCTACAAAGAATTGAATAAAAAGAAGTTACTAAAATTGTTATAATGAACCATTAAAACATTTACTAAAACGATCTCACATGTAAAACACTCAAACAAAATAATATCATAATAGTACATATGACTTGACAAAATTGTTATAATGAATAAAGTGAATACAAAAAAGTTACAATATCATAATTCACCAAACGCCAAAAGTATAATTCATTTATATGAATTTGCCTTAATACAACTGTCTAAATCATATCCCCAAAGAAATTTAATACAAAATCCTTTCCTTGGACAAAAAGTTTCCAATATTTTTCATCACGTCCTACATAAAATTCTTTTTACCGAGCTTTCCTACTACTAGTATGTACTTTAGGTTTGGCCAAGAGTGCTTGTTGGTACAATATAACACGACAAAATGCAAAGTTTTGATTCACTTGAAAAGAATTTTGTGTACTCCACAATATAATCATCCTTCTCAAACTCATTTGGTCACATCGATTTATTTCTCAATAAGAAAACGAACCTTCGAAAATGTTTCATACTCCAAATATAAGTTTACTAATGCAGTAAATTTAATAGCACTCACATCGCAATGTTCATCTTCTCAGTCGCCTTTTTGAAAACTTAATAAACTCAAAGTTTACGTATATATGATATAAAGGATAGAATATCTTGGTCAATCGTAAAAGATTAAAACTTTCAGAAAAGTTAATAAACTGTTTACGCTGAAAAAAAAATAAAAATTGAAGCATAGACCCCAATTACCTCAACATAAATTATATATATAATTTCGTTTGTTTCAGAAAATACGAGTAACAGTAGTAATAAGAAAAAAGGTTTAATGAAAATGAAAAGTGTGAATAAAAGTTATATTAATGCATATATAAATTTGAGAAATTTCCCTTTATTCTATTGATGTTGAAAAGAGCGATCAAAAATGAAAAACAATGCAAAGTTGAATACATCAAAATGGAGTATCAGAGATGTTATATTAGGAATGTAGAAAACATTTTCGGTTTGTTGGTTTTGTTATTGTTAGATAATAGATGTGACCATATGAGTTTGATAAGGATACTCACCTTGAGGATAAATATATTTATCAAATAAATCAAATAACAAAATGTTGTGTTTTTGTGTTTGTACAAACAAACACTCTTGTCTAAAGCTAGAGTACGTAATAGACTGAAGGATTAACCTTTGAAAAAAGACTTTATGTGCAAGAGGTCTTGCAAAACAAATATATACTTCATGTTTTGCGAAAGGTTATTATCATATTATAGTTCTCTTTGAAAATGTGTGGGTATTTTTTCTACTTGGCAAGAGTGTTTTGGGTCCTTTCATGCTGAAAAAAGTCAAAAAGAATAAGATATACCTCATTAGATAGATTTGCTTCTCCGAGGCAAAATACATGCTCTAAAAAAAATTGATTGTGCAAGTTGATTTGATTCCCCTCCATAAACCCTTGTATTTGTTTTCTCTCGTAATGTCTTATCCATTCCGACCTACACGTCCACAAGATATAGATCTATGTATTAGAAGATATATAAACTGGAAAACTTCATAAAAGGTGTAACTTGCAATAGGTAAATATTAAATCTTAAGGTGTTTTAGAAGAAAGTAATATTTAAAAATTAATTATTTACATTTTTACATGCATATGTTTGTAGATCTAAAGTTTTTTTTATGTATTATTATAAGTTTATCAAATAATAATCACAATATGATTGCAAATGGCAGTGATATCTAAGATCCATATTCAAATATGGGATGAAATATTTATATGTGGAAACAATTAATCAAGAGAAATAAAACAAAATAGCGAAAACATGGTAAATAAAAAATAGACCTTAACATCGACGTTCGATCGAACAAATTGAGAATCGGCAACCTTTAATCTTACGCGGCCGCCGCTCTCTTCTTTCAGTAGGGTTTTTTCTGTCTGCCTATGTTGGTCTAACTAGGTTACGTAATTTATAGAGAATGGATCTCTTATCGTTGCCGTTGGATCAAATATCAACGGCAAGATATGTACAGAAGGTATAAACTCCACATCGAACGGTTGATTTTGAATCCTTTAATTTGTAGTCATTCCAACCGTTAGATCTTAGGTAATAAATGTGTAAAAATTTGATTTTTTCATAATAACAAATTTTCTATAAATGAATTTTACAAGTATATTTTTCAGTGTGTTGTGGCGGATTCTAGCATATATATATATATATATATATATATATATATATATATATATATATATATATATATATATATATATATATATATATATATATATATATATATAACTATCTATAAAGCATTTGGTCCAAAAATTTTAAAGTTGAAATTTAAGAAGGAAAATACTATAATACCTCTCATTTACCATCTAAATAAAATTTAATTTGCAACTAATTTTCTTCTTTTTCAACTCATTTTCCTTTCTTTTCATTATTCACCATCAACTAAATTAAATTAAAATTAATTTGCCGAATAATTTTTTCAAGAACTTTCAACATAAATAATTTCTTATATCTAATTTCAATATGTAAAATGTGAATTAATTTTTTTTATTACGCGTCGCATATAATAACTTGTTATGTCCAAAGATCTGGATTTACCATTACCGAATAATTGTGTTTATAGCCCGAAGGAGATGAATGACCTAAAGCTTTTACTGCAAAAATATATGAGTCAAAAGGCCACTAAAAACTATTATACTTAAAATATAGTCGCAACACTAAAATCAACAACTATTAAATACAATATTATTATGGTTATTCGGCTATATATTACCACTAATTTTTAACGGGAAGTTTGAGTTTGGATTGAATGAATGTTTTCTTTAATAGAATACGTTTCAAATAAAAAATTCGACACAACATATAAATAGTATTTTATAGTTCGAACGATCGAACAAGAACAATTTTCTAAAACAATCGAACCAGTTTACTACATCACCACATGTATGTGAATATATATATATATATATATATATATATATATATATATATATATATATATATATATATATATATATATATATATATATAGAGAGAGAGAGAGAGAGAGAGAGAGAGAGAGAGAGAGAGAGAGAGAGAGAGAGAGAGAGAGAGAGAGAATGTTGATGTTCGATAGACCAGATCATAAACTATTATACTCAAAAATATTAATCATGAAGAGAGATTATAACAAAAATCGTTACCGCATATAAATATATAAAACGATGGCCCGAAGGGGCACACCACCATAAACGGTTACCACATAATTCAGTTTTTGGTTCGAAAGACCGAATAAGAAACTCTTACCATATAATTATTTTTATGCTTCGAGTGGCCAAACGGCCAAAACGATAACTATTACATATCTTGAAACGAATGAGAAACTACCATAAATCATTACTATAATTTTGTCAAATATAATCCTTTTTTTCCGCTGCATCGAGAGGGTTTTATACTAGTATATATATATATATATATATATATATATATATATATATATATATATATATATATATATATATATATATATATATATATATATATATATATATATATATATATATATATATGTGTGTGTGTGTGTGTGTGTATGTTTATTGAATAATATAAGACGATAAATGAACATTAAAACATAAAATCCAATGCATACCGTAAGATATTTAGAGGGGGAAGGGGGTGGTGAACATATTATCTTGTAATTTAGAAGGCTTTCCAATATTTTCGTGTGTTATAAATTTTAACCTAAACTTTTATGGTGATTTGATACAATAAAGTGAAGAGTTTAGGGAAATAAATGCAAACACAAATCAACACGATTATTTATAAAGGTTGGGGAGGATGTTAACTAATCCTCTTTAATCTACTCCTGATATCGCTCATTTATATGATTATATCATCACGATATTTGTTATGTTTTTAGTCCAAAACGTAATGGATAGACCCTTTTCGTACTCATGTTTCGTGTAAAGTATGTATTTAGGTATTTGAACGTAATTGGAGCAAAACAAGTTGTTTTGGACGAAAGAACGCAAGGAAGGAATAAAGTAAAGTTGTTGGTAGATGCTGAAACTCGACTGCGCCGCAGTCATGGGGCACTGGGACGTAGTGTGACAACCGTCAAAATCCAGGTACTTATTCTGTTGTGATATCAATTCGAAACGCTAGTTACTTCTTTGTCTCGTTCGCTCTATTTTGGTTCGTAACTTTTGAATCTATACTTTATCGGAACTAGTGTCGAAATAACTTCCGGAATCAAAATTATAAGTCCTAATACCAAGAAAATACCTATCGAACTTTCCTAAGTTCATAACTTATCATAACCGACAACTTATAATTAACAAAAAGGTCCAACGAAGCAATAACGCAAAACGAAAAACTCAAAGTGACCAAAAATGGCCCGGTGCGCCGCACCCAGTGAGATGGTGCGCCGCACCCCTTGCCAGATTTTCAAAAATATTACACATTTGGTCCCTTTCTCGTTTTACACCACCATCACCCCATTTGGCCAATCAAAAACGTTTATTTACTGGCCATTTACTGTCCCAAGGCCAGAAACATCAGTCCCAATCCATTACCTAACATTTCTTTTTCATTTTCTTAATTCATTTTCACAAAAACTAAAAACACACACACATCATTTTCTCTCTATTCTCTCTAACAACCCAAAGTAAACCAGTGACTTTCCACCACCGTAAACCATTTTCCATCCATTAAAAACGTTTGGATCATCAATAGAAGCAAGTGGGTGTCTTTTTATCCAAAAAGGACCACGGTTGTAAACGTTTTTGGAGCAAGAATCCGGCCAAAACTCTTCATCTAAAGTTTTCCTTCGGTAGATCTCTATACTTTTACTATTCTTTCACTAATATTCAATTGCATGTAAGATCTAACGGTTAAAAACACGATTTTTCACAAATCTATGACTTTTCACGGTCAAAAACGTTTTTAACCGAAATACTCTTTAGATCCACGAATCTGTGGATAAAAATAATTGTGAAACTGTTAAAATGTTGTTTTAAATAATATTTACTGATTGCATGTCCAATCTAAACAACAAAGAAAGGTTTTTATGAAGTTTTATGTCACTTTTCTTACAAAAACGATTTTTAACTAAAAAGTGTTTAGATCTACATTTTTGTGGTTTAAAGTTGTTTAGAAACTGATAAAACTTTATTTTCTATGATATATACTGGTTGCATGTTGAAATCTATAAGTCACAAAACGTTTTTAGCAAGAAAAACACAAAACGGGATTGTGACAGCAGCCAGGTGCGCCGCACCTATGCCCAGGTGCGCAGCACCGGGCTGCTGTCCTCCCGAAAATCGTCGTTTTACTCGTTTAAAAGTTGTGTATACGTTCTGGACTTTTACCTAAATCATAAAGGGACTGAGATAAACAAAACCTATAATAAAAGTGACTTGTGTGGACTATTTGGACTATTAATAAGCTATAATATATGTGTTGTTGTATTTTAGGTGATTTGTGAGCGGAATTGAATTATAATTTTTGGATGTGAAATTTGGGCGCGGAAGCGCTGCCCAAATTTCCTCAGAAATTGTAATTCACTTCAGCGAGCAAAAGCACTTAAGATATAATAATCAAAAACGTTAAATCAAACTTTCGGACATAATCGTGACAATTACCTTTTTGGACCATTTTGACGATATTCAAATTTGACACTTACACTTTAATGACATTTTTACCTATATTATTATACAAGAACCTAATAATATAACAACTCATTAAATTACCTTGGTATTATTAGGCAATCCGTGATTCCCGGCTTACACATTTCGACCGAATTTCCAAGTTTCCGATCTCTTCGCAATCCGTGAGTTACACCCCTCTCTACTCTTACATTTTAAGTACTCTTTTTGGGGGAAACATGAGATCAAACCTTTTGTAAACTTGTATGACAATTTTGACTTTTAAACTTGTTGAACTACTTTGACTTTTGACTTATTAAACTTTGACTTTTGACTTACGAAACTTTGACTTATACTTTATTAAAACTTTGACATTGAAACGTCTACTTGGTTTCTTATGCGTAAAACATTTCTTTCTCTATTTATAATTAATGATTCATCTCTTTATCTCAACTATTTATTGATACTTGTATGCGTAACCGACCCTTGATGGAACTATAACACGTTTCTAAGTGATGTGATTCTCTCTCTTTTTAAATAATAAGCTTTCATAGTGCCCACTTATGTTTTAGTTTCTCTCTTACACACTATTAACTACTTAAGCCGTATAGTAATTATGGGTATCGATACTTAGGAAATAACCGTTCCTTGCTTAGATGGCAGTCTAAGTACATATTACTGAATTTCTCTCTTTTAACTTTCCGTTTGAGAGGCGGGAAGTTGGGGCCGCTCGGTTGATAATCGGATTAGTGTGAACACTTAGTTATAGATGCCAAGAGGTTGATACAAGAAATCTATTTAGTTACTTACGCATAACTTATAAATTTTTAGCGATTGTTATCCGCTTCTCCTACTTGACTAAATTAAATTCTATTTAGTCTTTATAAACTTATAAACTTTTAGCGATTGTTATCCGCTTTTACTATATGACTAATTTGATTCTATTTAGTCTTTACAAGTTAGGGCACAATTCGCCCGTTACTTAAACTTTACAAGTATATAACTTTTTAAGCGACTTTTCTCCGCTAATCTCCCTTATGGGAAAACTTTACTTTATATACTTTACTCATACTTTTATGCCAACTAATCAAACTGTAACTCACTCACTGCGTTTTCGTAGTTGACACTTTATCTTATGTTTCAGGAAATTAGTGTAAGCTCATGATGCATGGCGTGGACGGGTCAAAGCGGTCGTGTGAGGACGTTGTTGGAAAAAGACTTTGGCCAGTTATTTTTGGGAAATTTTTATGAAACAATTTAATCTTGTGTCGATGTGTTAAACAATTTATCTTTCGGTTGTTCGAATTGGTTAAACATTTACTTTTTATTATGAATGAATGACTCTTTTACCGTTATGTTTGTATGACCTGTGACATGATTTTCCAGCTCTTCACACTTCCGTGTTTGCGCTTTAGCGGGGTGTGACACGTAGCGAGAATGACTTTTATTCTATTGAAATTATGACAAACAACCTAAGGTTTTATTTGAGTCATCAACCTCAAATTTCGCTAACCTTTATCTTACAAAAACACTTTTCAATCATATCCATAAACTTAAGGTTGTTAACAGTCTTTGAGCTCATATGTTGGTTTGTAATTTGTATTCAATGGTCCGCGCGGTGTTTAGGGTTGAAAATCTCATCTCGAAAAGCATAAAATTTAAACGCTAAAATTGTATATCGTTTTCTTTATATAACATTAACGATCACCTAACTCTTTAAACATTTCACACCCAAAAAGAAAGAAAAATAATAATTTTTAATTTAGGTTTGATTTAATTTCTCTAATTTAAAGTATTCAAAAAAAATTGTATTTTTGTATTTTAATTATAAGTATTAATTATTAGAAATGGCCAAGGATAATATTAACTAGTAGACAATCGTGCGTTGCACGAGTTCGGGGTTTATGTTTCAGCCTGTACTTTGACCATTAAACAATGTAAATTTACATTCGCAAGCCAAGAAAAAAGGCATCGTCTTCGTGGGTGTGACAACCGTCAAATTTCAGGCGCTCTTTACGTTCTATGTCTCTAGTTTTGTGTATTGTGTCTTTAAATTGAACCTTTACCGGAACCGCGCTCGTGTCGGAATCACAACCGGAATCAATTTATATAAGTCCTAATACAAAGAAAACACCTAATGAACTTTCCTAAGTTCATAATGTAACATAATTAAGAACTTTTAGTTAACGAAAAGGTCCAACGAAACAATAACGCAAAAATAACAAAAACAGCAAAAATCAAATTTTTGTTACAAAAATGGTCCAGAACGGCGCACAGTGACCTTGTGCGCCGTCCTAAAGGACTAACTCCGAATTTTTTTGAAATCTTTGCATGCCTCGATTTCCCAACTCAAACCCCCAATCAAACTCGGGCTTAGACCATCAATTACTGCACTTTGCAGTACCAATACACCACTTTAATGATTTTCTTTATTTTCTTTCATTTTCCTTTTCCAAATTCATTTTTATAAACAAAAACATAAAAACACCTACACATTTCTCTCCAAAACTCTCTCAATAACACATTTAGTACAGAAGATTTCCAGCACTAAAACTCTATTTCCATCCATCCAAATCGTTTGAAACATCAAGGAAGCAAAAGGGACCAAGAAATTTCGGTAAAGGACCATTTTTGTAAAGATTTTTGGAGCTCCAACTCGTCTAAAACATCATCCGAGCCTTTTTCCTCCGGTAGAAATCTCTCTTTTATCACTTATTACTGTTTTAAACTCTTGCATGTAGGATCTAAGACTTTAAATCAAGTTTTTACAAAGATTTATGACTTTTATAGTCAAAAACGATTTTTAGCCGAAATATTGTTTAGATCTATGTTTTTATTGGATACACTGTAAATGAAGTTTTATTAAGTCTATACCAATTGCATGTTGAAATCCGTGGCCAAAATAGTCGTTTTGATCGAAAAATCCCGAAAACACGACCCGTGCGCCGTCCCTGTGACCAGGACGACGCAGCGAGTTGAAAAACTGGTTCTGTGCGCCGTCCTAAAGGTCACAACGGCGCACAGGCCTGACCAGTTTCCCGAATTTTCGTTATTTGACGTTTTGGAACTTGTTGTGACAACCGTCAAAACTCAGTTCGAGAACGCTAACTTTTAACCTCGATACGCTATACTTGCTACTTGCTATAACTAACTTTATGTGTTACGTGGTTACGTAGACACGACTCTTTAAGCTAAGCTCGATATAACTCACACAAAACTTTTTAACGTAGGTTTACGTTACTTAAACTTTAAACGTGTGTGTCTCGGAAACGGAATCGAAATCGGAATCAAACCAAGAATTGAACTCTATATACCAAGAAAACAACTAAGGAACTTTCCTAAGTTCGTAACGTATCATAATCAAGAAATTTCAATTAACGAAAAGGTCCAACGAAGCAAAACGCAAAAACTTTTTAAGCGACTTTTCTCCGCTAATCTCCCTTATGGGAAAACTTTACTTTATATACTTTACTCATACTTTTATGCCAACTAATCAAACTGTAACTCACTCACTGCGTTTTCGTAGTTGACACTTTATCTTATGTTTCAGGAAATTAGTGTAAGCTCATGATGCATGGCGTGGACGGGTCAAAGCGGTCGTGTGAGGACGTTGTTGGGAAAAGACTTTGGCCAGTTATTTTTGGGAAATTTTTATGAAACAATTTAATCTTGTGTCGATGTGTTAAACAATTTATCTTTCGGTTGTTCGAATTGGTTAAACATTTACTTTTTATTATGAATGAATGACTCTTTTACCGTTATGTTTGTATAACCTGTGACATGATTTTCCAGCTCTTCACACTTCCGTGTTTCCGCTTTAGCGGGGTGTGACAGACTTGGTATCAGAGCACAGGTTATAGAGAAAAACGGTTTTAAAATTTTTTTTTTAAAAACTTTCGAAACCAAACTATAACCAAAACTTTTCGGAAAATCGCTTATGGGTCTAAACTTTAGAGAATTAATTTCGTGGTTTGCATACTTATAATTTAACTACGCATGGCCTGATCACCCCTGCTTAGTTCAAAATGATTATGCAAAGACGAAACGTAATTACTAATGTTAACGGTTTTGAGTCAAAATTCCCGGCACTGTCTTTTCCCGATTCTCACGCGACTGACCCGTACATGCATTCATTACACTCTTCCTTCATCATTTCTTTGTGTTCTCTAGTACTCACGAAACTTTCTACGTCTCAGATCCGTCATGTCTCAATCTTCTCTACCGACCGAAGATACTTCCACGACTATTAGCAGCAACGGGTCTAGCCCGAGGACGGTGTTACCACCTTCTCGCGCGACACCTAATGCGACACCTTTTCGGCCTCCAGGATCGTTCCAACCCGCACCTCGTCAGCCATCCGTGGACCCGTATAACCCAGCCGGACACCCTCCCGTTATGGAAGTCTACCCATGGGAACGCCAGTTCCTAGAGGACACACGTCGTGTCCGAGGGGCCGGACCACCTTCATCCGGAGTACCCCCTAACCTCCGACTTCCTCCACCCGAGGCATTCCGCACCATGTTTCACGAGGTTCAGAGGATTGCAGGCGAAACTCAGCAGCAGGCCCTTCACCTATTCGAAGCCTCTGACGAAACCCACAAACTGGCAGAACAGGCAATCCGGATCATCTCGACGGCCCAAACCACCGCCCGGACTGTACAAACCCTTATCTACGTCATCTGGGCTATGGGAGCGCTGATTATAGCCATCGTCGCTTTGATGATCTTTGACCGAAGTCACTAAGGATATCCGCCGTTCATACCTCTAGCTAGTCGTAAATTTTCCGTTGTATACGATTAGGCTAGTATCTATCATTCTCTATGTATCGTATTGTACTCTCTATTCGAACCTTGTACTCGACTCTTTTAGTTAATGAATGAAGTTCCATTTATTATTATCTATTGTTACCTATCTTGTGAATCTTACACTTGTTACAATCATTACTATTCTATCTCTTGAATCTTAATCTTGCGTGTACTATTTGATCAGTTATTTTAATCTCGTGCTATAATTATCCATGGTTGCTTAACTTTAATCTTATCATATCCCATTCGTGCGTTCTAAGCTAAATCTGTTCTTCTGATTGTAGAATCATGGCTCCACGTACCAACGCTGCAATCATCGCCGAGCAGGTGGCCGAGCAGTTGCAAGCTGCGATGCCCAACATGATCGCCCAGATCACCGCGGGAATCAACGCCAATGTCAACAACCACCAGCAACAGCAGCAGCAGCAGCAGCAGCAGCAGCAGCAACAACAACAACAACAGCAGAACAACCAGAACCAACATCCAAACCCTCCTCCATGCAACTACAAGAGCTTCATGGCCTGCAAGCCAAAGGAGTTCCACGGCACAACTGGTGCTGTAGGGCTGGTCCAGTGGTTTGAAAGCATTGAATCGGTCCTGCACATCAGCCGATGTGCCGAGGCGAACAAGGTGGAATACGCGTCCTGCGTGTTCCATGGCCGAGCTCTGTCATGGTGGAACGCTGTTGTCCAAACTCGAGGACGTGATAATGCTTATGCCCTTCCCTGGAACACCTTCAAGAACTTGCTGATAGAGGAATACTGCCCGAGGGGAGAGATCAAGAAGCTCGAGGCTGAGCTGTGGGACCACAAGATGGTGGGAAATGATATTGAGAAATACACTACCCGGTTCCACGAACTCGCCCGACTGGTTCCAAGGCTGGTAACCCCCGAGGAGAACCGGATCGACCTATACATCTCTGGTCTAGTTCCGGAGATCCGAGGCATGGTCATGGCAGCTGAACCTCAGACCCTCCAGAGCGCAATCATCCTGGCCCATCGTCTTACCAGCAATCTCCTCGCCGCTCCCGGATCCTCCAAGAAGGAGACTGGGGAGAAAAGGAAGGCCGAGTCAACCCCGAGGAGAAGCGACCGCAACAAGAAGGCCCGAAACTACGCCGTGACTGCTTCACCCGCACCTGCACCTACACCGCCAGCTAAATCGGGGACTTACACCGGTCCACACCCAAAGTGTGACAAGTGTAACTTCCATCATCTCGGGAACTGTCCCATATGCCTCAAGTGCCAGAAGACGGGACACTATGCCAAGTACTGCCCTGACAAGTTTGCTACTCCAGCCCCGAAGAGAACCTGCTTTGAATGCGGAAGCGACCAGCATCTCCGCAATACCTGCCCTAAGCTTAACCGAACTCCACAGAATCAAGGAGGGCAAGGTAGGGGTCGCGCATTCGGGTTAACGGCTGAGGAGGCACGTCAGGATCCCAATGCAGTTACTGGTACGTTTTCTCTCAACAATCACTCTGCTTCTGTATTATTCGACTCAGGAGCCGAAAGAAGTTTCATTTCCTTAGAATTTAGACCCCTCATAGGGTTAGAATCTGAAGTTCTTAAGGATAGTTTTACCGTTGAATATGCTAACGGCCAAGAATTTGAAGCTAAGGACATAATCTTAGGTTGTTCCCTGTGCCTATCTGACAAAATTTTCCCCATCGACCTGATTCCTATCGAGCTATCCAGCTTCGACGTTATCGTTGGAATGGACTGGCTATCTCGCTTTCGAGCGGAAATCATTTGTTTCGATAAACTCATCCGAATCCCTCTTTCGGAAGAAGAGACTCTCGTTGTTCAGGGAGACAAGCCTGGACGACAACTCCGCATTGTATCTTCCATCAAGATGCGCAAGTACCTCCTGAGGGACTATGACGCATTCCTTGCCCACGTCGTCAAGCGTAAACCTTCCGAGATTCAACTCCGAGATATTCCAGTAGTCAAGGATCACCCCGAAGTCTTTCCCGAGGATTTGCCGGGGCTACCGCCCCAACGACAAGTG
>CAJVGC010000592.1:10024982-10051711 GCA_910822075.1 Senecio squalidus
CAATTTCTTTTAAAAAATAAAAAATTCTAAGTTATAATATACCTGTTGGTACAATAAGTTGCGTCAAAAGAAATTATATCGCCAAATTCTTTGTAGTTTGCTTTTGCTGTTTCATCTGCCCAAAAGAAACACTCTAACTCGCTGTTTTTTATATCACAAAAGAAGCTGAAGTCTTTAACATATTCTTCTCTGTTTGTGAGTTTGGTTACAAGCATTTGAGCGTCACTTTCTCCAATAAAAACATTCAAATCCCTTTTGAAGTTTTTGAAATCAGTTTTCGTCCCACTCACATGTGAATAACCCCCTTTTGTATTACAATATAAATTGTAAGAAACTGTTGCCCCATAATTTGAGTCTGCCATTTGTTTCATAAACATCAATTCTGGCATACCTAATTTTCTATTTTCCTTAGAAAGATGCCTATACTCTATAGGGTTCAACGGGTGGTTGTGTTCTTCAACAAAAAGGTGCAGCTTATATGTGAAAGTACCATCTACAAGTTTAATCATGATATGAGCATTGCATCCTGTTACCTGAAAAGTCGATTTTCTTTTAAGCTTCTCACTGTTTGCTGGATCCAACGTGTTGATATTTACACTTGGAGGATCACCATGTCGGTTGCAACGAATATACTTGCTCTTCATCTGTCCGCTTTTTGTTTTTTTTGATGATGGTAATTTTATGTCAAATCCCGACTTTATTGCATACTCTTTATAAATTCTGAAAGTCTCTTCAAATGATCCATAATTTTTTCCCCTAATTGGTTTGTCGTCATCATTAACATAAGGTAACCAATATCGAGAACCACCAGGAGTCTCTATGTTGGTGTTATCATTTGAATATGCTGTTGGAGTGCTGTAGTGTGAACCTGTAAAGTCACAGGTAATTTAACATCAACATACTAATCCATATTATTAATAAAATCACTGGTGATTACTAAACATTTGGTGGCATTTTACATGAACAATCTAAGGCACATTATTTAATAAAATCACCGGTGATTTCTACTTGTACCCAAGTCACTGAAGAACCTAAACAACTTTTAGTTGGTACAACTGTTAACAACAACGTTAAACTTTTTATAAACCATGTGTAGTTGCTACAACCGATTAAAATATCGCTCAAACACCCATCAAGTGTTTTTTTGTTCAAAGAAATACAACAACAGATAGCATACATAACAGTCACTTTATTAAACAAAATTATATGTAATCACCGGTGATTACTAAACATATATGTTTAAACATACTAAACTAAATTAATACAATCACAGGTGATTACTAAACATATATGTTTAAACATGTTTAGTAATCACATACTAAGGCAGTAAACTAATAAAATCACACGTGATTACTTACTTTCCAATGTCTGGTTATTGATATTGTTTTCATTGTCATTATTTTCCAAATTATTGTTGGTTGTTGAATCCCCTCTTTCTTCAATAGCTTCTTCTGAAATTAGCGTCATTATCTGCAATTAAAAAAGAAAAATCAGATCTAAGAATCGATTGTTAAAATATCCTTCAATCGATTGTTAAAAAAAAAATCGGATCTAAGAATCGATTGTCAAACCTTCAATTGATTGTTAAAATTCGGATTACAATGGAGAGTTTTGTTTTAGGGTTTTACAATGGAGAGATTTTTGTTTTAGAGATTTTTGTTTTAGGGTTTTAAAAATTAATATTTTCCCTTTTCTTTTAGGCGCGTGTAACTTTTAAAATATTTTCTGAATATGACTAAAATGCCCCTCCGTGTGTTTGATCTATTAATGATTTTGTGTGGCTAAAAAGGTGATCTCTGGATCTCTAGCAAAAAAAAGATCCTTTTGAACCCCCCCCTATATATATATATATATATATATATATATATATATATATATATATATATATATATATATATATATATATATATATATATATATATATATATAGATTGGGGTTCAAAAGGGATCACTAATTTGCTAGAGATCCAGGGATCTCTTCCTAACCACCCATTTTTCCTTATATCCTTGTTTATTTTTTTATTTTTTTTTTCTACAATTTATTTTTACTATTTTTCTAAAAAAAAAATTTACTTTTTTCTTTTCCTTTTTATTTACGTTGTTTTTTTTTTTTTTTTTTTTTTTTTTTTTTTTTCCGAAAATCACATTTGATTTTCAACCTTACTTTTTAAAAATCACATGTGATTTCCAATCTACAAATATTTTATGGGTAAAATCACGTTTGATTTTAATAAATTATTGATTATTTTTTACCAAAATCTAATGTGATTTTTAACTTACAAACTATTTTGCTTATAAAATCACATGTGATTTTCGAGAAACAAAATTTTCAAGTGTGACTTTAAAATTTATAAAGTTTGGTTTTTGAAAATCATATGTGATTTTCGACAAAAAAAAAATTCACGTGTGATTTTAAAATTTATAAATTTTGGTTTTTGAAAATCACATGTGATTTCAATTTTTTACAAAAAAAAATCACATGTGATTTTGAAAAAAAAAAAGTTAAGTAAAACATAGCAAAAAAAAAAAAACCGAATTAAAAAACGAAAAAAAAAAATGAAAAAAAAAAAAAATATAAAGGGAAAAATGAATGGCTAGGAAGCCTTTGTGGTTTTGACCCCTAAGTGAATTTGTGTGGCTAAAAAGTGGATCTTTGGATCTCTAGAAAATTGAGGATCCCATTTGAACCTCACCCTATATATATATATATATATATATATATATATATATATATATATATATATATATATATATATATATATATATATATATATATATATATATATATATATATATATATATATATATATATAGAGTTGGTTTCATTTAAGAACCATGTAAATATTTAGGAACCATTAGGAACCAATATTCACCAGTGTATATATATGATATTCACCAGTGTATATTTAATATGATATTCACCAGTGTATATACATATAATATTCACCAGTGTATATACATATAATATTCACCAGTGTATATATATATATATACATATGCTTTATATACACTGGTGAATATCATATATATACACTGGTGAATATTGGTTCCTAATGTCACACCCCGTTAAAGCGGAAACACGGAAGTGTGAAGAGCAAAGATATCATTACACGAGTTATAATAAAAACATACGGTTTCAAGTCATCAAGAAGTAAATAAGAGTTTACAGTTTAAAGATAACCAAGTATTGAAAAGTACATCACGACATATCATAATAAATTGTTTGTTAAAATTCCCAAAAACATGTTCAAATTAGGTCTTCTCCCGATTCATGACTTCACGTGACATTCCATGACCCATCCAAGTATTGCATTTCGTGACTTACACTTGATTTCCTGAAACAAGAGATAAAGTGTCAACTACAATAAAGTAGTGAGTGAGTTACATTTTTCTAGTCCTCGACTAAAAAGGTTTTGAGCTAAGTATATCTATACTTAGTAGTTTCTAAAAGTAGATTAAGACTTAAAGAATAGTTCGAACCAAAATAGTTGATTTAGAGATAGATGCGGAAGTCGTATAACTCTATACGCGCATGATAAGTAAACTATGATTGATTACATGTATAACGACTACTTGGCATAATAACTTAAGTGTTCACACTAAACCGATTAACCAACCGTGATGCCTCTTACCCCGACTACTACGGGGAGTCATTTCTGATCGAGTAATATGTACTTAAGTCGCCACTCAAGTAAGGAACGGTCATTTCCTAAGTATCGATACCCATAATTACTAAACGGCTTAACAAAGCTAATAGTGTGTGGTGAAAAAAAATTAGGCACTGATGTTATTTTAAAACTAGTAGTTGTCACTTAGAGTAGCTATATTCCTCAAGAGTCATGGTAGTTATACGATCAATCAAAGTACATGTGAGTGCCGAGAATGGCATTAAATGAGTTTAACATAGTTTGAATCAAGAGCCGAATAAAGGTGGCGAACCATTAGTTTATCAAAGGCCAAACGACCATAAAACTAGTTAAGCATAAGTTTGTCAAAAATGTTCAATAGAGTTCATAAAAGTTCAGTTAGATCTCTTGTTTCCCCCAAAAGATAATTGAAAACAGTAAATAAGTGGGGATGTAACTCACGTGAAAATTAGGCGGTGAAAAGATAGCTCGGACGAGGGTGGGTCGGTTCTGACTAAAATCCGGCAGAGCTTCCGCACTAAATAAAGGATGTCCAAAATAACAAATCACTTTCCCGCTTTACAACTGAACTCGAATATGTGAAATGAATCTAATGAATCACAAGGACTTACGCTAAAGCGAGAGAATGGTACTAGGAGTGTGCGTGGAGTGACCGGAATAGGAATCGGAATCGCGTGAACCTAAATTATACCGAATATGAAACTGTCAGATTCTGATGTTGTAATATTTTATAAAAATAACATAAAAATCACATTCTGGAATACGAAGTCATAGGAACTGGATTCGTCTCAATCCGACAGTTTTTGAAGAAGTTAGAGTCGTTTACGTATTTAACGCGTTTTAACCGTAAAAACAGTAAATAATAGTAGATTAATTCCAAAATTTCCAGTAAAATCTGTAAAATCATATTTTGATAGATTCTAGACTATGTCAAATTTTTGTAAGCTGATAAATTCGTTTGGTATGTTTTCTCGAAATTCAAGATTAAATCAGATTAAATACTGTAAAATTCATAATAAATCGAAAAATAGGAGTTAGGTTCCCAATTTTTGACAGTAAGCTACATTTTACATTTTACATCTTTGGTCAAAATTTCGGGATTTTTACCCTGACCGCGCCGCGGTTAAGCGACTGCGCCGCGGTCGTGGTGACAGTTTCGTGGTCAAGCTCGTTTTTGAAGAAATTTGATGTTTTTAAGTTAGATTTTGACATGCAACCAGATATAAGCTTAGATTATTGATGTATAATAGTTTATTTAGTGTTTTTAACTACAAATTTAAGGATCTAACCATGCAATTTGTAAAAACCCGTTTTTGTTCATAAATGACCCGAAATCTTCATACAAATTCATTTTTAGATGATGGATGATGCATGCAATGAGTGTATGTTGTAAAGACAGAAGATTAAAAGGGTTTTTACCGAGTGGATTGTGGTTTGAAGATGATTGAAGCAACCCTTAGTGATTTTTAACCCAAAAAGCTTGTAAAAATGGACTTTGAACCCAAATAATGCAACTCCTTTCTTCTTCTTCACTTATGGACGATTTTGGTATGTTTGGGTGGTTGAAATTACTGAGTTTTTGAGGTATTAGTTACTGCAAATGAAGAGGTTGAGTGGTGTTTGTTTGTGACTTCAAGTGAAAGAGAGAGAGAGTGCAAAAGTGTTTGATTTGTGTGTGTGTGTGTGGCAAGAGTTTGTGTTGTGTTTTTATGTGACTCAAGAGCAAGTCACTGGACATTTTTAGGGGCTTTGGGCCTTAAGAAATTAGTACAAATCGTTTATTAAAGATATGGCCCGTTTGGTTAAGTTGTAAAGTTAACAAAAAGTGGCTGTCTGCGCACTCCACCGCGGCGCGGTGGCCTGACCGCGGCGCGGCTGGAGTGGCAGACTTTTTGCCTTTTTCGTTTTTCGTTCGTTCCAATGTTAAGTGTTTCGTTTGTTTAAAAGTTTCCGTTCATTAAAATAGGAACTTAGACAAGTTCACTAAGTATTTTCTTGGTATTAGGATTCATTTTGGGATTCCGATTTCGATTCTACACACTCGAGTTTATGAGACAAGTAAAGATGAGATCCATTCGAATTTAACTCAAAGATAGAGAATGCGATTTTCACTCGAAATAAGACGGTTGTCACATTCTCCCCGGGTTGAAAAGAATTTCGTCCCGAAATTTAGTTCGCCTCATCGGAGGAAAGATCTTTGAACAGGTGTGGATACTTCTGACGAATCTGGTCTTCACGTTCCCATGTGAATTCGTGACCTCGTCAAGAATTCCACCGGGCCTTGACTAAAGGAATACGACTTTGCTTGAGTTGTCTGACCTCTCGGTCTACAACCTCAAGCGGTTCCTCGATGAAATTAAGTTTGTTGTCGATCTGGACCTCGTCCAGTGGGATGACAATGGTCTCGTCCGATAAGCACTTTTTCAAGTGCGAGACATGGAAGACATTGCGAACGTTGGAAAGAGCTTGTGGAAGTTGAAGTCGATACACCACTGGGCCGATACGTTCAATTACCTCAAAGGCCGGTGTACCTCGGGCTTAGCTTGCCGCGTTTTCCCGAAACGGACCACCCCGTTCCATGGCGATATTTTCAGAAGTACTCTATCGCCCACTTGGAATTCGAGGGGTTTCCTTCGGTTATCGGCGTGGCTCTTCTGCCGAGTACGAGATGTCTTCAACCTATCTCGTAAGGTAGTGATTTTTGTCGATGGTTCCCTGGATGATATCGAGCCTTGTTAGTTGTCGATCGCCAGCTTCTAGCCAACAAAGCGGCGACTGACTCTCACGTCCGTGTAAGGTCTCGGATGGTGCACACTTGACGCTAGTGTGGTAGATGTTGATATAGGAGAACTCGACCAAGGGGAGGTGAGCGTCCCTAATGATTCCTGAAGGGCATTCCTAAAACGGGACGTGAGTCGACTATCCCTATCGGAGATGGTGGAGGGAGGTGTTCCGTGACGAGAGACGATCTCGTTGATGTAGATTTGAGCGAATTTCTCCATCGAGTGGTTTTCTCGTACCGGGAGGAAATGAGCGGATCCTGTCAAACGGTCCACGATGACCCAAATCGTGTGGTTACCTCTTGCCGCACGGGGCAATCTGGTGATAAAGTTCCTGGAGGTTTGTTCCCACTTCCACATGGGAATCTCTGGCTGCCGAGGTAGACAGGAGGGCTTCTGATATTCCGCCTTGACCTTCGAGCAAGTAAGGCACTTAGCTACGTACAAGGCGATATCCTCCTTCATGCCCGACCACCATTAGTATTCCCGTAGATCCTTATACAACTTGTCGGATGCCGGATGAATAGAGTATCGGGATCGGTGGCTCTCATCCAGAATAAGCTTACGAAGGTCTTCGACTCTCGGAATCCATGCTCGATTCTTGGAATAATAGATTCCGTCCGGTTTGAGCTCAAATTCCTTTTCATGATTGTGGATGGTTTCGTCCTTAAGGTTCTCGGGTTTCAATGCTTCGCTCTGTGTGCTAGTGATTCGAGTTTGAACTTCTGAAATGGTTCCTCCTGTTCTTTGCCCCAAAGGGAAACTATATATTTCGGAGTAAGTTCGGTCAATGTCTTAGCGATCCTTGTGAACATTCTCAATGAATCTTCGATAGTAGCCAGCCAATCCTACGAATTGTCGGGTTTCCGTAGGAGTCGTAGGGGCTTGCTATCTCTCAATCGCTTGATTTTGGTTGGGTCTACGTGAATTCCCTCCTAATAGATCGCTTGACTAAGGTAATGTACTTCCTGGAGTCAGAATTCACATCTCGGGAGTTCCACGTGCCACTTCTGATTCCCTAAGGAGTTCTAGAATGAGTTCCAGGTGTTTCACGTGGTCTTGATTATTCCTTGAGTAGATGAGAATGTCGTCTATGAATACGGTTACGAACTTGTCTAGTTATGGCCTACACACTCTGTTCATTAGGTCCATGAACAGTGCTGGTGCGTTGGTCAGGCCAAATGGCATGACAAGGAATTCGTAATGACCGTAACGAGTTCGGAATGCGGTTTAGGGATGTCGGTCTCACTGACACGAACCTGATGATAACCTGGGCGGAGGTCGACCCTTGAGAAGTGAGAAGCATCCTGCAACTGTTCGAATAGGTCGTCGATCCTCGGAGGTGGTTATCGGTTCTTGACGGTCAGCTTGTTAGGTTCATGATAATCGATGCGCATACGGAAGGATTCGTCTTTCTTTTAAACAAAGAGGATTGGGCTCTCCAGGGGAACGAGCTTGGACGAATAAGATCATGATCCAAGAGTTCCTGTAGCTTTTTAGATAGCTCTTGCACCTTGGGTGGTGCTAGACAATATGGGGTCTTGGCAACCGGTGCGGTGCCAGGAACGAGGTCTATTCGGAAGTCCGCTTGTCGTTGCGGCGGTAGACCTCTGGATGATCCTTGACTACTGGGGTATCTTGTATACGGATTTCCTTGGGTTTACGTTTGACAACGTGTGCGAGGAATGCGTCGAGGTCCTTCTCGAGGTACTTGCGCATTTTGATGGACGACACTACACGAAGTCGTCGTCCGGGTTTGTCTTCTTGAACGATTAGAGTTTCGGAGTCAGAGAGAGAATGCGGACAAGTTTGTCGAAACAGACGATCTTGGCTCGAAAACGGAGAGCCAGTCCGTTCCGACGATTACGTCAAAGCTTTCAGCTCGTTGGAATTAAGTCAATGGGGAAGGTTTATCAGATAGGCTTATGGAACATTCTAGGATTATATCTTTAGCTTCGAACTTCTTGCCGATAGCGTACTCTATGGTGAAGTTATCCTAAGAACCTCAGATCTAAGTTACGGGGGGGGGGGGGGGGGGGGGGGGGGGGTCTAAATTTTTAAGGATACAAAGCTTTGTTTTAAGTTTCCCTGAATGAACAGTATCCGCAAAGTGGTCATTTATAGAAGACGTACCCGTAACCGCGTTCGGGTCCTGCCGAGCTTCCTCGGCTATGATTGCGAGAGTGCGTCCTCGTCCTTGCCTGGCCGGATTGGTTTGGGTGTTCTGTAAGTTAGGGCAAGACTTTCGGAAGTGTTCGTCGCTTCCGCAATTGTGGCAAACTGACTTCTTTCTGTTGCCACCCGCTTCCTCTGGGCAGCACCAAGGGTAGTGTCCCTCTTCGTTACATATTCTGCATACTGGGCTGTTTCCAACATGATGGAAGTAGCATTTGTCGCACTTGGGGTGTGGCCCAGCGTAAATTCGGGTTCCGGTTGTGGGTATCTTGTTGTGACTACTCCTCATTAGTTGGTGATCAGCCTTCCTTTTCTTACTCTCCTTATGCTCAACGGTTGCTGGAGGGAGAAGGAGGTTATTGTTCCCGGAGTTCTCGCTTGCTTCTTGCTTGACTGTTACTGGAAAGAGAAGGGGTTTAACGTTTCTGAGGTTTTCATCTTCCTCCTGCTTTACTTTGGCTGAGAAGGGAGGGAGGTTATGGTCTTGATTGTTCTCCGAGTGAATGATGTTGGGGTTTTCACCCCCGAAGATTCCGTCGTTGATCCCGGCAATTACCCGGGCAATCAAGTCGGGCATCGCTGCGTTCAGCTGAGCAGCGACCTGTTCGGCTATTCGGTCAGCGTCGCTTTTGTCGAGAGGCATAATTCTACATCGGAGAAAAGAACTAGTTTAGACGCACGAATAAGATACGATGAGTAGGTAATCCAATGAACAAGGATAACAATCATGCAAGAGTAAAATAACGGAACAGATAGTACACGCACGACAAGGATTCAAGAGATTCACATGACAAGATTCACACGCAAGAGTAACCAAACAACCCTAGAACAAGATTCATACGACAGTAATAGTAATAGGTAAAAGGATAGAGCTTCATTCATTAATAATAATTAAGTTGGGTACAAGATTCCTAAAAGAAAAGGAGTACAGTACAATACAATAAGGAAATAAGTGGAAATGGCTCGAAGCTGTGTACATTGAAAATTTCAACTCGTCCTACAGTACAATACAAAAGGAAGAATATGACTAATGACGCCTCTCTAGGAACATCTTGGCCATCATGACCGCGATCAAGGTTCCCATTACCAGGCACGCCCCTACGAGTTGCTGCACAGTACGTGCCGTGGCTCGAGTCGATGCGATGATTCGCATCGCTTGCTCAGACAAGTGGTGCGCCGCATCAGTGACGTCGCTGATGAGGAGTCCCTGTTGCTGGTTCTCCTCAGCGAGTGCCCGAACCTCGCGGTGCAGGTGCAAGAATGCGGCCGGTGGGGGTGGCTGGAGAGTAGGTGGCATCACAGGTCGGGAGATTCCGGCCTCCTGAGCACGTCGCTGCTCCTCAAGGAAATGACGTTCCCACGCGTAGCGTTCCATTACCGGAGTGCGCAGGGCGGAATCGTATGGTTCCACAAATGACTGAGGAGGTGCGGGTCGAAACAGGCTCGGCTGCTGGCGCGCGGTCAACCTAGCGCGAAGCCCTTGGGGCTGCGGTGGTTCGGTGACAGGCGCTGGTGGAGGGGGTGGAAGCACAGATCTCGGGCTGGATCCGTGACTGCTACTGATCGTCGTTGGCGTATCCTCTGTCGGGTCAGTCGTCTGATGACGCTGACTATCGGACGCCGTGTGGCCCTCGGAAAGCTCGTTCGACGGGGAGACGGCTCGCGGGAGGGGTCGTGACTGAGATCGTGAACGGGACGACTGAGACATGTCGGATCTGCGAATAATATGTTACGTGAGTACCGGAATTAAGGAAAATGTAAACGAAAATGCATGTATGGGTCAGTCACGTGAGAATCGGGAAGGAATAAGACCGGGAATTTTTCGACTCGAAAACCGTTTGACAATAGCAATTACTTTCCGTTCTCGCAGAATTTATTTTGAACTAGGCATAGGTGATCAAGTTACGCCTAGTTAAAAGCAAACCGTGCGATTGCGGAATTAATCTACTAAAGTTTGAAAGCTCGTGAAATGATTTTTCTGAAAAGCCTTGGTTATAGTTTGGTTTCAAAAATTTTTGAAAAATTCTCAAAACCGTTTTCGCTATAACCAGTGCTCTGATACCAAGTCTGTCACACCCCGCTAAAGCGGAAACACGGAAGTGTGAAGAGCAAAGATATCATTACACGAGTTATAATAAAAACATACGGTTTCAAGTCATCAAGAAGTAAATAAGAGTTTACAGTTTAAAGATAACCAAGTATTGAAAAGTACATCACGACATAACATAATAAATTGTTTGTTAAAATTCCCAAAAACATGTTCAAATTAGGTCTTCTCCCGATTCATGACTTCACGTGACATTCCATGACCCATCCAAGTATTGCATTTCGTGACTTACACTTGATTTCCTGAAACAAGAGATAAAGTGTCAACTACAATAAAGTAGTGAGTGAGTTACAGTTTTCTAGTCCTCGACTAAAAAGGTTTTGAGCTAAGTATATCTATACTTAGTAGTTTCTAAAAGTAGATTAAGACTTAAAGAATAGTTCGAACCAAAATAGTTGATTTAGAGATAGATGCGGAAGTCGTATAACTCTATACGCGCATGATAAGTAAACTATGATTGATTACATGTATAACGACTACTTGGCATAATAACTTAAGTGTTCACACTAAACCGATTAACCAACCGTGATGCCTCTTACCCCGACTACTACGGGGAGTCATTTCTGATCGAGTAATATGTACTTAAGTCGCCACTCAAGTAAGGAACGGTCATTTCCTAAGTATCGATACCCATAATTACTAAACGGCTTAACAAAGCTAATAGTGTGTGGTGAAAATTAGGCACTGATGTTATTTTAAAACTAGTAGTTGTCACTTAGAGTAGCTATATTCCTCAAGAGTCATGGTAGTTATACGATCAATCAAAGTACATGTGAGTGCCGAGAATGGCATTAAATGAGTTTAACATAGTTTGAATCAAGAGCCGAATAAAGGTGGCGAACCATTAGTTTATCAAAGGCCAAACGGCCATAAAACTAGTTAAGCATAAGTTTGTCAAAAATGTTCAATAGAGTTCATAAAAGTTCAGTTAGATCTCTTGTTTCCCCCAAAAGATAATTGAAAACAGTAAATAAGTGGGGATGTAACTCACGTGAAAATTAGGCGGTGAAAAGATAGCTCGGACGAGGGTGGGTCGGTTCTGACTAAAATCCGGCAGAGCTTCCGCGCTAAATAAAGGATGTCCAAAATAACAAATCACTTTCCCGCTTTACAACTGAACTCGAATATGTGAAATGAATCTAATGAATCACAAGGACTTACGCTAAAGCGAGAGAATGGTACTAGGAGTGTGCGTGGAGTGACCGGAATAGGAATCGGAATCGCGTGAACCTAAATTATACCGAATATGAAACTGTCAGATTCTGATGTTGTAATATTTTATAAAAATAACATAAAAATCACATTCTGGAATACGAAGTCATAGGAACTGGATTCGTCTCAATCCGACAGTTTTTGAAGAAGTTAGAGTCGTTTACGTATTTAACGCGTTTTAACCGTAAAAACAGTAAATAATAGTAGATTAATTCCAAAAATTCCAGTAAAATCTGTAAAATCATATTTTGATAGATTCTAGACTATGTCAAATTTTTGTAAGCTGATAAATTCGTTTGGTATGTTTTCTCGAAATTCAAGATTAAATCAGATTAAATACTGTAAAATTCATAATAAATCGAAAAATAGGAGTTAGGTTCCCAATTTTTGACAGTAAGCTACATTTTACATTTTACATCTTTGGTCAAAATTTCGGGATTTTTACCCTGACCGCGCCGCGGTTAAGCGACTGCGCCGCGGTCGTGGTGACAGTTTCGTGGTCAAGCTCGTTTTTGAAGAAATTTGATGTTTTTAAGTTAGATTTTGACATGCAACCAGATATAAGCTTAGATTATTGATGTATAATAGTTTATTTAGTGTTTTTAACTACAAATTTAAGGATCTAACCATGCAATTTGTAAAAACCCGTTTTTGTTCATAAATGACCCGAAATCTTCATACAAATTCATTTTTAGATGATGGATGATGCATGCAATGAGTGTATGTTGTAAAGACAGAAGATTAAAAGGGTTTTTACCGAGTGGATTGTGGTTTGAAGATGATTGAAGCAACCCTTAGTGATTTTTAACCCAAAAAGCTTGTAAAAATGGACTTTGAACCCAAATAATGCAACTCCTTTCTTCTTCTTCACTTATGGACGATTTTGGTGTGTTTAGGTGGTTGAAATTACTGAGTTTTTGAGGTATTAGTTACTGCAAATGAAGAGGTTGAGTGGTGTTTGTTTGTGACTTCAAGTGAAAGAGAGAGAGAGTGCAAAAGTGTTTGATTTGTGTGTGTGTGTGTGGCAAGAGTTTGTGTTGTGTTTTTATGTGACTCAAGAGCAAGTCACTTGACATTTTTAGGGGCTTTGGGCCTTAAGAAATTAGTACAAATCGTTTATTAAAGATATGGCCCGTTTGGTTAAGTTGTAAAGTTAACAAAAAGTGGCTGTCTGCGCACTCCACCGCGGCGCGGTGGCCTGACCGCGGCGCGGCTGGAGTGGCAGACTTTTTGCCTTTTTCGTTTTTCGTTCGTTCCAATGTTAAGTGTTTCGTTTGTTTAAAAGTTTCCGTTCATTAAAATAGGAACTTAGACAAGTTCACTAAGTATTTTCTTGGTATTAGGATTCATTTTGGGATTCCGATTTCGATTCTACACACTCGAGTTTATGAGACAAGTAAAGATGAGATCAATTCGAATTTAACTCAAAGATAGAGAATGCGATTTTCACTCGAAATAAGACGGTTGTCACACCTAATGGTTCCTAAATATTTAGTGGTTCCTAAATGAACCCACCTATATATATATATATATATATATATATATATATATATATATATATATATATATATATATATATATATATATATATATATATATATATATATATATATATATATATATATTATATATTAAAGATATAAAAAGTAAAATGTTAAATAAAAATAAAAATATCTATAGGAGCAAAGGCCGCTATACCTCTAAAACCCTAAAAACATCTTTTTCCTCAGCCTCTTCACCCATTTTCAGTTTCTTGGGTACTAACCTTTTTTATTTTCTTTTCATACACCAAGAAACTGATTTCCCCTCTTCAGCATGCCAACAATCAACGATTCCCCCATAACCAAATCCGATAAAAAACACAAAAGAAAACATCAAGACCCACAACCAGAAACCACCGATGAACAAATCATCACCGAAAACCAACCCAAAAAAGACAAGAAAAAAAACAAGAAACAAAAGGGTATTACTGAAAACACTGATTCGCTTAATGGGTCAGTCGAAATAAGCGAAAAGAAGAAGAAAAAGAAGGAAAAATCCAATCTTGAAGTAGTTGATGAAGTTAGGGAAAGTGAAGATAATGTTGTGGTTTCTGGGAAAGATATAAATGATGTAAAGTACAAAGCTTTGAAATCTTTTCAAGAATCAAATCTTTCTGATCAATTGTTGGATTGTTGTAAGACTTTTAGTAAGCCTTCTCCGATTCAATCGAATTCTTGGCCCTTTTTGTTACATGGCCGTGATTTTATTGGGATTGCTAAAACTGGTTCAGGTAAAAGAAAACTGTTTTTTTTTTTGAAAATTTGGTATAAAGATTTGATGATGTGAATTGGGTTAATTTTGTTTCTTTGATTTATAGGGAAGACATTGGCGTTTGGGATACCGGCTATGAATCATATTTTGAATAAGCGCAAAAATATGAGTGGCAAGAAAGTGACTCCACTTTGTCTTGCACTTGCACCAACAAGAGAACTTGCTCAACAGGTTTGTGCATTGTCGGTTATTCGGTTACTTATGTAGTTATGATGTTTAACTTTTGTATAGTTTATCGAGCTATATATAACCAGTTTATGCTTATTAGCAGAATATATAATCAGCTTATAGAATACTATTACTTCCTTTTGAAAGGTAAACTTGTAATTTTGTATTCACTACGCAGATAAGTAGTTAAGTACAAACACCTTTTTTCTCATCTAAATGGTTTAGAAAAGAGAATAAGCTGATATGGTGTTTACATAAGTTATTCACACGTTGCATACTTAAAAGAATGATATTGTTGTCATTTTTCTGATGACTGTCTTGACTTAGTATAGTTTGTTTTGGCAGATTTTTGATGTCATATCTGAGGCTGGGAAACCAAGCGGTGTTCGATCAGTTTGTGTTTATGGAGGAACTTCTAAAGGACCCCAGATATCTGCTCTAAAATCCGGCGTGGTAAGATTGCAATTCTGTCCCTTCGTTTCTGTAAAAGATCCTTTTGTTAGTTAATCGACTAAGCTTTTGCTGTCCTGCTGTCCTAAAAAAGTTCCAAAATTTGAGCTGCGTAGTTTTGCAAAAGTGATCGACTATTTCTCTGATTTCTAGAACAATCTTCTACAATGGAAAACTATACCGATTTCTCTATAATGCTCCCCTATTTTCATTCTCAGGATGTTGTTGTTGGAACTCCTGGTCGTTTGAGAGATTTAATAGAAATGGGCGTCTTGCATCTTCAGGAGGTCTCGTTTGTGGTAAGCACATCATAGTTTACATATACAAAGGTGTGCATGTGTGTATATATATATATATATATATATATATATATATATATGCGAAAAAATGATTTCTAATCAATATAAGTTCTGTATTTTAGTACTTGTTGTAAGGAAAAAGTAATTCCTAAATTTGACCCCTTTTTCAGGTGCTTGATGAAGCAGATCGGATGCTCGATATGGGATTTGAACCCGAAGTACGTTCTATTCTTAGCAAAACAAGTTCAGGTACATGTTTTGAGATACGAGAATAAACTCTTTGACAAATTTCAGTAGAATTACTGTAGTTACAATTTCAATATCAATTTTTTTATTTGAGTACTCGTTTTGACTTAAAAGTCATATTGTATCATTTATCTGTACTATTTTTCATGCTATCTTTTTAATATCCACAGTCCGTCAAGTTGTAATGTTCAGTGCAACATGGCCCTTAGCTGTAAATCAGCTTGCTCAGGAATTTATGGATCCAAATCCTGTTAAGGTGATCATTAATAGCTTCATGGTTAACATACAATTACTTATTTTCACAAATAAAAAGAAGTTGATGCGATAATTGTATGTGTTTAGACTGCAATTCACTTTTGCCTTAACGTGTTTATTTTTTGCCCAGGTTGTTGTTGGTTCCGAGGATTTAGCTGCTAACCATGATGTCATGCAGATAGTAGAGGTATCGTGATCTTTTTTTAAACAGTTTCACTTTTGAGATTTAAAAATTAACAAAACTATTTTTCATGTTTCACAATGTAGGTTTTGGAAGACCGAGCTCGTGATGAACGTTTAGTTACATTGCTAGAGAAATACCACAAGTCAAGAAAGTATTATTCTTTTTTGCTTTAACCTTTGTTTCCTTACAGTTTCTATTTTTTCACATGAAATCTTTTAACTCGATTTGGTATTTTTATTTATTTGTAGTATCCTAATGAGTTGCTAATTTTAGGACTTTAATCTTTCAGGAACAGAGTCCTGGTCTTTGTTTTGTACAAGAAGGAAGCATCCCGAGTCGAGAATATGTTGCAAAGGAGGTGATTCTTTTTACCCACTCCTGCTTATATACGTCCTAACAATTTAAACTTGATCTTAATAGTTAATACCGAAAGTATTTATTCTTCGTCTTATAGGGGTTGGAAGGTTGTTTCCATTAGTGGTGACAAACAACAAAGGGCACGTACTGAGGCACTTCAGTTATTCAAGGATGGCAGCTCTCCACTATTGGTAAATGATTTTTTTTTTTTTTGTATTTAATTTATTTTAGATATTTACAAAATTTTCATTTTTAAAACTATTTTTAAATTTTTGGGGTGATTGCAGATAGCAACAGATGTAGCTGCGCGAGGTCTGGATATTCCGGATGTTGAAGTTGTAATCAATTACAGCTTCCCGTTGACCACAGAGGATTACGTCCACAGAATTGGTAGAACGGGTCGTGCTGGTAAGAAGGGTGTCGCACATACCTTCTTCATGAAGGAAAATAAGGTAATCTACAAAAATATTTTACGTACATTTATCAAAGTTTGTGTGATTGGAATTTATACTAAATTATGATAATCTCAGGCACTTTCTGGAGAGTTGATAAATGTTCTTAGAGAAGCAGGACAGAATGTACCCGCAAACCTTTTAAATTTCGGTACTCATGTTAAGAAAAAGGTCCGACTTTCTTTTTGAATCTTGGTTTGACTTTTGTTGTCAACGGGACTATTTTTTTTAAGTTAATTTGATTTGTCGTGAGATTGATACCGAACTCTTTTCTTTTTCTTTGTGATGCAGGAATCGAAGCTATATGGAGCTCATTTTAAGGAGATATCTGCAGATGCACCTAAAGCTACCAAGATTACATTTGACTCCGATGATGAATGAAGAAGATTATTAACTTAAGATTTTGACCAAAAACAATGTTCTTATTATATTTTCTCGATTCAAATATTTTATATACTAGTGTAATATCTTTGAATAATTTTGTTGGAACTGCGTATTAGTATTGCATTTGGTTTGTAGTTTATCTCGTTTTACCTGGTTTTATCGCATTACTACTTATAATCGATGAACGTAAAAGTTGTTATAAAGACAGATTTTCATGTATATGTGCATCATTTAAAAATCTGTACTATTCGCCATTATATTATATTATAATTATAAATATATTCAAATAGTAAATACGATTGTTCTAGTGAAAGTAACTTTTTGTAAGTTAATACATAAGCAATATTGGAAGTAAAACATTCCATGGGACTTTCAAGAGAGGGGGTTAAATGATCAAATCCTCAAGTCCATGTTTTTTGTCTAATATATCTTTTTAAATGCTAATTTGTTTTTGCAACTCTATTATTTATTTTCTTATTAAATATTTCTTTTATTACATAACTCTTAACTTTTATCATTAATAGTTTTTATTAAACTTTAATTTCTTTAATAACATTAATATCTATTATCTATTAATAATTAAATAATATACTAGTAAGCTATTATTATTTGTATTCATATTATGTTTATAATTTATGTTTAGAATTTTGCAACTATTATTATTATAATTAGAACTATCGAATATGAGTATCTATTATTATTATTATTATTATTATTATTATTATTATTATTATTATTATTATTATTATTGTTGTGAGAACTAACAAATATAAGTATAACTTTTTTACTTTTAGAATTTAAGAAGAGATGTAAAAAAGAAAATAAAAAATGACGATTTTATTGTAAAGTTTAAATTTATAGTCAAAATTATATAATTTTAAATCCGTCACAACACGCGTGTAAGAAAAAACTTGTATATATCAATTTTTTAAATGAATATATTGATAAACAAAAGATTTTCGAGTTAAGAATATAAACAATATTTAGAAAATAAACAAAAAAAAAAATAAGAAGAATTTTTTTCATCATAGTTAACATCATTCCTTTGAAATGGAGGTAGAGGGTTCAATACCCTTCACATCTCTTCAAAAATAACCTTAAAGTTTTTAAATATTACTTTAAAACTCCTGCATTTAAAAATTTGTTTAAAAGATTATTATTATCCTTCTAATTAAAATCTATCATTACCTATGGAATTGTGCCTTTTATATTATTATAATCAAAAGTTTGTGTTTAAATACAATTGTTATCGTCATACTTAGAAAAGACTTGCTTGCCGGAGTGGTAAGCGCGTGGCCTCCCTTGCTAGGAGACTGCGGTTCGAATCCCACATAGCACCTATTTGTTTTTTCTTTTTTGGTACTGCAGTGTTGGGTTTGGGCTTGCTTAGGTGAAATCCCACCCAACACCTATTTTTTTTTTTTTTTTTTTGGTACTGTAGTGTTGGGTTTAGGCTTGTTTATACTGTAGTGTTGGGCTTGGACAGTGTTGGGCTTTGGCTTCTTTAGGTGAAAATAGAAGATATCCCAACATATGTATTTTTATATGTATAATGTTTTATATAAAAATATGTCTAATTGGTTAATAAATAAAAAATGTCTAATTGGTTAATAAATAAAAATATGAAAGAAATGTCTAATTGGTTAATAAATAAAAATATGAAAGAAATGTCTAATTGATTAATAAATAAAAAAATAAAAATATCTAATTGGTTAATAAATAAAAAAAATTAAAAAATGTCTAATTAATTTCTAAAGTTTAATGGACCTATGTGTTATTCTTCTAATACATTATATATCAGTATTTATTGATGAAGTGCTTGGAATAACTTTATTTTGCCATTAATAAAACATTATTAAATAATCAATTATATTATTATTATACATACAAAAGTAGACTTTAGGTATTAAAGATAGTACTAAGTATACTATATATTATTAAATGATTAATATATAGTTTGAAAACATAATTATTTGTCTAATGCATTATATAGCAGTTTTTATGTAGCATATTGTTATTTGGACATTTTAATTAAGTACAAAACTGTATATAAATTGATGAAGTGTTTGGAATTTCTTCATTTTGCCATTAATAGAACCTTATTAATTATCAAATAATCATAATAATCAATTATATTATTATTATACATACAAAAGTAGAGTTTAGGTATTAAATATAGTACTAACTATACTATATATTATTAAACGATTAATATATAGTTTGAACATAATAAACATATAAAAATTGAGTATGATGAAAAGTTTGTGTTTAAATATGGGCCGGTGTTGGGCTTTGGTTGGTGTTGAACTTTCATTTCTTTTTCTCCTTTTTTTTTTTTAAGTTAGTATCAAATAAAAAATATAGTTTCCGAATCAAATAATCCCACTGTCACACCCCGCTAAAGCGGAAACACGGAATGTGAAGAGCAAAGAATCATTTCACGGGTTACACTAAAAGCAACGGTTCAAGTCATTAAGATTAAAGTTGAAAAGTACAAAGTCAAAGATACAACCAAGATTCAAAGTTAAGACCATAATACATAATAAAATGTTTTTAATTAAAAATTCCCAAAATAAGGTCTTCTTCCCGGGGTACACTTCACATAATTGGCTTGACCCGCCTGAGCAATGCACTTCATAACTTACGCTTAGTTCCTGAAACATGAGATAAAGTGTCAACTACGAAAACGTAGTGAGTGAGTTACAGTTTATAAGTTGACAAAAAGGTTCGGATAAAAGTTCGACAAGTATATATGTAAGTACAAAAGTTTTCCAAAGAAGTAAGCGGTTAAGCAATCGCATAAAGGTAGTGTATATACTGTCGTAATAGTTCAAGTCAAGAGTTTAGAGTTTGCAAAAGTTCGAGACAAGTTCAAAGTCCATAAAGTTCAAGATCAGTTCAAAGTTCATGAAAGTTCAAAATAAGTTCAAAGTAAGCTCAAAATAAGTTCAAAGTAAGTTCAAAGTAAGTTCAAAGTAAGTCGCGTAGCAAGCGGTAAAAGTATGTAGTCATTACCTCAGTGGTGGATTAATCCACATGTGTAAGACTGTAAGTAAGCATATGCGTAAATAATAAAGACCTATGATCCTCGAGTTGTACCAACCACTAAGCTTAATATAACGTAAGTTTTTGCACACTAATCCGATTTCTGGTCAAGCTCAAGCCCCTAGTTCCAGTCTAAAGTTCGAGTTCGCGAGAACTTAGTAATATGTACCCAGGTTGCTACCCTTAAGTAAGGAGTGACCGCTCCTAAGTATCGATACCCATATTTACTAACGGCTATTGTTAATAGTGTGTAGAATTCAGTTCCAAAAAAAAGTTGCGGGGGCATTTTGTCCGTCCTGTTTCTAAAAATTTGTCGTTTGTACTTACGGCGTTTATATCCTCACCTAGGGTTTTGCTCCAAAATACAATCAAGCTATCATTGTCTAATCAAATATACAAAGAGGCAAACCTATTTAGTCTAAAGTAAGCCAATCCGAATAAATGATATTGTCTACGCATATTAGTTGCAAAGTTCCAAAATAGTTCAATAGTTCTCAAAGTTCCAAAAGTTCCAAGAGTTGCAAGTTCGTAAGGTTTCCAAAAATAGATAAGTAGCTCAGTAGTTCATAAAGTTTCCCAAAATAGATAAATAGCTCAAAAGTTCAATAAGTTTCAAACAAGTTTCGCAATAATGTACAAGTTCATAAAAGTAGTAAAGATTCAAATGAGTTTCAAAAACAAATAGTTCATAAGCATTGTTCGCGAGTTTAAGTGCACAAAACAGCTTCACAAGTAAGAGTATCGTTCACAAAAGGTTTGATCTCATGTTTCCCCCAAAAAGAGTACTTAAAATGTAAGAGTAAGGAGAGGTGTAACTCACGGATTGCGAAGATAAAGAACTCGGGAATCGGTCGGAGCGGAAGCCGGAAATCACGGGTCGCCTAATAATGCCAAGATAGTCCGATTATTATTATCTTATTATGTTATATACTTAAGATAATATAAATAAGTTTTTAATTAAACTTTAAGTGTCAAGGTTAAGTATTTACCAAAATAATCCCAAAATGGTGAAAGTTACGTTTTTGTCCAAAAGTCTTAAGTTAACGTTTTTATGATTAAGATAGACATATTTTGGTCACTGAGATGGTTTGTATTTTTCCTAATGAAATTTGAGCAGCGCTTCCGCGCCTAAATTTCATATCCAAAAATCTAAGGTCACTTCCGCTCACAAAATACATATATCACAATTTCATATTTAAACAAGTTCATTTAAGTTCCAAAAGTCCATTACGAGTCACCGTTATATTAATTTAGTCAACCTCAGTTCCAAAATGGTGTTCATGAAAAGTCAGCGGGTCAACAAGTGTCACACCCCGCTAAAGCGGAAACACGGAATGTGAAGAGCAATAGCATTCGATACACAAGTTTATAATTCCACACCAAGTTGTATTAAAAGAAACATAACCTCAAAGGTTTACAAGTGTTTAAAACATCGTTTACATATCCAACATACAAGATAATTGTTCATAGCCAAGCCACCCGAACCCTTTCCCATTCTTGAAGTCATCAGCCCAAAGCATAAGTATCGTCTCCAAAGCTTACTCATTTCCTGAAAATACGAGTCAAGTGTTAACTACGGGAGACGTAGTTAGTGAGCTACAAGGTTTAAGTATTCAAAGCGTTGACGCATAGCAATGCGTAAAGTATAAGTAATCAAGTTTCGACTCATAGCAATGCGTAAAAATATAGCATTCATGTAGTTGTCGCATAAGCATGCAAAAAGTATAGTATTCAAAAAGTAGTCGCATAACCATGCGTAAAGTATAGCTTTCAAAAGATTGACGCAAAGCAATGCGTAAAGTTTAGTTTTCGTGTTCGTAGGCATTGACCACATAGCGCGACTATGTGACAATCCTAGTATTGCCCAATGATCGTTGCTAAGCCTAAAGCCTACCCATTTAGTATTATGCACCATCGTTATAGGTCGTTGTGGTGAGGGTCAATCTACCCTAATAGCGCTATCCATATCTACTAACGGTCCTTTCCAAAGGGATTAATAGCAACTAATGTCCTTGGTAGTTTTCAGGAGTTTTCAATGGTTTCTCACGTCCATGTCGTACAAAGTCCGCAACATGACGATCGATTGTTTTAGTCATTGGCAAATATAGCTTTCGTGTCCTCGACATTGTTGGCAAAACCCTCAACAATGCCGGCAAAATAGTTATTCGTTTTAGTATTCGTTATCAAAGCATTTCATAGTAGCATTCAAAATACATAAGTGTTTTCGTAATAGCATTGAGTATCAAATCGTTTTCATAATAGTTTTCGAGTATCAAAGCGTTTCACAATAGTTTTCGAGTAACAAAGCGTTTCAAAATAGTTTTCGAGTAACAAAGCGTTTCGCAATAGTTTTCGAGTAACAAAGCGTTTCAAAATAGTTTTCGAGTAACAAAGCGTTTCACAATAGTTTTCGAGTAACAAATAGTTTTCGTTTAGCATTCAAGTAGTAAAGCGTTTTTCAGCTTAAGTATAGTTAAGCCTAAGACTCGCATTTCACCCCAAAAAGTATTAAAAGCGTTTAAAAGAGTAGGGGTTTGTAACTCACTGTTTGCGAAGATCGTAGCATGCTCGGAATAGCTCGAAAGGTGCTCGGAATCACCGGAATCCTAATATGTGCCAAATTCTTGGGTAAGTATGATGTTATTAGTTAACTTTGTTATTCGTATATCGTATATGTTTTACAAGTTGCAATGTTTTGATTTACTCTTAGTAACAAAAATTGTTATGTCCGAAAATCGTTCAAAATTCTTATTGTTACGTCTTGTCCAAAAGTGTCCAAAGTTAATGTTATTATTAATGTGATAAGTTATGTTTTAGCCGCTGAAGTGTTTTATAAAGTTCTAACGAAATTTGGGCAGCGCTTCCGCGCTATAGTTTCTAAATCCAAATTTTCCCCACTTTCCCGCTTACAATTTTTATAACACTTATTAAGCTAATTCACCAAGTTCAATCCAAATGTAATATGTCAAATAAGTCATCCCAAACACAAGTATTTGTTTATTACAGTAGCTTATATTCAGATTCGAGATTATAGGTTCAAAGTGGCGATTTTTATCAAGTTAACAACGATTTTTGGAGCTGCCAGTAGCTCGATGCGCAGCACCTGCTGCCTGGACTTCTCCAAAATCGTTTTTGGGGGTTAAATCGGTTATCTTGATGGTAGATTTCGACATGCAATTGTTATAAACCTTATTAATCATCATTTTCTCAGTTTATATGTAACTTTTATCCATAAATTTGAAGATCTAAGCATCATTAATTAAAACCCGTTTTTGTATAAAAATGGTTATAAAACTTCATCAAAACTTGTTTTTATAGCTTAGATCATACATGCAATGAGTTACAATAGTAATATAAGTAAAAAAGGAAGAGTTTCTACCAAAAGAAAGTGGTTAGATGATGGTCTAGGCGGATTTAGAGCTCCAAAAGTGTAGAAAACGTTTCCCAAACGAGATCCTTTGCTTCTTCTTGCTTCCATTTGATGTTTGAATGATTTTTATGGATGATTTTAGTGGATTTAATGGCTGTAAGTTTCTGTTTTGATGTGTTCTTGATAAAGGAGTAGAGAGATGAGAGAAAGAGTAAGTGATTGTGAGTGTATGTATGTGTGTTTGTGTTTGGTGTTTTTATAAAATAAAAATGAAAAGAAATAAGAAGGGAGGTGGTAATAATGCTCTAAGAGACTTCCAAAATGCAGTAATAAGTGTCAAGAATCGTTTTTGATTGGGTTGAGTCTTTATAAAATCGAGACAAGAATATAAAACTTAAAAATTTTGAATCTGCCAGGGCAGTGCGTCGCACTGCTTGGTCTGTGCGGCGCAGTGACCCAATTTCAGTGTTTTTCTGATTTTTCGTTTTTGCGTTTTGCTTCGTTGGACCTTTTCGTTAATTGAAAGTTCTTGATTATGATACGTTATGAACTTAGGAAAGTTCCTTAGTTGTTTTCTTGGTATATAGAGTTCAATTCTTGGTTTGATTCCCGTTTCCGAGACACACACGTTTAAAGTTTAAGTAACGTAAACCTACGTTAAAAAGTTTTGTGTGAGTTATATCGAGCTTAGCTTAAAGAGTCGTGTCTACGTAACCACGTAACACGTAAAGTTAGTTATAGCAAGTAGCAAGTATAGCGTATCGAGGTTAAAAGTTAGCGTTCTCGAACTGAGTTTTGACGGTTGTCACATTCTCCCCACGTTGAAAGAATTTCGTCCCAAAATTTCAACTTGTAGTATTCGTTGTGGGAGAAGTGAAGAGATGAGGATACTTATGCATCATTTGATCCTCTCGTTCCCAGGTATATTCGGGGCCTCGTTTTGCGTTCCATCGTACCCTCACTATGGGGATTTTACTATGCCTCAGTTTCTTAGTTTCGCGATCTATGATTTCAATCGGTTCCTCGATAAATTGGAGCTTTTCGTCTAGTTGTACTTCTTCTAAAGGTGTGATAAGTGTTTCGTTCTAGGAGTACTTTTTCAGTATCGATGTTATCGTGCTCTTGTGGTAGTTCCCAACGACACGCAACTGGACCTACTCTTTCGAGTACCTCAAATGGTCCTACGTATCTGGAGTTAAGTTTTCTAGTGTTTTCCGCGGCGTATTTCACCTTTCCTAGGTGACACCTTAAGAAGTACTTTCTTGCCGACTTGAAATTCTAAGTCTCTTCTACGCACATCAGCGCAAGTCGTTTGACGACTTCTAGTAGTCTTAGTCGTTCCTTTATCGTTGTGATCTATCAATCGTTTCTTGTACTATATCCATGCTAATTAGTTGTCGATCTCCTGGTTCCAACCAACATAGTGTAGATCGGTATTTCCTTCCGTATAGAGCTTCAAAAGGCGCACACTTGATACTAGCGCGATACTATTGCTATAGGAGAATCCTGTTAGTGGTATATGATTATCCTGACTTCCTCCGAAGTCAATAACACATGCTTTTAGCATATCATCTAAGATTTGTATTGTAAGTTCGCTTTGACCATCGGTCAGTCGTGTTTAAATATAATCGTGTGCCAGAAGATTCTTGGAATGCCTTCCAAAATCTGGAAGTGAAGCGAGTATCTCTGTCCGAGATAATTGACGTGGGTATTCCGTGACGAGTCACTACCTCGTTGATGTATATTTGGACAAGTTTTTCCACGTTAAAACTTTCCTCGATGGGAATAAAGTATGCTGACTTCGTTAGTCGATCTATTACAACCTAGATCAGGTCGTTATCCTTTGATGTTTGAGGTGACTTTGTGACGAAGTCCATTGTGATTTGTTCCCATTTCCACTCGGGAATTTCAGGTTGCTGTAGTAATCCGGATGGCTTTTGGTATTCAACCTTCACTTTCGCACAAGTGAGGCATTTCTCTACGTATAAGGCAACGTCTCTTTTCGTTCCAGGCCACCAATAATGTTCCTTGAGGTCCTTATACATCTTGCTTTTCCCTGGATGAATGGAATATCGTGTTCGGTGTGCTTCATCCATAATGGTCTTTCTCAATTCGTTGGTCGTAGTAATCCAGGCTCGATCCCTAAATTAGTAGACATCATCGCTCTTCTTTACAAAATACTGGTTGTGTTTGTGCAAAGTTTCGACCTTTATGTTATCTGCTCACAAAGCCTCATGATGGGCGCTTGCTATATGCGTTCTCGAGTCGGGTTTAAGGTAAATTCCTAACGCACGCACTCGGGTTGTCTGTTGCCTTTCTTTCCTACTCAAGGCATCTGCTACGACGTTTGCTTTGCCAGGGTGATACTTAATATCGCAGTCGTAGCCGCTAAGGAGTTCCAACCATCTCCTTTGCCTCATGTTGAGTAGTTTCTGATCTAGTAGGTGTTGCAGACTCCTATGGTCCGTGGATACTGCGCATTTGGTTCCGTAGAGGTAATGTCTCCAAATTTTGAGGGCAAAAACTATCGCTCCTAGTTCTAAGTCGTGCGTAGCGTAGTTGACCTCATGTTTCTTAAGTTGTCGCGATGCGTAAGCTATGACCTTGTTTCGTTGCATCAATACACATCCTAATCCTAGGTTAGATGCGTCACAATAAACTATGAAGTCTTCGTTTCCGTCAGGAAGAGTTAAGATCGGAGCGTTGCACAGTTTCGTTTTCAGGATATTGAAGGCTTTTTCTAGTGCATCTCCCCAGTTGAACTTCTCGTTCTTTTGAGTTAACTTTGTTAGGGGTTTAGCTATCTTTTAGAGAAGTCTTGAATGAGTCGTCGGTAATAACCAGTTAGTCCTAAAAATTCGCGGATTTCTGTCGGACTTTTGAGAGTTTCCAAATTCCGTATAGTTTCTATTTTTGATGGATCAATGTGAATTCCGGATCCATTAACTACGTGTCCGAGAAATTTGACTTCACGCAGCCAGAATTCACACTTTGAAAGCTTTGCGTAAAGTTGTTGTTCCTTGAGTAATTCCAATAACAGTTTTAAGTGCTCCGCGTGATCTTCTTTGGTACGTGAGTAGATTAAGATGTCGTCGACGAATACAAGGACTTGTTGATATCCAGACCTTAAGTCGATCTTTGAAAAGTATGTCGCGCCTTGTATTTGATCGAAAAGGTCATCGATTCGTGGAAGAGGATATCGGTTCTTGACGGTTAGTTTATTCAATTCTCGGTAATCAATACACATGCGGAACTATCCATATTTCTTCTCAACGAATAGGATCG
>CAJVGC010000592.1:10051811-10097730 GCA_910822075.1 Senecio squalidus
AAATTTCAATCTATTCTCGTTGGCGGTTGTGGTCCAAGTAAAACTGATGAATATGAAGAAGTTCAACAAAATGACTCAGTGAAGAATAAAAAAGTTGCAGTTGATTTATCGTCATCTCAGAATATTGAATATACACTCGAGTTAACAAATTATGATCATCTTAATATTGTTGATGATGGTGAAAACGTAAAGGATTCTTTTGAATCACTGAATGTTGATGCTGAAAAACCAGATGAAGTTGAAGAGGCGGACAAAGACTTGAAAATAGGTACATTTTATTAAATTCATTAATGTGAATCACCTATGTTTTTTTGGAAAAAAAAATAAATTAAAAAACTTTTATCTAAATCTTTTTTATTTTATTATATTGTTTAGCTGTTGATGAAAAGGTAAAGGATTCTTTTAAATCACCGAATGTTGATGCTGAAAAACCAGTTGAAGTTGAAGAGGCGGACAAAGACTTGAAAATAGATTCTTCAATAGATACCCAATTTGTGAACGAAGTCGACCGTAAAATTGAAGAACATAAACAGAATACAAAACCTAAGAGTAAATCACCTGTGATTTCATTTATAAAATTTTTCTCTTAAAACACATTTATCTAAATCTTTTTTATTTTATTATATTGTTTAGCTGTTGATGGTGAAAAGGTAAAGGATTCTTTTAAATCGCTGAATGTTGATGCTGAAAAACCAGTTGAAGTTGAAGAGGCTGACAAAGACTTGAAAATAGATTCTTCAATAGATACCCAATTTGTGAACGAATTCGATCGTAAAGTTGAAGAACATAAAAGAATACAAAACCTAAGAGTAAATCACCTGTGATTTTATTTATAAAAGTTTTCTCTTAAAACACTCTTATCTAAACCTTTTTTAATTTATTATATTGTTTAGCTGTTGCTGGATTTTCAAAAGATGGAGATGGTGTCCAACAAACAATGGACTGTAAAGTTGAAGAACAAAAAAAGAAAGGAGAAGCAAAGAGTAATCACCTGTGATTTTAGTTATAAAGTTTTCTCTTAAAACACTTTTATCTAAATCTTTTTTATTTTACTATATTGTTTAGCTGTAGGTGATTCTTCAATACCTGGAGTTGTTGTTTCGCCTGTTATTGATACCCAATTACTGAACGAAATTGACCGTAAAGTTGAAGAACAAAAAAAGAAAGGAGAAGCAAAGAGTAATCACCTGTGATTTTAGTTATAATTTTTTCTCTTAAAACACTTTTATCTTAATCTTTTTTATTTTATTATATTGTTTAGCTGTTGCTGGATTTTCAAAAGATGGAGATGTTGTATGGGCAAATATCGATACCCAGTTACTGAACGAGACAGGTGTCCAACAAACAATTGACCGTCAAGTTGAAGAACAACAAAAGAAAGGAGAAGCTAAGAGTAATCACCTGTGATTTTATTTATAAAAAGTTTTTCTCTTAAAACACTTTTATCTTAATCTTTTTTATTTTATTATATTGTTTAGCTGTTGGTGAAAAGGTAAAGGATTCTTCTAAATCACTGAATGTTGATGGTGAAAATTCAGCTGAAGTTAAAAAGGTGGAGACAGACTTGAAAAAAGGTACATTTTATCACCTCTGATTTTATTAATAAGTTTTCTCTTAAAGAACTTTTAACTAAATCACCTGTGATTTTATTTAAAAATGTGCCTTGATCAGGAAAAGTAAATAAAATCACCTGTGATTTGAAAAAAAGAAAAAAGAAAAAACATTTTATCTAATTTGTTTTTGGTCAAACAACTTGTTCAGGAAAAGTTGATATCGTAAAACCCTCTTATCCTAGTTTCTCTCTTGGTATGACTCAAGACATTGGTGTAGAAACAATAACTACCATTAAACAAGACATTGGTGTAGAAAAATTGGAAGTAAAACAGTCTCCTGTTGATACAACAACTTTAAACCCGAAAGAAAAAGAGGTATTGCAAGTTTCTGTTGGTATGAAGAGAAAGGAAGCTGAAATAGAAGATGGTAAGGAATCTGTTGATGTGAAGGAAAAACGACAAAAAGTTGAAACGGGTGGGTCAAAAACGGGTGAGCCAAATGCCGCTGAGTTACAAAAAAGGGTTGATAAAGGGGAAAAAGTTATCGAAAAAGATGATCCAGAATCTGTTGATGTGAAGGAAATGGGACAAAAAGTTGAAGAAGGTGGGTCAAAAACGGGTGAGCCAAATGCAGATGAGTTACAAAAAACGGTTCATAAAGGCACAAAAAAAGTTGTGGAAAAAGATGATCCTTCATTCATTACCCCTTTTGAACCTGTAAAAAAACGTATCACTCATGTAGCTCGTTATGAAAAATCACCATATCATAATCGTAAGACGGCTGTCGTAGCAAAACCTACATACTTAGAGAGGAAAATTTCTGATGCGCTTTTTTCTATGACTGCGCCTCGGTGGTAAGTAAAAATAGTTATAATTGTTTTTTATTTATTTTTATGTTTATTTATTAGATGTGATTTGATATTACTTTTTGAACATATATTTTTTTTCTTTCAGGGATTTGGTTTTTAATACTGAAGATGGTCAAAGTCAGGGAATGTATATGCAGATAGAAACGTTAACTGTTGGGTTATGGATTGATGTTGTTGTCATTGATTGTTGGGCTACTATGCTAAATGATCAAGAAAAACGTAAAAGTGACAGATCATTACGTCGGTATTTCTTTAAGACACTCAGTTATGTAAGTTTTTAATTTGAATTTTTAAAATTCATCTTATTAAATGTTATTTAGTTTTATATCATCATGTTTTTAAAGTAATTTGTTTTAAATTCATCTTTGTTGTTGTCCAGGACACAAGATTTTTCACTAACACGAACGATACGGAAGAACAAAAAATTGAAAAGTTCATTCAAACTTTGAAACTCAATATGAACCATGATAAGAAGCTTCTGTCGTTTAAGGACATCGACTTGGTACATATATTTTTTTTATTATTTATGAATAATTCTTTATTTTTTCATTTTTAATATGTTTGTTTTATTATTTGAATTATTTTTGACAGGTATTCTTCCCCGTTTGTAAATCACAACATTTTTTTCTTATTGTTTTCAACTTAAAGCATCCAAAGATTCTACTAATTGACAATAGCAAGAATGGTGAATTTGATAGATATGGCACAGTCCCTTCAAAGCTTGTAAGTAAAAATATCACCTGTGATTGTATGGTTTTTTTTTATTATTTAAACAGTTCTTAATGTAAACAATATAGAATCACAGATGATTAGTAAAAATGTCACCAAAATATTTAGTAATCACCTGTGATTCTATAGGATAACATTAGATATTATTATATATATTTTTTCCTTTTCTTTATATCATGTAAATTTTTAGGTTTTTAATTTAAGTTTTATATTGTTTTTTTTTTCTTTTCTTGTTTTACAGAAAATACTCTTTACACAATATCTTGATACGATAAACCACAAAAACCTTATCAAGATGAATGGCTGTGAAATTGAAAGAGCAGAGATGAATTGGAGGACAACAAAGAATAACATAGATTGCGGAGTATTTACAATGCTACATATGGAATATTACATGGGTGAAGAAATAAAGAAATGGAAATGTGGCATCGCCGCAATTGAAGCAAAGCAGAAGACCCAGCTTCATGCACTTAGAAGGAAATTTGCAACAAAGTTGCTTTTATCAGATACTAATATACTCAGATCTGAAATCCAAAAGAATGCTGATGAATTTTACAAGATACCAGCTGATAAAAGGAGTGAAATTCTCAAAAACGTTGTGTTAACAAGTGAGGAAAGGGACCCCGAAAGAAAGAAAGACTAGGATGTTTATCCAAATGGGTTGGGTATTGTGATTTTCATTTTATTTGTCTCTGTGTGGATATGATATATTTTAAATATTTTGATGTTCTTATTTTAGTAATCTTTACTTTATTTGTGTATGTGTGGATATGATAAAATGTTACTTAGTAATCACCTGTGATTTTATTGATAATGTGACTTAGTATGTTGATAATGGTTTGGTGTATTTTCAATGACAATTCAATGCATTGAACACTACTCTCTAGCTTGTACTCATTACAATTCAAATGCACAAACAGAGAAAAATTTAATGACATTTCAATGCATTGAACAAAGTAAAGTCGTAATTTTGGCTATAAAAAGGAGTAGTCTTCAATGAAGTTGTAACTGTTTATTATGACTAAATAAAGAGTAATAAGCTCATAATCACTTACATTAAGCCATAAAAATTCCAGATTATTAAAGGGGTCGAGAGTTGTCGAAGTGAATTTTAAGACACTACCCATTTTAATCATTTTAGTGACTTAATTTTAATAAAATCACCGGTGATTACTATATAATAACAGATGATTAACTATAGAATGTTACAGAATGTTTATAAAGATTAAAATGTTTGAAACGGAGGAATTAATATGCCTTTATATAAAAGCCCTTACATATCCCCTTCTCTCCAATTTTAGGGCTCATATTTGAAACTCCAACTAAATATTAGAAACCGGTCAGATATGAACTCCAACTATTCATTGGAAACTACCCTGAGGGATGTTCTTCAACTAGTCAATCCCACAGCGGATGATTGCACAAAACGATTCCATGTTATGAGTGATCTTCGAGCCATACTTGAAAATCTGGAAGTTTTTAAAGGTAAATTCTTCAAACGTTTGAAAATAATGATAATGCAGTTGAGCCATTTGGTTCATTTCGAGCTTTAGTCGTTTTATCTAACTTCTGAATTTCGATTGTTTAAAATTAGGTGCCACAGTTGAGCCATATGGTTCGTTTGTGTCTAACCTCTTCTCGAGATGGGGAGATTTAGATATCTCCATTTCTTACGCGGGAAAAAAATACGACAAAAATGTACTTGAAGAAGTTACAAACGCTCTGGAAAGAATAGGTATGACTTATATTATATAATATCAAATAAAATTAAAATCACTAAAATTATTAAACATTTAGTAATCACCTGTGATTTTTTTTATAAAAATGATAAAAAAAAATCATATTATTTTGTTAATTTAAGAAATATCTAAGATACAAAAGCCAAATACAACTACCAAAATGACACATGGGATTATATGAACGATTTCTACATGTAGCCTCAAAATGTTGGTTTAATCACCTGTGACTCTATTGACAGGCGGATTCAATGCGATTACTTATATTTCCCATGCAAGAGTGCCAATCGTGAAATGTGTTAGCGACAAGTACAAAATTTTATGCGACATCTCTCTCAACAATTTAAGCAGTCAAATGAAGGCAAGGATGTTGTATTGGATAAACGAAATTGATGGACGTTTCCGTGACTTAGTCTTAATTGTATGTTTCTACTGACTATAAAGTGATTATATAAAAGAACGTTTCATATTATCATATGCTTATTATTAATGATAATATGTAGGTCAAAGAATGGGCAAAAGCGTAGAGTATCAATGATCCTAAAACCGGAACTTTGAATTCGTTTTCCCTTACCTTACTCGTTATATTCCATTTTCAGGTGATTCTTACCATTTCTACTGTTTATCACATATATGTTTACGATTCTGTCTCCAATTTTTTGTTTTCGTGTATTGGTTTTATAATCTCGTTTCTTTCAGACTTGTGACCCTCCCCTTCTACCCCCCTCTTAGTGAAGTTTACCCGGGGAACATGGCTGCTGATCTTACAGGTATTTATTTTTTATGTGTTTGGAAAATGAAATGCATTTTGTGAAAAACTAATACGGCAACAATTTGTGAAACAAGTGTGAGAGCTATTGCTGAGAAAAATATCGAAAACATTTGTAGTAGCAACATAGGCAGGTTTAAAGCTAATATGTCGAGAATACCTAACAGAAGCTCGTTGTCTGATCTTTTTATTTCATTTCTTGCAAAGGTAAGTTTCTTATAATTTGTTTATGTGTTCTTAAAAATCGCTATAATCTCTGTTTGTATGTTGTTTTTCAGTTCTGCGACATAAGTGTGAGGGGTTGATATCGCATATTTATATAGATATTTATATGCGATATTTGGTCATTTTCGTATTTAATCATGATGGATAGGATAGGATTTTTACATTTAATTGTGTGAAAAGTATTTTATTCAAGTGACAGGTTGAATATGATCGGAAAGTGGACATTTGGACGAAGAAATGCAAGTAAAAGATAAAGATAAAGATAAAGATAAAGATAAAGATAAAGATAAAGATAAGGATAAAGATAAAGATAAAGATAAGGATAAGGACAACATCATCTTTTAATAGATTTGTAATTCGACTCAAACACGAATTCTATCTAGTTTTTTCCTATAAATATAACCCCAAATCATCCAGAAAATTCATTCAATCAATTAATATTTTCAAGTTTCTGGAGCTGGAGTTTACGTTTGGAGGCAAGGATTGAAGCTAGGAATTCGTTATTCATAATATTCGGTCACGACACGTTTTGTCGAATTCTTTGTTTGTTCTTTTCCTTTTTAGACTTTTATTCCAGTATTATTTCAATGACTTTAATTGCTATTTCAAACCTAATTATGAGTAGCTAAATTCTTATTATGCTTGTTTGAACAACGGATCCTATTTGAAGTTTAATTAACGTTTTCGATTGTTTTAAGTTTTTGTGTTTAACCGTTGATCCTTATTTGCTTAAGTTTTACTATATTATCAAAGTTGTTTATATATAATTTGACTAATCAATATTCTAGGTATTCGGGAGGAATCTAGATAGATTTAACAAGTTATATGAAGTAATCGGTCGGTCTATAACTGATTTGAAATTATTAAGATTCGGGAGGACTTAGTAATAACAACGTAGGTAATTAAATTTAAGTGAGTAGGTCTAAGTATTAAGATTCAGAAGGACTTGATAGTTAGAGGAGTTATTCGGGAGGAAACTCTATAAGGTTAAATCACTAAAACGGGCTTGTTGCTTATTGCTTAATTATTAATAATTATTACTGTATTCGGGAGGAACAGGGTAATTAGAGATAATTAAAGTTAATAAAAGATTCGGAAGGACTTTTATCATATCTTAGAAGTTTTGTAAACAATCGATTTCGTAACTTTAAACGGAAAATAGGTGAAGTGTCAAACAAGTATACTTTCTCATTATTTGATTAAATCATTAATCTTTCGTTCGATTTTAATTAATCATTACTTTTTCTTAATTACTTGCAATCTTGTGTTACGATAAAAAAACCCCCAAAAAATACTCAGTATTATTAATTCGGAATTTAAAACAAATTAGTCCCTGCGAACGAACCTATACTTGCTTAAAACTATATTATATACGGATAGGTCCACTGCCTAGAAGTGTGTAATTGCGTTAAATAGTAGGTTAATTTTAAGACTAGATTTTACACATCAAGTTTTTGGCGCCGCTGCCGGGGACTGATTTTTCGTTTTTTGTTTCGAATTTGTGTTACGATCCTTTTGAGTATTTATTTACTTAGAAGTTACTTTAAATTGTCATAACACCGGTACGTTTTACGCTCTTCTTGTTTTTATCTTTTTCAGGTATTCAACTAGTGGATGAACACAAGGGCTTCAGGATTACCACTCGCGAGTCCAAAGTCAAATCCAGGAGTATCGAAGAGGCGAGGCAGGAGGAAAGGAAACTTATTAATTCAGACACCACCAGGTTTTGGACCGTTCTCACCAGTGAAGTTTGAAGATATGACATTTTCAGAAGGAGGATGAAGCGCTACAGAATCTGAAGTCGAAGAGTTAGTTTGTGAAGACAAACCGGAACCACAACCGGCTATGGATCCATTGGACATGTCGATGCACCGACAGACTGCAACCGTTGCAGTACTAGCTACTAGAGGTTCAGCTACTGATGAAACCTGTTTTATGATTGATGTTTTTGATGATCTAGATTGGCAGGAAATTCTGGAGATAGAAGCTAGCTTGGAGGAGGAATTGAAGCTGGACCAGAGCATGAGGATCAAGTCTTCAATTGAAGAACCACCTACCAACTTGGAGCTTAAACCACTACCGGTACATTTAGAGTATGCTTTTCTTGAAGATGTGAAGGAAATGCTTGAAGGAAAGATTGCGGTTAACGATGAGGAAGATGAGGAGCTCGAGGATTTTGATCCCATCTTAAAAAGGGAGCTAGCGAAATTCGAAAAGTTTAATCCACAAACGAAGCATGAGACATCTGATCACGATTTGGTTTTACTTGAACTCGAGTATTTGATAAATAATCCGAGAGCGTTTTTGTCGTTAGCTGAAAACTGTCACGGTATCTCTCACGACCCTTTTGATTTATTTTCTCTTACTTGTCAGGGGAAAGAAAATATTTTGCAGGAATTTGAGGATATCAGAAATGACACATCGCGGAGCGAGTTTAAGACGAAGAAATTCAATGAAAGCAAATGTGACGACATGTGCGAGTTCAGAAAACGTAGAGATGAAGGAGTACTATTTTTCGAAGCTCGAGAGTGGTACGATGCATGGGTGAAACGAAATAAGATGTTCGATGTTGGAAAGGAAGCACTTATTTTTGGCGACAATTTTGGACATGAACCGAAGGAAGAAATCGTACTATTGGAAGAAACTTGTGGGAAAGAAAGACGAGAGAAATCTCGACCTTTACATAAAGGCATAAGTCGGAGCATTTCGAGTCAAGCTAAGGACTCGGTCGAAAAATTAGCGCTTCTCGGGAGGCAACCCGGGTTTGTTTTTCTTTTCTTTCGTAGTTAATCTTTCATTTATTTTTATATAAAAAAAAAAAAAAAAAAAGCGAAAAAAAAATCTAAAATTTTATAAAGTTATTGTTTACCTTTCTCCTCTATTAGAGTTTAAAAAATAGTCTACTATTTTTTATTTTGTCGTAATTTGTAATTTTTATTTTTTATTTTTATTTTTATTTTTATTTTTTATTTTTATCTTTTGTGTTTTTAATATTTGTTTTTAGTTTTTCTCTTTTAGTTTTTTTATAGATTTGAAGTAAGTTCAACAACCGGTTTTGGGACTAGCATTCAGATCAGTAAAGCATTTTCACAAGAAATATTCGATATCTACAACCGGGTTCTATTTTCTTCTTTTCTTATTTTTGTATATTATTTTTCTTTTTAGATTTTATTTTTGTAGCAATTTCCCTTAGTTTTGAGTCGTAAACACATTAGGGACAATGTGTTACTTAAGTTTGGGGGGGTCATCGGAAAATTTTACCTTTTATTTTTCGACCCTTAGCTTAGTTTCCATCGTGTTGAATTGTGTTATTTTTGTACATTTTGAATCAGAAAAAATTGAAAATCCAAAAAATTGAAAAATTCGAAAAAATAAAAATAAAAAAGTATAATGTGTCTAGTCGGTAAGTACCTTAAACTTTAAGCATAACCAGACGCATTTTTACCCCACTCAGAAAAATAGTGAGAGTTTGAGCCTTTGAAAGTATTTATTTTTAATACTACTTTTTCATTTCTTTGAGTGTGCCGATGGTTGATGACTTTAGAACTTGACATTGTTATACATTTCGAGACCACATATGAGCAATTGCATTAGGGTAACTTAGTGTGATTTGGTACAATGATAGGGGCATTTAGGATTAACCCATTTGTTAGCCTTTTTGTTTCTTTTTATATATTTTCCGCCTAACCCTTGTAACACTTACTTTTAGTGTTAGAAACTCTAGTAAACCAATTTGCGCCTAAACCATTTCGTTTCTAAACACTATTATATTATTTTGTACACTCGCCTTATTTTTGTTTCTTTTTAGATTAAGTCCGAACTTAGATTATTGATTGCTATTATATATTAAGTGAAGTTGAAGCTTATTAAGGCATGGAAGAAAAGTACCTATTATTATTGCCTTGTATTATTGTATTTGGAGAAATAGTAAAAAAAAAATATATAGTGATTATTAGCCTTTTGAGCATGTGTACTTACCACGAGAAAAAAATTATTTTGTAAGGCATGTACTAGGCTGAAAGAAGAAAAAAAGTGAAAAAGAAAAAAATCGGAAAAACAGAAAAGCGAAAAAAAAAATTAGTTGAAGATTTTAAGAGAAATAGTGTATTATGAGTCGTGTATTATTTACGATACATGTATATTTGGAGGAGAAGAAAAAGTATAAGTTGGAGAAATTAAGCAATCCAGTACGTTAGAGATTATATTTAGTTCGGATTTAATTTAAGTTATATTTTTATTTAACCCATTTACACTCCATATTATATATTTTCACATGTCTTTACCTGTACGTTATAACCCGAATAAAAGTCCCCGTTTAGTTGTACCTAGACTCTAGTGGTGGAGATTTGATACATTATCAAGCCTATGATAGAATATTCACCATGACTGAGCAATTGAGCGATTCTACAGAGATAATTTACACACCCTTTTAGATTAGTTTGAGAGATTCTGTGATTTTACTTCCCATAAAAATCGTGAGGTGTTTGGTTATGTTAATTTTTGGCTTTGACAATTACTTTTAAAACAGTTTTTGCTTGAGGGCAAGCAAAAAGGCAAGTTTGGGGGGATTTGATATCGCATTTTATATAGATATTTATATGCGATATTTGGTCATTTTCGTATTTAATCATGATGGATAGGATAGGATTTTTACATTTAATTGTGTGAAAAGTATTTTATTCAAGTGACAGGTTGAATATGATCGGAAAGTGGACATTTGGACGAAGAAATGCAAGTAAAAGATAAAGATAAAGATAAAGATAAAGATAAAGATAAAGATAAAGATAAAGACAACATCATCTTTTAATAGATTTGTAATTCGACTCAAACACGAATTCTATCTAGTTTTTTCCTATAAATATAACCCCAAATCATCCAGAAAATTCATTCAATCAATTAATATTTTCAAGTTTCTGGAGCTGGAGTTTACGTTTGGAGGCAAGGATTGAAGCTAGGAATTCGTTATTCATAATATTCGGTCACGACACGTTTTGTCGAATTCTTTGTTTGTTCTTTTCCTTTTTAGACTTTTATTCCAGTATTATTTCAATGACTTTAATTGCTATTTCAAACCTAATTATGAGTAGCTAAATTCTTATTATGCTTGTCTGAACAACGGATCCTATTTGAAGTTTAATTAACGTTTTTGATTGTTTTAAGTTTTTGTGTTTAACCGTTGATCCTTATTTGCTTAAGTTTTACTATATTATCAAAGTTGTTTATATATAATTTGACTAATCAATATTCTAGGTATTCGGGAGGAATCTAGATAGATTTAACAAGTTATATGAAGTAATCGGTCGGTCTATAACTGATTTGAAATTATTAAGATTCGGGAGGACTTAGTAATAACAACGTAGGTAATTAAATTTAAGTGAGTAGGTCTAAGTATTAAGATTCAGAAGGACTTGATAGTTAGAGGAGTTATTCGGGAGGAAACTCTATAAGGTTAAATCACTAAAACGGGCTTGTTGCTTATTGCTTATTGCTTAATTATTAATAATTATTACTGTATTCGGGAGGAACGGGGTAATTAGAGATAATTAAAGTTAGTAAAAGATTCGGAAGGACTTTTATCATATCTTAGAAGTTTTGTAAACAATCGATTTCGTAACTTTAAACGGAAAATAGGTGAAGTGTCAAACAAGTATACTTTCTCATTATTTGATTAAATCATTAATCTTTCGTTCGATTTTAATTAATCATTACTTTTGCTTAATTACTTGCAATCTTGTGTTACGATAAAAAACCCCAAAAAAATACTCAGTATTATTAATTCGGAATTTAAAACAAATTAGTCCATGCGAACGAACCTATACTTGCTTAAAACTATATTATATACGGATAGGTCCACTGCCTAGAAGTGTGTAATTGCGTTAAATAGTAGGTTAATTTTAAGACTAGATTTTACACCTCAAGTTTTAGTTTCCTCCCGAATAACTCCTCTAATTATCAAGTCCTTCCGAATCTTAATACTTAGACCTACTCACTTAAATTTAATTACCTAAGTTGTTATTACTAAGTCCTCCCGAATCTTAATAATTTCAAATCGATTTTAGACCGACCGATTACTTCATATAACTTGTTAAACCTATCTAGATTCCTCCCGAATACCTAGAATATTGATTAGTCAAATTATATATAAACAACTTTGATAATATAGTAAAACTTAACCGTTGATCCTTATTTGCTTAAGTTTTACTATATTATCAAAGTTGTTTATATATAATTTGACTAATCAATATTCTAGGTATTCGGGAGGATCTAGATAGATTTAACAAGTTATATGAAGTAATCGGTCGGTCTATAACTGATTTGAAATTATTAAGATTCGGGAGGACTTAGTAATAACAACGTAGGTAATTAAATTTAAGTGAGTAGGTCTAAGTATTAAGATTCAGAAGGACTTGATAGTTAGAGGAGTTATTCGGGAGGAAACTCTATAAGGTTAAATCACTAAAACGGGCTTGTTGCTTATTGCTTAATTATTAATAATTATTACTGTATTCGGGAGGAACGGGGTAATTAGAGATAATTAAAGTTAGTAAAAAATTCGGAAGGACTTTTATCATATCTTAGAAGTTTTGTAAACAATCGATTTCGTAACTTTAAACGGAAAATAGGTGAAGTGTCAAACAAGTATACTTTCTCATTATTTGATTAAATCATTACTCTTTCGTTCGATTTTAATTAATCATTACTTTTTCTTAATTACTTGCAATCTTGTGTTACGATAAAAAACCCCAAAAAAATACTCAGTATTATTAATTCGGAGTATAAAACAAATTAGTCCCTGCGAACGAACCTATACTTGCTTAAAACTATATTATATACGGATAGGTCCACTGCCTAGAAATGTGTAATTGCGTTAAATAGTAGGTTAATTTTAAGACTAGATTTTACACATCAAGTTTTAGTTTCCTCCCGAATAACTCCTCTAATTATCAAGTCCTTTCGAATCTTAATACTTAGACCTACTCACTTAAATTTAATTACCTAAGTTGTTATTACTAAGTCCTCCCGAATCTTAATAATTTCAAATCGATTATAGACCGACCGATTACTTCATATAACTTGTTAAACCTATCTAGATTCCTCCCGAATACCTAGAATATTGATTAGTCAAATTATATATAAACAACTTTGTTTTAAGTTTTTGTGTTTAACCGTTGATCCTTATTTGCTTAAGTTTTACTATATTATCAAAGTTGTTTATATATAATTTGACTAATCAATATTCTAGGTATTCGGGAGGATCTAGATAGATTTAACAAGTTATATGAAGTAATCGGTCGGTCTATAACTGATTTGAAATTATTAAGATTCGGGAGGACTTAGTAATAACAACGTAGGTAATTAAATTTAAGTGAGTAGGTCTAAGTATTAAGATTCAGAAGGACTTGATAGTTAGATGAGTTATTCGGGAGGAAACTCTATAAGGTTAAATCACTAAAACGGGCTTGTTGCTTATTGCTTAATTATTAATAATTATTACTGTATTCGGGAGGAACGGGGTAATTAGAGATAATTAAAGTTAGTAAAAGATTCGGAAGGACTTTTATCTTATCTTAGAAGTTTTGTAAACAATCGATTTCGTAACTTTAAACGGAAAATAGGTGAAGTGTCAAACAAGTATATTTTCTCATTATTTGATTAAACGCCAAAAACTTGATGTGTAAAATCTAGTCTTAAAATTAACCTACTATTTAACGCAATTACACACTTCTAGGCAGTGGACCTATTCGTATATAATATAGTTTTAAGCAAGTATAGGTTCGTTCGCAGGGACTAATTTGTTTTAAATTCCGAATTAATAATACTGAGTATTTTTTGGGGGTTTTTTATCGTAACACAAGATTGCAAGTAATTAAGAAAAAGTAATGATTAATTAAAATCGAACGAAAGATTAATGATTTAATCAAATAATGAGAAAGTATACTTGTTTGACACTTCACCTATTTTCCGTTTAAAATTACGAAATCGATTGTTTACAAAACTTCTAAGATATGATAAAAGTCCTTCCGAATCTTTTACTAACTTTAATTATCTCTAATTACCCCGTTCCTCCCGAATACAATAATAATTATTAATAATTAAGCAATAAGCAACAAGCCCGTTTTAGTGATTTAACCTTATAGAGTTTCCTCCCGAATAACTCCTCTAACTATCAAGTCCTTCTGAATCTTAATACTTAGACCTACTCACTTAAATTTAATTACCTACGTTGTTATTACTAAGTCCTCCCGAATCTTAATAATTTCAAATCAGTTATAGACCGACCGATTACTTCATATAACTTGTTAAATCTATCTTGATTCCTCCCGAATACCTAGAATATTGATTAGTCAAATTATATATAAACAACTTTGATAATATAGTAAAACTTAAACAAATAAGGAACAACGGTTAAACACAAAAACTTAAAACAATCGAAAACGTTAATTAAACTTAAAATAGGATCCGTTGTTCAAACAAGCATAATAAGAATTTAGCTACTCATAATTAGGTTTGAAATAGAAATTAAAGTCATTGAAATAATACTGGAATAAAAGTCTAAAAAGGAAAAGAACAAACAAAGAATTCGACAAAACGTGTCGTGACCGAATATTATGAATAACGAATTCCTAGCTTCAATCCTTGCCTCCAAACGTAAACTCCAGCTCCAGAAACTTGAAAATATTAATTGATTGAATGAATTTTCTGGATGATTTGGGGTTATATTTATAGGAAAAAACTAGATAGAATTCGTGTTTGAGTCGAATTACAAATCTATTAAAAGATGATGTTGTCCTTATCCTTATCTTTATCTTTATCTTTATCCTTATCTTTATCTTTATCTTTATCTTTATCTTTATCTTTATCTTTATCTTTATTTTTATCTTTTACTTGCATTTCTTCGTCCAAATGTCCACTTTCCGATCATATTCAACCTGTCACTTGAATAAAATACTTTTCACACAATTAAATGTAAAAATCCTATCCTATCCATCATGATTAAATACGAAAATGACCAAATATCGCATATAAATATCTATATAAATATGCGATATCAGGGGTGAGCATCAAAAAATTAGTACACAAAATGGAAAATGGGAAAAAATCGTTTATCCTCCCAAATATGCTCTATTTGTACGTCTTCTCTCTCTTTTTTATGTGGATGGGCGGATTGAGTAACAGGTCAAGATGGGTTCAGAGGGAACTGGTTCTATCGGGGTCGGGTTGGGTTGACATGCAGACACTTTTCTCTGTCAAATAAAATATGTTGATCTAATTTTATTACTATCGGTGATTACAGATCGAGGACCCATTTGATCAACCGGCGAATTGTGCAAAGGCTGTAATACCAAAAAACATTTTGGTGATTGAACAAGCATTTCAAAGTACCTATAAGCAACTCACATCTGGAAAACTACAGAACCCCCTTTCTGTTCTAGTGAGCCCCAAAGCTGAAAGCTCTAGTGGTATCCTCGGGATGAATCATCCAAACCCGAACGGTATGGTTAAGCAACTCACATCTGGCAAACTACAGAACCCCCTTTCTGTTCTAGTGAGCCCCAAAGCTGAAAGCTCTAGTGGTATCCTCGGGATGAATCATCCAAACCCGAACGGTATGGTTAAGCACCCACGTGTGTTTAGAAACAACAGTAACAAACACTAATAAAGCAAAATATCTTCATTCTTTTTAGGTTCAAATCACCATGTAATGTGGAAATCTCTTCTAAACGAAAATGCTCAAAAGAGGGGGAAAAATACCCAGTGTATACAACTAAAAATGAAGGCTGTGTCCATATGCCAAAGTTCAGATCAACTGTTTCATATGATTGCCTGAGAATCACGTCTCCGAATACTTTTCAGAAGATTAAGATGGCGGAAGAGGACGTGTCAAGGATAGCATATATTACATTACAACAGATTCTTAAAAATGATGCCTTGGAATTTATCAAAGAGGTTTGATGATTTTCTTATTCTTTGATTTTTTTTGTAACAAATCTTTTTACAAAATATATCAACTGGCAGCTCGTGATGTCATTCTAAAACTTTTAGGTATTTTGCAAAACTATATGTGACGTGCTTTTCGCGTATGTACTCTGGTATATGTCATAATCTTATCTTAATTGCAGATTCCGAACAAGAAGAAAATGTGCCAGAGATAGTAAATTCTACGCTCTGGAAGTCTGGAAGTCTGAGTACGGAAAAGAACAATGCGTATAAGCTGTCTATATTTTATTAAAATATATGTTTTTGTCTATAATTTTTAACCATTTAAGTTTTGAAAACATTTAACCAAATCAATATCTACATGTAGCCTAAGAAGGTTGGTTAATCACCTGTGATTCTATAGTTAATCACCTATGATTATATTAAAATTAAGTCACTAAAATGATTAAACTGGTGTTTGGGAGTTTCTTTTAAAAAAATTTCCCATTATGATTCTATATACTGTATGACTGTTTCTATTTAAGACAACACATGTGTATAGGATTAGACTACACAAAAAGCGTGTATGAAAAACAGTAACAAAACAAAAATAAAAGTAATCACATTTGATTCCTACACATGTATATAGGATAAGACTACACAAAAAGCGTGTATGAAAAACAGTAACAAAACAAAAATAAAAGTAATCACATGTGATACCTACACATGTATATAGGATAAGACTACACAAAAAGCGTGAATGAAAAACAGTAACAAAACAAAATAAAGTAATCACATGTGATTCCTACACATGTATATAGGATAAGGGCTTACATTTTGAAAACATATATTACATTTATTACACATTTTGAAAAGACTACACATATAGCATTGAAAACAACAACCATTTTTAACCATCATATTGCCTATATAAAGGATGTATATGGAAGAGAAAGGAGTACACTAAACAAAAAACAAAAAAAATGCCAGATGATTGCTTTGCCATTAAACTTGATCGCACCAAAGTCACAAGGGGAAGAGTGGTAAGTAATGTATATTTATAATATATTCATCACAAAAATGTTTAGTAATCACATGTGATTCTATAGTAATCACCTGTGATTCTATAGTTTTTATATATTCATAATATCATGGTTTACCTTTAATATATGTTGTGTATATAAAAAACAATAACTATGTCATTTTTTGCAGACAATACCAGCATACTTTGTAAGGGAACATAACCTTACTGAATATGAATATTGTGACATTGTTTTCACCAATGATACCAATAGATTATTCGGAATGCAAACATACCCCGACCCACGAAGGAATGTTCCAACTAGCCATGTGACTATCAATGGTGAATGGAACAAATGGAGAAAAAGACATGGGTTGCGATGTGGGACTATGTTGCTCTTCACAAAAACCTTGCAACAAACAAACTCTGGTCTTAAATTGGTGTTCAATGTGGAAAAATACGACGTCTAAGATGAAAAGATTGTCTCGTATGAAGCCAATATGTTTGTTTGTTTGTCTTATGTTTGTTTGTGTTGAATTTTAATGTGTTTGTTGGTATGTAAACCTCTGATCTCAGAAAGATAAAGAGGAAATGTGATTTCTGTTTGTTTGTGTTTGTTGAATTTTAATATATGTTTGTTTGTGTTTCAGTTTTAATGTGTTTGAAGATTTCTGTTGTTTTTATAGTAATCACCTGTGATTTTATTAGTTTAATGCCTTAGTATGTGATTACCAAACATGTTTAAACATACAAAAAAAAAAGAGTTGATCTACATAAAAAAGCACATACATATAATATATTGAAAGATTGGTCATAACTTGTCCAGGAATTCTAAAAAGTATTCAAATAACATAAATCAGCTACATAAAAAAGCTACTTAAAAACAAACAAACTACTTAACAAAGAACAACTAATGGTTAAACACCTCCTTGAACTGCATCTTCAATATCATCATCATCACAAACAAAAACAGACTTAAACAACTCTTTAAAATCCAATATTTTTGGATGAAGAGGAAATTTGTGGACAGCTTCTTGTAGATATGACATTATATCATCTTTATCATCCAACAAAACGGAAAATTTCGACTGCAGTTTACGCACCATATCCTAAAAAAAGCAAAAAAAATCAAAATAACAAAAAACACAGAAAAAAGAATAAATATTGAAAACAAATAGTTAAAAGAAAACTCAATAAGCTAATAAGCCCTTATATTTTATCTTATAAACAAAACACCAGTTTAATCATTTTAGTAACTTAATTTTAATAAAATCATCGGTGATTAAGTATAGAATGTTACTATATAATAAAATCACCGGTGATTACTATATAATAAACACCAGTTTAATCATTTTAGTGACTTAATTTTAATAAAATCACCGGTGATTAATCATTTCAGGGAAATGTTTATAAAGAAGAAGTAAAAAAACTAACATCAACAGCAAAATCTTCGTTCATGATCAACTCATTATAATCAGGTTGCAAATCCCAAATCCCAAACCCTCCTTCTTTCATTTCAAGATCTTGCCTAGCCTTCATTTTATCCATACTCCAGGCTTGTATTGCAGGTCTCCCACGAGGTATGTCATACAAGTGGAATTTCACATAATCAAAATACAAAAGCTATATATAAAAACCAAAAATTTATTAAGTAACATAACAATAAAACAATAGATAAATAAGAATGATAAAGAAAAGAAAAGAACTTACAACAAGAAAAGTAAGTGGACCACCATATAAACCACTCCCATATTTCTGCCATCCATTTTTACTATGAGCCAAAGAATCTAAAATATAACGACACCAATTTAAAGAAGAAATATCAACAGATTCGTCCAAAAACTTCAAAACTTTAACGTCACAGGAACCGGAACTAGGGCATCCAACCATTGTATTTGAAAACAAGACCAGAAAATTAAGTTTAAACAGAATTCCCGCTTCAGAAGAATTGACAATAGCTTTGCAGATATCAGTTGCACGAACTTTATTGCCAGATAGAAACTGAGAATACCACTGATTAATTAAAGGTCGATCCTCCATAGGAAGTTCATTTAAATCACAAATGTTCAACCCACCACAAGGAATACCAAGAATTTCATGAACAGCTCCCTCATTTATATTAATTACGCCATTCTTCAACTTCAAAGTCATATTCCTTGGATTAAAATTATTGACAACAAAATGACCAATATGTGCGGGAAGCCCATCACATGGCATCTTGTATAAACCACCAAAACCCATTTCTTTTAAACAAATCTTCTGTTCTAAACTTAAATTATTCAATGCAATGAATAAACTATGTGGGGACATGCGAGTTCTAATAGCTAAAAATTTCTTCGGTTTAGCAACCTTTACCAAAACAGAATCATCAACACCACCAACACAAACTAATTTCCTTTTAGAAACAACCTCTTTCCCTCTTGATAAATCATCAGGCTTAATAGAAGAACTCCTTGTAGAACGACAAAGGGATGAAGTTCTAATTTCTTCAAGAATCTTACTTCTTGTGTACTTCTTAGACATACCATGCGTTGTCTTCTCTTTCTCGCTTTCATTAACAGTAGTGTCATAAACATAAGATGGACCTTCAAACATATGTGCTTGTGCTCCAATCACAGGTGATTGTGCTCCAGTCACAGGTGTTTGTGCTCCAGTCACAGGTGATTGTGCTTCAAAAACAGGTGATTGTGCTTCAGCTGGAAAATAAAAACATAGCACAAACACATGTAACTATGTATACAGATTCATGAAAAAATAAAACAAAAAACATCATATAAAAAAAATATATACACAAAGCTGGATAAATTACCATTAACAACATCTTCAATAACAACAGGAGTAGGTGATTGTTCTTCAAAAACATGTGATTGTTCTTCAATCACAGGTGATTGTTCTTCAAAAACAGGTGATTGTTCTTCAATCACATGTGATCGTGCTCCAGTCACAGGTGTTTGTGCTCCAGTCACAGGTGATTGTGCTTCAAAAACAGGTAATTGTGCTTCAGCTGCAAAATAAAAACATAGCACAAACACATGTAACTACGTATACAGATTCATGAAAAAATAAAACAAAAACATCATATAAAAAATATATACACAAAAACTGGATACATTACCATTAACAACATCTTCAATAACAACAGGAGTACTGGGTGTGTTTTTAAATTTACTCAAACCAATTTTTTTGAATATCCGTTCACTTCTACGAGTCCGACCTACAAAAGAACAACACAAAAATAAAAAAAACAAACAAAATCACATGTGACTGAATGTAGGTCCCAGTGGTCCGATCTACAGGATTAAACTCACTAATCACGAGGCGGAATCTCGTAATCAGTAGAACATGCACAGATTATAATCGAACGTAATAAACAAAGAAACACAATTACCGAATTCTAATACTTCTGATTAACAAAAACACTTGTTACAATCCGGAAGTATAACTCTGAATTCTCTACCAAAAACCAACAGCCCTAAACTACCCAGAACACCTCTATTTATAGAGTAACATGTTCAGCTAGTTTGGGCTTGAACTCTATTGGGCCTCACGGACATGCAAGTCCGTGAGCAGCCCACTAAGCTGTCTATATACAGGCTAATATAATACTATGTAACCAAAACATGATAGAACATCCAGTCATTGCATATCTTGCACTAACAAACTCCCCCTTGACTGATGCTTCTATTCTCTGATCAACATATCGCTATCTGCATTAACCTGCAAATTCAAACACCCATCAACAATCCTTTGGTAATCTCTACCAATATCTTCCCATCCAGCCAGAGTAACAATGTGATCCTTCTTTAACATCTTCAGATCGTTTTCCGTCAGATTCACCAGTTGAGTAGCATCAATGACTCTCAGAATCTCGGTCATACCATCTCTGACTTCATCGTCTTTCTTATACATCACAGCTTCACCAGTTGCAGAATCTACAGCCCAAACATGCAAGTCACCGAGTATATCACGCCCGAAGTCCTTCATCGGAATCTTCGTCAAGCAAGCGATAGGAGGATATCGCATTCTTCTCGCAAGTTTGCCTGTTTCTGGATCTATCTTCTTCTTTGAGATCATGATCTTCCCTATAGCTGGAGTAAATTCTTTGAATGTCCCGCTTCTAGCTTCTTCCTTGATCACTCTTTCTACCCAGTTTGCATACTCGTCCCTTCCTTTGTTTATCAGATTAAGCTTTGACAAACAGATGAGTTCCGACCTCGGGAATGAATTAAAATTTTCCCGTTCTTTGCTTAAATACTGAACTCCGACAAATCTCTTAATCACAAACACCTGCAATTCAGAGTCAAACATCCAGCTGATTATACCCAGATGTGGCTGACGTTCTCTGATGAAGAATTTGCTGATGAGCGGTTTCTGCTTCTTAGGATCGAGCTTTCGAAACCATCCTCGTCGTTCTTCAAGGCTTGGTTTCGGAACGCTTTCCCCTTCTTCTTCAATGTTAGCTTCCTCAGTAGTTGCTGGTGATTGAAAACCATAATCTCCGTCTTCCTCAAATAGCCAAGTATCGTCCGTACTTTCCTCAATCTCCTGTTCCTGTTGTTGATTTTCTCCATCTTGTTTGTGCTGCGGAGATTGCTCCCCCTGATCTGCAGATTGATAAATAACCAGTGCTTGAGAAGTAGAGGTAATCTGTTCTCTTTGGCGTGCAGCATCTGGATCATCATCGGGATCATCCCTTCGTTGTCTAACAGCAGATGTTTTGCACGGTTCCTCCCCCTGAGTAGATGACCGCTTCGAGAGCAGTGCAACTTGGGCTTCAAGAGAAGAAATGCGCAGGGATTTCTCAGCATCAGACTTCAAAAGAGTAGCAACCTGTTCAGAAAGCTGCAAAACAAGAGAATGTAAGTTATGAAGATTAGGTTGATTCTCCGCGGCCCTTTTCTTGTGTGGGCGCTCAGGTGCGGTAGAGGATCCAGACTCATCATTGCCAGGGAATGGGCGTTTCCCGCGGTTGGATGGATGAAACGAGGAAGTGACATCGTCGAAGTTAAGTTCCTCAGTTGCCGCATCGTTGACCTGCGTAGGAGTATCAACAGCTCTAGTATTAGGAGCAGGAGAAGTTACGATCACCTCAGTAGAAATGGACTGATGACTCCCAGGTGGAGTATGAGGTGGCTGCTCAGGAATGGCAGAGAGCGGAAGGCTCTCGTGATAATTATCAATATCCCTGAATGTGGTATCGCTGGATGTAGAGTCCACGGCGATAGGAATCTTAGCCTTGCGCTTTGGCCGAGCCTTTGGCTTGCTAGGCGCTGGAGGACCGGTAGACACAGTACGAGGCTCGCTGGACAGAAAATGAGCATCCTCATCAACATCTGTGTCAACAAAATTCAGATCAACGATAGCCCCAAAAAGAGGTTGATCTGTGGGTTGGGCCTCGTGATCAGGTCGCGGATGAATCTTTTGGCAAGTGTGAAACAACTTGGCAGAACCGATCTGATTAACCCGCGTCTGAAGATTCTGAAGTGGGAGATCAGGGATGAAGTGTCGTAAGATGATCATAATGAACCTCGGGTACATCATGAGTGTGTTGGGCGTAGTCACCTTCAGATCATTTTGGAACATTTGGAATACATACTCAGCTACGGGATAAGGTTTATTGAGTACCAGACTGAGCATCATCGACAGCAGTAGATTGTCGATATTGTCATGTGATGTCTTGGAAAACTTGAACACTGAGACAAACACGTGGACCAAATACCGCCATGGGCCGAGAAATTTGCCGTTTGGAAAAGAGACAGTGGGGAATGGCCCGGCGTATCCTAGTAATGGCAACTTTCGACTAAGAAATTGGGTGCCAAATGATGAAGGGGCACTTTCAGATGAGCTGCGGCCAAGACGAAATATTTCCCGAAGAGTAGTACTGCTGAATATGATTTCCCGATCATTAACGACTGTTCGTAAACCGTCCTTGTGTGTCGCAGTAACCGGATGGAGAAGATCGACATGTGTAAGATTAGTGAGGAACTGCTGAACCAACGGGATATTTATTGGAAGATCTTCACTGAGAATGAACGCCATCCGAGAGTGTTGTAAAAATAGAATGGTCTCGCGAAAAGGAACTGATGCAGGGTCGTCTAGAGCGAAACTCACTGCTTGATTGTGTCGTCTATCAAATTGTCTCTCCATCTGTGAAGTCTGTAAACACAAACATGTTAGATATGATAGACACGAACATGTATGCCGATCATGAGAGTTGGCGAGCATGCATGTTCGTGTAGCAGTTTAAGCAAAAAATCATGAAAAACGAACACATGGTTAATATTGTGACGAAGAAGGTGTTCGTCGCGTGTTCGTCGAAGACAGTGGTGTTCGTCCATGTGTCTTCGTCTGAATGATAGTGACGAAGACGTGTCTTCGTGTGCTAGACTTAAAAGAGACGAACATGTGTCTTCGTGTGATAGACATAAGAGTGACGAAGATGTGTCTTCGTGTGACAGACCTAAAGGGGACGAAGATGTGTCTTCGTCTGACAGACCTAAGCGGGACGAAGATGTGTCTTCGTCTGACAGACCTAAAGGGACGAAGATGTGTCTTCGTCTGACATACCTAATAGGGACGAAGATGTGTCTTCGTCCAATTTATGGGGAAAAATTCTAAGGCATATCAGTTTTCTGGACACCTAGATGGCGAAGATGATCATTAAGCAATAACATCAATGAAGACGATCAACAAAGCAAAACATAGCAAATTGAGACGAACACATCAAGAACACATACAGATCACGAACAAGTTTATAACCCAGATTATGAATTTAATAATCAGATTTTGAATTTAATACCCAGATTTTGAAGGTAAAACCCATATTAACAGAGATGAACACATAGAACACGAACACATCAAGCAATTTTGACGAACTCATATGAATATCAACGCAGAAAAGAAGAACTTACTTGAGGGAATAGTCAACCTTAAGAAGAACTTCGTGTGTGAAAAAAGAAGAAACCCTAGCTCCGAGAATGTAAAAAATTGGAAAAGTGAAAAGTGAAAAAGTTGAATTCACCGGAGGGTATATTTAAAGGCCAAAATTTGGGCCTATGGGCCTGGCAAGGCTGGGCCTGTGAGGCTGGGCCCAATGGACTTTTAAGTGGTAACCAACGTTTTGAAATAGATAGAAAGTTACAGAAATAGGTAAAGATTAATGAACTAAAAAAAATACGTTAACTAAGCAAACATGTAGTATACATTTAGGAAACAAAATTCGATCAGATTGCTTATCGGGGTCCAAAGATAATTTAATTTAAATCCATGTTTGTGTAGTTGTCCAATTTAACCGTTCTGTCGTATAGTCATCAGATAGAGTTTTAATTACAAGTAAGCTGGTTTAAAGTTTAAGCAGAAAAGCACCCACGGAAATCAGACATTCGACAAAATTCGGAGAGCACGCAAGGTATATGTGAAGTCTTTTGAGTTACGAGTGGTATGGAGTGGTTACCAACCTAGACAAGGGCAGCATATGAAACTGGCGAAGGGATAGCTCGTGTTGAATATTAAAGCAGCTGTATTACATGAGTCAAAGACTATCAGCAATGAAGTATGAAAGGGTTAAAGAATTCTGCTGACTTTCTATGAAATCCTATGGCAAGCTTTCTACCAACCGATCCCAAACCGTAAAGGCCTTAGGTGGCTAGGTGAACAAGGGCACCCCGAGGGTATACTGACTCAGATTTCAAAGGCCGCTTATATGAATTCAGTAACTTAAGAGCATACTCATTATATGTAATTCAACGTGAGTAAATCCCATCTGTAAGCGCAACATATGACTCGTAACAGAAATCTAATCTCAACTTTTATTGTGGCAGACCAAATTAAGTCGTTTAATGTAAGAATCAAGAGGTGTTTAAACCAGACAAACCACCCTATCGAGAACAACTAAAAGACGAAAGGCCACAAGACACTGGAGGTTAAACTAAAATACGATGGAGAATTATAGGTGCATGTAATAGCAATAAACCCGGTCTAAGACAAGAGTCAGAAGCAAAAGTTATCTTCATCTCGAATTTTAGAGTTTGAACTAAGTTACACTAATTTTTTTTTTTTGTTTTTTTTTTTGAGAAAAACGTTGGTTAATCTAAATTGCGAAGTCCAATACGGTGAATGAGTGATTCGAAGCGAGATTTGTCAAAAGCTTTAGTGAAGAGATCGGCCAAGTTGTTTTCGGAAGAGACACGAATGATATCGATGAGTTTCTTTTCATAATAGTCTCGAATAAAGTGGTGCTTAAAATCAATGTGACGGGTTTTGCTATGTTTAACAGGATTTTTAATAACAGAAACGGCAGCCTCATTATCTATATTAATAGGAGTAGAGGTATAGGATAAACCGTAATCCAGCATCTGTTGTTGTATCCAGAGAACCTGTGAGACACAGCTACCCGCAGCGATATATTCAGCTTCACAGGATGAGACGGAGACGGTTGTCTGTTTCGTGCATTGCCAAGACACGAGGCGTCCTCCCAAAAATTGACAACCACCGGAGGTTGACTTTCGATCGATATTGCATCCACCCAAATCCGAGTCGGTGAATGCTTCGAGAAAGAGGTCGCTTCCTTTGGGATACCAGAGACCCAGCCGCGGTCGGCCTTTAAGGTAGCGAAGAATCCTCTTTACAGCAGAGTGATGAGACGTCTTAGGACAAGCTTGAAACCTGGCACATAAACATACATCAAACATTATGTCAGGACGAGATGCAGTAAGATACATTAAGGAGCCGATAATGCCGCGATAAACAGTGGGATCCATATCAGGATCGTTTTGTGCGTTTGGTTCAAGATTGTGCTGCTGAGAAATGGGAGTAGCAATTGGCTTGGCATCGGTCATGTTGAATTTCTTCAGCATTTCAGTGACATAGTTGGATTGATGAACGAACATTCCGTTTGGTAGTTGCTCGACCTGTAGTCCTAGAAATAATTTGAGTTCACCCATAGCGCTCATCTCGAATTTTTCTTTCATTAGCTTTTCAAAGTCCTTACACATCTGATTATCAGTGGAACCGAAGATAATATCATCCACGTAGACTTGAACCAATAGTTTAGCCTTGGGTGAATCTTTGATGAACAGGGTGCTATCGATACGACCTCTCTTGAAACCGGATTCTAAGAGAAAAGTTGACAATGTTCCATACCACAGACGAGGGGCTTGATGAAGACCGTATAAAGCTTTGTTGAGCTTGTAAACCTTATCAGGGTGTTGTGGGTCTTCGAAGCCAGGGGGTTGTTGAACATAGACAGTGTCGTCGATTTTACCATAAAGGAAAGCACTTTTAACATCGAGTTGGTAAACTGTAAATCCCATGTGCGAGGCATATGCTAAGAAGAGACGAACAGCCTCGAGGCGAGCGAATGGGGCGAAGACATCCTGAAAATCCAATCCTTCTTCCTGATAAAACCCTTGTACCACTAATCGAGCTTTGTTTCGAGTGATGATTCCACGGTCATCTCGTTTGCATCGGAAAACCCATTTAGTGCCTATAGCGTAGGCGTCATCGGGCAGAATCACAAGTATCCAGACCCCTAGTTTCTCGAACTGAGCTAATTCCTCTTGACAGGCATGGACCCAGTTTGCATCCTTAAGAGCCATATGAATGTTAGCAGGAACATCTTGAGAAACGAAGCAAAGAAATCGACAATTGTTGAAATCTTCGGAAGTGGTGACCAAGGCATACATGCCTTGTAAATCCTCTAGGTGCGTTCGAGTTTGAACGGGTGCATCGGGATAGCCAATAATATTGTCGGATGGGTGATCCTTGTGAATGCGAGACATGACGGGCGGGACTGCCGCATCGTCTTGAGCGTTTGCATTATGTGGTTCTGCCACATTTTCTTGATCATCGGCTGGATTGTCGTCGTCGAGTGGTTCTGCCACATCGTCTTGGTCATCTGCTTGATCATCGGTGTCAGCAGGTTCAGCGACAATATCTTGAATAACATGAGTACGAGGAAAAACTGTATCTTCATCATCAGAAGAGAAACTCGGGTTCTCTGTTCCTGTATGAGACACACTAGGAGAAACGTTAAATGATTTAAATAAAGCATCATAGTCGAAAGCGATAGCTGGACCGGTTTGTATTTCAAAAGTGTAACTGGTTATTTCCAAGTTAAAAACAATTTCCACTGTACGTGAAGTTTTAAGATAAACTCTTTTGTTCGCGCAACCCTCAACATATCCAAGAAAGTATCCTTGGACAGCTTTGGGTGCGAACTTGGTGGTATAATTTGTTTTCAAAACGGTGCAAGGAACCCCAAAGGGTTCCAAACCATCAAGATTAGGCTTACGCCTATTAAGCAGTTCATAACTCGTTTTATTAAACCGTTTCACCGTCAAAACTCGATTGAGGACGTAACACGCTGTATTTACTGCCTCCCCCCAGAATGTAACGGGGAGAAGTGAGTCAGCTAACATGGTACGTGCAACTTCTATTAAGGTTCTGTTTTTCCTCTCAGCGACACCATTTTGCTGTGGTTCATATGGAGCGCTATGTTGTTGAACTATTCCATTTGCAAGACAGTAGAAGGTCATCGTGGAATTCCTGAATTCTGTCCCGTTATCGCTTCGCAGACGCTTGACATTAGCTTTGTATACGTTTTTGATCATGTCAAAGAAGTTGATTAGCGTGCCAGCTGTTTCACTCTTAGTGCCTAAAAAGTAGACCCAAGAGTAGCGAGTGTAATCATCGGTGATTACTAGACAGTAGTATTTTCCTCCGAAGCTTCTTTGTGCAATAGGACCGAAAAGATCAGTGTGCATTAGCTCGAATGTTGTCTCGATTGTGTTGATGGCCTTGGACTTGTGATGTTGCTTGTGTTGCTTTCCGAGTTTGCATGGAATGCATTTATCGTCATACTCGAATCGTTTGAGTGGAACTCCAAGGACTAGCTCTTTCTTTGTGATCTCATTCATTTTCCGAAAGTGTAAATGTGCCATCTTTCTGTGCCAAAGCATGGCTTCTTCACTAGTTGACTTGGATAAAAGACATGTTGAATCGGTGGTGAGTTCAGTGTTGTTCATATCCATAATATACGTGTTTTTCGTTCTTGGTGCACGCATCAGTATCAGATCCTCAGGAATATCAATTCCGGATTTAAGAATCAAAACCTCCTTCTTGGTAAAATACACGGGATTATCATTGTCGCAGATTTGAGAGACACTGAGCAAATTGTGTTCTAGCTGCCTGACGTAAAATACATCCTTCAGTGTGATTTTTCCGTTTGTAACTGATCCAATTCCAGTTATTTCTCCACCCTTTTCTCCAGCAAAATTTACTCGACCTTTCTTTCCAGATTCGAAGTTGTTAAGCAGACTTCGTTCTCCTGTCATGTGCCTGGAACAGCCACTGTCAACGTACCAGTTGTTGACGAGTCGGTGACCCGGTTCCTGCACACAAGATAAAATTATTAGTTGTCATGGGGAACCCAGGCCATGACAGACCTGGATTGACCGTTCTCAGTCACATATGTGACTCTTTTGTAAATTCCCTTATTTTGGTGAGAGATTGGAGATGTGTGGCGTGTAGAGTAATGACTGTTAGAGTTGTAAGGAACTCTATGACTCATTGGTGGGGAACTGTAACGGGAATTTGTGTAATGACGTGGTTCAAAATGAGGACGTGGAGGGCTATGATTGTAATTTCCATGATGATATTGTGGAGAATTTGAGTAATGATTATGATGACGATATCGTGGAGGACTATGGGAGCGTTGATCATAATGGTGTTGGCGATAAGTTGGGACAAAAGGTTGTTGTGGCCGCTGGTGTGGACGTTGAGAAAATTGTCCCGTGCTTGGTTTACTGTGTCCATAATATCGTGAGTTTGAAGCTGGACTTTCGTGATGTGGGTTTCGTAGAATTTGAACTGGTTTCGTGGGAGTGGATTTAGCTGACTGCGTGGGAGTGGATTTAGCTGACTGCGTGGGAGGGGGTTTAGCTTGAGTTTCTTTTCGCTTGTTCGTGCAAACGGAAGCCACGTGTCCACGTTCACGACATTTGAAGCAGTTTAAAGTTTCCATCTTATTTGGTTGATCTGGAGTAGCATCAGAGGATGAACTTTGCTTAGATTTGATGTCTTTACTTGATATGAATGTTTCCTTCAAAGGTTCACATGTTGAGGTTTGAGGTGGAGCGCTTGTGGCTTGTTGCTCTTGATTTGCTTTATTTTTCTGATCCATGGAGCTTGAAGATTCACAATTTTCAGGCTGTGGAGGCCCGTTCTTGAAGAAACTAAAGTTGTTATTATACGGAGGTGGTGTTTCATTATACCCTAGACCTTCAGACTTTCCACTTGTACGCTGACGACTCAAGATGGAATTCAAAGTGCTTGACGAAGTACGGAATTGCTCGAACTTTCTTTCCTGCTCAGTTAGTTGTATTTCACAAAGGTTTAACTCTTGGACCTTCTCAGCAAATTTTTTCTTTTCAGTTTCGATACATTCATACAATATGTCAACTTTTTGTGTCAAAATACCAACATTTGATAAAAGAGCCGTTCGATCTGTTTCAGTTTTATGATATTGCTTTGAAAATTCATCTCTTTGATAAGTTAAATTAGCAATGGTTTGTCTGAAAGCAGTTTGCTGAGACTCCAAATTGGATACTAATTTAGTCAGATTATCGTTTTGGAGAGTTAAAACCGTATAGGATTTACAGAAATCTTTCATAGATTGAGAGTCAAGAAGTACCTTTGCCTTGTTCGAGTCGAGGTCAGCCATTTTAGCAATAAGGTTCTCGTTGGATAGATCGATGGTGCAGCTGCAGACTTGAGAAGTGTCTTGAATATCTTCAACCTCTTCAGTATATTCTTCGCTGGAGTTTGAATCACTGTCAGTACCTGATGCTGCTTCTGTGTTACTGACTTCACTGCGAATTTCTTCAATAGAGGCCATGAGAGCTTGATTTCTTTCGTCAGTACAAATTTGCCAATCATATGTTCGATCATCGTGTTGGACTATCATGGCCTGTGACGCTAAGCTGCGTTGTGGTTGCGAAGAAGAGGTCTTGGTTTTGTCTTGGCTTTGATTATATTCAACCTTAGGCTGTTGACATTCTCTAGCGAAGTGGCCATGACCTTGACAGTTGAAACAGCGCACCTTGGATTTATCAAAACCTGCTTTTCCGGTTCGAGGACTGCGTCCTGTTCTGGTCATAAATCGCTTGATCCTATTTGTAATCATGGCAGTTTGCCATTGTAAGTCCATTTCCTCTAGGTCATCCTGATCGACTTGACTAAAGTCTTCGTCCCACAATCCTGGATCAGTGATTTTACCTTGAACTTGATTACCGTAAGCAGACAAGAAACATGATAAGATTTCTAAACTTTCTTCTGCTGATTTAACACTCATTGGCATTCTTTGATGAGAATTGGCAGCTTTTGGAACTCCTGCAGTTGTAGTGGTATCGATAGAGGAATGAGTATCAGAAGTTGCTTGACCATTTTCAGATATGAACGCAGTTGCATTCACAGAAGCATCAGATGTTGAGGGTTGTCCATAGGGTGTGTCATCTGCAACTGCATCGATAGTTAAACGTGTTTGTTCATATCCTCTAAATCTCTCAATTACCTGTGGTAGAGTTATTTCTTTTGTCTGATAATATTCATCTTTCACTAAGTTCACGTACACTTCCCATCGTTTGGGTAATGCATCCAAAAATCGTTCTACCTTTTCTTCTCCAATAGTTATACGAGCTCTTGCGAGGTCAGAAAGCAAGTTGTGAAATCTATTGACAGTGTCTTCAAAACTTTCATTTAAACCTGCTCTGAACGTATTGAATTGTCGTTTAAGTACACTTCCTCTGCTTCGTTGTTGAGCAGCACTTCCAACGTATTGAGTCTCGATTGCTTTCCAAAGTTCATAAGCAGTTTTGTGATCTTGACATATGTGTATCGTTTCAATAGGCAGAGCCATTTTCAAACTTGCCCATGCTCGGTTTTCAGCATCATATACTCTTCTATGCTCAGCTGTGAAAGAAGAGATTTCAATAGGAACATTTCCACCACCACTTGTATTTGAAGCCTGCATTGGAGGTGTGTATTTTGTGTCGACACATAGTATCCACATTTGTACGTCATTATACCGACAGAAGGATTCGAATTTATCGGCCCATTCGAAATACTGTGAAGATTTGATTAACTTAGGAGGGGTATTGGTTGATTGTCTTGAATCCATTTTAAAAGAAATCAGTGAAGATGTGTACGGCGAAGATGTGTAAAGTCACGAAGATGGTTGGCGAAGATGTATAAAGTCACGAAGATGTTTGGCGAAGATGTATGTGTTTGGCGAAGATGTATGTGTTCGGCGAAGATGTTTGTGTATGGCGAAGATGTATGTGTTTGGCGAAGATGTATGTGTTTGGCGAAGATGTATGTGTTCGGCGAAGAAGTTTGTGTATCACGAAGAAGTTGTTCGGCGAAGAGGCACGAAGATGTTGTTCGCGAAGATGTACCTACGAAGATGTATCCACGAAGATGTATCCGAAGATGTATCCACGAAGATGTATCCACGAAGATGTACCCACGAAGATGTATCCACGAAGATGTACCCACGAAGATGTATCCACGAAGTTGTATCCACGAAGTTGTAACCACGAAGAAAAATCCACGAAGAAGTATCCTCAGAGATGTGTCCACGAACAAGCAGAGAAACCCTAATCTGTAATCCCGCCGCCGAAGATGTAACAAAAACCCTAATTCTCACAAACAGCCGTCGAAGATGTATTAAGAACCCTAATTTCCAGAATCGATTAAAACCTGAATTTAACCCTGAACCAAATCTCGATAGAGAGCAAACGATGCGTTTGCTCTGATACCAATTGTAGGTCCCAGTGGTCCGATCTACAGGATTAAACTCACTAATCACGAGGCGGAATCTCGTAATCAGTAGAACATGCACAGATTATAATCGAACGTAATAAACAAAGAAACACAATTACCGAATTCTAATACTTCTGATTAACAAAAACACTTGTTACAATCCGGAAGTATAACTCTGAATTCTCTACCAAAAACCAACAGCCCTAAACTACCCAGAACACCTCTATTTATAGAGTAACATGTTCAGCTAGTTTGGGCTTGAACTCTATTGGGCCTCACGGACATGTAAGTCCGTGAGCAGCCCACTAAGCTGTCTATATACAGGCTAATATAATACTATGTAACCAAAACATGATAGAACATCCAGTCATTGCATATCTTGCACTAACACTGAATAAACCACAAAAAAAATAAAAAAATATGTATAAACAGTTGATAAAAGAAATCAAAAAAATACCAAAAGATGACATGTTTCAACGGAAGAATTTGATGATAAGAAGAGCTTTATCTCGTTTTTCAATTGACGAATTAGAGTTCAATTCGATTTTCAATCGAAAAAATTAGGTTAAAAATGACTCGGTGAAATTGTGGTTCAAATTAGGATCTCTTTTTTGTTAAAAGAGGAGAGGCGCGTGGAGTAAAAAAAGAGAAAAAGGTAAAAAGACTATATTGCCCTTCCGTGTCTTTTCCTTATAAATCATTTAAAGCCAACTTTTAATCTCAGCCACACAATTTAGGTGATCTTGTGGCTGAAAAGGTGATCCCTGGATCTCTAGCAAAAAAGAGATCCCATTTGAACCCCAATCTATATATATATATATATATATATATATATATATATATATATATATATATATATAATAATAATAATAATAATAATAATAATAATATATAATAAAAGAGAAGCCTTAAATGACAAGTGGCGAATTAAGGTCCATTAGATAGGTTCACTTCTTTAATGTCAGCCGTTATATCACATTGATGATGTTATCAAAGATTATTTTCATTTTACACCCTCTTACAATACATAATTACATTATTTCTTTTCATTCCATCTCCACTAAAATAAAAAACCTAATTCTAATATGCTTATAGAATCGTTCAATTTGGACTGTGATTTACGTTATTATTATTCTAAAATCTTTTAATACAAAATATCAAAACATGAAGTGTATATGTTATTATAACTATAAACATCAGTATAACATTATTTTCTAATAATAGCTCAAAATATAGATAAACGTAAAATTTACGATTTAATTTTTATTTTGTTTTCGCCTTATCGCGGGACAATAATCTAGTTTACTATATATGAAGAAATTTTTTTTATTTTTTCCTTACATGTTAGTGCGCGGGGACATATAGATAATTTTTGACAATCTTTTCGGTTACATTTTCCATTACAATAATAATATTGATGACGAAGTTTTTAGTTATGATAAATTTAAGCAAAATTAATATGAAGATGAATTGTGTGTGAAATAAACAAAACATTTTATAAGAGTGAATTAATGGATTATAAAATACATTTGTTTGTGTTTAAGAAATTCATATATTAATGAAAATAATAGATAATTTAAATTTTTAATTTTTTACATTAAAAGTTTGTTTTTTTTAATTTACATAAATATAAAGGAAATAATATACCAAAAATAAATTTGTATTTATGTATCTATAGATTGTAAATTAAATATTTTTAATAGTAGAATATAGGGTAATTAAATAATTTACTACTTAAAAATCAATATTAAGATTTTAGGTCTAAATATTTTATACTTAGTATAGTTTAGATAACACGATCATACATAAAATAAACAAGGATAGGACGTATGTTTTCGACCTATTTATAATAAGAACCCTAAATTGCCAACCTTAGTTGGTATATTATGTTTTATATTTTGTTCTTACAACGATTTTCTACTTTCGTCAATGCTTATTGTTGTCTTCCTTTGATCGTGGTCAGAGGAAAATTATTTTAGAGAAGAGTTTGTGTTTTTTGTTATTTGAATTTTTAGTGCATTTTGTATATATCATGGTACTCTTATTTACATGGTAAAGTATATATTATCATGGTTTAAATGAAATACCATTATGATATTTATTGTTTGAATAGGTATATTAAAAAATCGAAGAAAATGATATTAAAAGATTGAATTTGAGCTGAAAATTGTACCAACTAGAAAGTGGTTGTATCTACGATATGTGAATCTCCGAAACAGAGCATGCCAGTTGTATGTCATTTGTATAATTCATTAATGGCATACTCAACAAGTTGTATTCATGGTCAAATAGCGTATTTACGGTTGTGTGCAAAGTTGACTATAATTTTTAGCTATTGACTATTTTAAAAGAGGAACTTGAAGAGAGCATATAGAAAACATCGTCGTTAAGCTTTTTAGGTTATCTTGGAACCTAGAACAACCTCATTGCTTATAAGTTATGACTTCTTATAATTCCTAACGACTCTTAGGCATAATTACTGATAATTGGCAGTCCCCAAACAACTTTTAATTACCTACCATCATTTTCTTTTAATTTTATCATTTCATAAAACAAAAACACACACAAACTTCACTTTTTCTCTCAAATCCTATGTCAGGATCGTATTAGTTAACGTAAACTAATAGATTTGTCTTCGTTAAGATCGTGATCTATTGAAGAAGTTCAGCAGCGGATAAACACTTCAATATTACAAGTTATCGAACAATAAAATATGAATACGAATGAACAAATATTATTTTCGAATTATAAGCCTCAATTGCATTAATTAAGATATCAATACAACGTGTTTCTATAAATACAAGGATCTATCTATTTATAGACCTTGAGGCCGACCTAGATAAACTAGGAAACATCTTCTATCCTTATCTAAATATATCATTATCTAGAAATAAGGAAACTCTATCTAATAAACAAAAGGAAACATAATCTAATTATAATTCTATAACTTAGATTATACTTGCACGGCAAGTTGGTCTTCCGTAGTAACTTGACTTCTTCCGTAGCAGTTTGACTTTTCCCGTAGTAACTTGATTACTTCCATAGTAACTTAACCAGCCGTAGTAACTTGTTGGACAGCCGCACTAACTTGTTCTTCCGTAGTAACTCTTAATGTCTTCCGCATTGATAGTTTAAGTTACTATTCTTGTTTGTTAGGCGTATTGTTTATGGTTAAACTATTTTAACTAAGTTATAACCCAACAATCTCCCCCTAACCTTGAACTTTTATGACACATCAAAAGTACAAGTTTTATGCTCCAACAGTACTAACTTCTTTTCATTAACAAAACAGTTTGAACTATTTTACGTTAAGAACAACTACTTGTTTTGCCAGTCAGATTCTCCCTTGGTCTTTTATTCTATGCGTTGAACCAAAATTCTCCAAATGAGTTCATGAGCGATTCTTGAGTCATGTGATCCATTCAGCTTTATCTCAATCATCTCATCCAATGTCTTCAATGTATGTGGGTACTTAACATCCACCAAGTAAAATTCTCTTGCTCCATGTCTTTTTACAAGGGAGTATACACCACTTCTTTCATAGATGAACCAATTGATAATAGGATTGTTTGGTCCTCCTTTCTTGAAGACTGAACTCTTCTTCTTGTACCCTGGTTCAAATAGTCCACATAGAATATCCATAGCCAGATCAGTACCAGAACATACGCCTCTTCTTTCATGAGAGTACTTAACTTTTCCAATCTTGTACATCCTCTCCAAATCATCTCTGTCGAAGTCTCTAATTATCCAATGGAAGGCTTGAAGAACTTTCTTTGACTTGTCTGCTCTAATGACTTCATATTCAGTTCCCAATGCTCCACCAATAAACTTCCAGTCTATGATCATTGGAGGTTTCACATTCAATGGAGTAAACCTAAGACCTTCAACATGATTTATGTATGCAGAATAATCTCCCCCTTGAGTAGTGCTAGGAGGATCTTGTTCCATACTTTCAGGCTCTGGTTTAACATCCATAAATGGAATGTCTGGACTTTCTTGTTGAGAAGCAGCAGCAGCATCTTCATTCATCTTTTGTCTTTTAGCTAGAGGCCTTGGAATCCTCTTTGATGGACGCTTGTGTCTTTTGGGCTTCTCTTCTGGTTTCTTCACAACAAGAACAGGTTCTGGTTGAATGAACACTTTCCTTCCAGTTCTCAGGGCTGCTTCTAATGCTTTTTCAGCATCTTGCTTCTTTTTCTCTTGAATCTTTGCAAGAGCAGCTTCCCTTTTTGTTTCCTTCTGTCTTTCTTCCTTCACAAGATCCAACATGTTAGTTAACTTCATAGGGCCTAATGATCTACCACTGTGACCTTTGCTTTTGAGGTATGTGGTGTATTTCTCCCTATCTTCAGCTAACTTAATTTGTGTGGACTTGGACACTTTCTTCTTCTCAGACTTGGTTTTGGCTTTTGCTTGCTGCTGAAGAGCAATTTCATCCTCTTCAACTGTCTTCAAAGCATATCTCTCATCTGCTTTCACCAAGCCTTGATAAGCTAAATCTTCAAAGCATATCTCCTCAGCAATTCTAGCCATTTCTTCTCTTTCAGCTGGAGTTGGAGACTTGTTTAGCCTAGCATGAATTTCATCTTCTTCAGCTATCTTCCTTTTTCTTGCTCTTTCTTCTTCTTCAAACTCTTTGGACATTCTGAGCATCAATTCAGCTTCAGCTTGTGCTTGTCTTAAACTTTCAATCTCTTCTTCAGTCATATCTTGAAAATTTATTCTTTCTTGAGCAATCCTTTCTTCCTCCTTCCTTTCCTCCTTTGATTTCTCCACAGCTACAGATTTACCTTTTTCTTTATGTTCTGGAGCATCAAGATCAACCATCTGAATCTTCATCTTCGTCTTATCTACAGTCACATATCCAACTCTACCTGTAGACACAGAAACAGTAGCAGGTTGTTCAGGTAAGGTTATAGAGGCTGCTGGTGGTTTAGCAACCAATGCAGCAGCTGCTCTTTGTCTAGCAACTAGCTCAGCAATCATCTTCTTCCTCACTTCCTCTGCTTTCTCTTTTTCTTGCTTCTGCTTCTCTTCTTTGATTTTAAGCAGTTGTGATGCTATTGTGTCTTCATCAGTCATCACACTTGTTCTTGTCATCTCTTCTTGAATGAGAAAATTTGCAGCTTCTTGTTGATCAGAAGTAGGAGCAGGAGCTTGAGTTGTTGTGGTTGAAAGTGTTGTAGCTTCAGAATGTATTGCAATCAAAGGATTTGTAGCTTGATAAAATGTGGGAGGAGTAGTTGTGAAAAGGTATGAGTGATCCGCATCATCTGCCCTTGGACTGGTAACCATGGGGTCAGTAGTAACTGTGTCCGCAGCAACTGGACTAGTAATTATTGGATCAGTAGTAACTTGATCCGCAGTAACTGTAGCAACTGGACTAGTAATTATTGGATCAGTAGTAACTTGATCCGCAGCAACTGAGTCCGCAGCAATCATCTCATCATCCACATCAACTTGATCAGCAGCAAGTGTGTCAGTAGCAACTTCAGAAGTCATTTCAGCTTCAACTTCCATCTCGTCTACTGTTTCTTCAACCATCTGCTTCACTTCTTTATGATGCTCCCCCTCAAGTTGATTATCTATCATCATCTTCTCACCTTCTTCATCCATCACCATGTCTTGTGTTTCTAACTCTGTCTCCCCCTCAAATGTACTGCCTGTCTCCATATTTTCATCTTGGTTTGAAGTGGCAGTAATAACAGTGTCTGCACTTCCTTTGTCTTCACCCTTGCTCTCTCCAGATGAAAACACATTAATTGCTTCTTTCTCCCCCTTGTTTTCATCTGAAGGAGAGTCATCTGAAGATGATGAACTGGAAGGTTTTGGAGAGGTTCCAGCATTTAGTGTGGTGATTCTTTTGTGCTGTAACTGGGCTGATAGGAGTGCTTGTTGTGCCAGTACCTGTTGTACCAAAGAAGTAAGAGAAGACAGCATTTCACCCTGTTTTTCCACCCTCACCATTAGAGATTGGTACATATCCATCAATTCCTTAAACTGACCACCACTACCCTCACCCCTTTCCTGTTGGGTACCAACAGGTGGTTGATCATAGGGAATAGAGAAACCCTCCTGCCTAGCAGAAGCATGTAACTCTCCCATGGTCTCTTGGCGCCAGGGACCACCTTCCCAAGATGAGAACAAGTCCTCAGCAAAGGATGGTGTTGCCGTAGTTTGGGTCTTAGTGATGTTGATACTGTCCTGAGCTTCACTAGAAGAAGTGAAAGCTGCAGTAGTATCAGCCCTCCCTACATGGTCTCCCCCCCTCCTTATGGACCAACTCAGTGAACAAGGGGGTGTGTTCAATGTTTTCCCCTATTGTTTGTGGCATTCCTGAAGATGTTTCAGGGAATGTTTTTGCAGTGAGAGTATGGGGGATGGTTTTAGAAACAAGAGGCTGAGTAACCCTCTTGAGTCTTTTTGAAACAACCTTGGGTGGTTTGTGAGGTGATGAAACATTGGGTTTAGTCACTTTAGCAGTAGTGACTGGGGCAGTAGCAACTGGAGTAGAACTCACAGTAGCAACTGGAGGAACATGAGCAGTAGTAACTGCCGTAGTAACCTCAGGGATTCCACCTGCAGTACCTGCTTCAGATATGGCACTAGTGCCCACGGATATAGCAGTAGTACTGATGGTGGCAGCTGGGGGTTGGGACAGAGGTAGAGTTACTTGTCCTGCAGCTGGAGAAATGGTGACTACCAACATTGAAGAGAATAGTGGTGTCACATTTGCTGAAAATCCTTTATTAACTTGTCTCATATTAGTAAAAACTTTCTTTGAATGAGCATGTGAGTGAAAAAGTTTTTCTGATCTTGGAAGATCTTTATGTACACAGTTAATAAAATGTTGAAGAAATCGAGGATACATTAAAAATTTAAGTTTTGGGTTCTCAAGATTTCTTCGCATTGCATCAAAAATCATGTAAGAAAAGTTATAAGTTCCTCCTGTAGCCAAACACACCATAGCATTGGCTAAAGTAGAACTGCCTTCATGCCATCCTGTTCGTTTTTGGGACATGCATTGTTGCAAAGTATGCAACATAAATTTCCATTGAGGGGAAAGTTTTGCCTTAGAAAAGGTCGAAAGATTTAGATCCCCCTCATATCCCATATTTTTAAAAGAGTCGATCAGGATGTCATAAGTAACCTTTAATATACCTGTTAAGTCTTGTAAGTTTAGATGTTTGCGTAGAGAAGACTCTGTAACTTTGATCGCTTTGCCTCTCACCACTGCATTAATGGTGGCCTCTGTTTCATCCAGTGTAGCAGATTTCCAGAAATCCCTAATGTGGGATTCATCAATTTCTGGATTGATGGTTAACGCCGTCTTTATCTTTGATTGATTAAAGAAATCAATGATTTGATGGAAATCGGCGTTTTCGTCATTCTTTTCCAGGAAAGCTACCATGTTGTGAGTCTTGAACAATTGTAGTTCCGCCATTGTTGTATTCTGTTGATTGATTATGAGAGTAATGAACAAGAATGTAAACAATCAGTCACAACGATAAAGAAAATTAGGAAATTTGTGTCTAACGGTAACTTTTTAGGAAGATTTAGGGGTTTTGAGAAAAGGTAAGTTTCAAACGGTTAAAAATAGCCCTGTTCAGAAACGGGCCGGCCCGTTTTAAACCCGACAAACCGGCCCGGCCCGGCCCGCATACTATAATTCGGTCCGGTCTTCGGGTATGGGTTTGGAGCGATTTCGGGTATCGGGTCGGTCCGGTCCATACCCGGTTTTAACTGGTTATACCCGTTTTTTTCGATTTATACCCAAAAATATTTAAATGTCACTGCAAGGATTCGAACCCAGGTTGGTTAGGTGGAGAGAATGCTACTTTACCACCATACTACAATTAAGTTGTTGTTATCTTTTTGAAAAAATAGTATTTAATAGCATTTTATTACTAAAATCTGAATTATTATTTAACCCTAGTTCCCAAATACCATATTAAAAAAAACCTAATTTTGAAAATTCTTTCTCCTCCTGGCTGCTGCAGGCTGAAACCGTGAAACCCATAAAACCTAAACCATAATCATCATCAAATAGCAATTTCATATCATCATCAAACATCCAAATCAAAATTACATCTTCATATCATCATCAAGTATTCAAATCAAAATCTTTTTATTAAAGATTCATTTCCTCATTCTTAATTTCTACTTTTAATTTATAGAAATTAAAACTCCCTTTTCCATTAACACCAATTTGACAATAACAAATGGTGGTTTTTGGATTAATAAGAAACGAAAGATTGATGAAGGTATAGAAAATCTTTAATTTTTTTTTTTTTTTTCTTCCTCTCTGCAGTTTCAGATATCCCGGTCCTACCCGACCCGGACCGACTAAAACCCGAACCGGCCCGGTCTAAACGGTCCGGTTTTCGGTCTAGTTTTTTCCCCACTTTCGGTCTCGGGTCGGGTCCGGGTTGACCCGGTTCGGTCCGGTCTGACCGGGTTGCACAGATCTAGTTAAAAATATCCCCTTTTTTTATACTGAAATTTTGTAACAACTTGATGACTCCGATTAGACGCGGGTAATGATTTGAAAGTAAAGGTCCAATTAGAAATCACCACGTGTCACGAGTAGTTGTGCCTCGCGCCTGGATTTTAAAAATTAGGTCCAATCAGAACTTGCCACATGTTATAGATGTGTTATCTGAGCTTGACACGTGTAAAGTTGAGTTACAAGTTGTGTTTTGACTTGTCAAATCATCATTAATTAGGGTATTCTTATTGCTTAAGAAACCTTTTTAATATGATAATCTGCCGTATTAACAAATGAGTCCGTAGTAAGTTGGTTATCCGTCCGTAGTAATGGTTCATAGGCCGTATTAACTGGACTGTCCGTAGTAACGTGAGTTACTGGCAGTATTAATCCGGAGGTCCGTAGCAACTCATTAATTGTCCGCATTAACCATTCCGTTCACATAAATAGTCTTAGGGCAGTAGTAGTTAAACCTTCCCGTAGAACTATTCTTTTGAGCGTACTAATCATACTTTGGTCACACTTTGTTTCTACAATTAATGTTGCAGTAGTAACATAGTACAATGCTAGAAAGTAAGGTACTTGATTTTCATCATAAGGTTACTACTGCTTCTCGAAGGGACTTATTTTAAACATATAGGAATACTAAGAGAAAAGCATATAAGTTATTCATCCATATTGGTCATTCCAATACTTGTGATCAAGAATGTGAATCTCCCAACATCAAATGCCTTTGTGAGAAGGTCAGCAAGTTGATTGTCAGTGTGGATTTTCTCAACATGGATCAGTTTCTTCTCGTTGCAATCTCTTATGAAGTGGTAGCGTATCTCTATATGCTTTGTTTTGGAGTGTTTGACTGGATTGTTGATGATGCTTATTGTGCTTTGATTGTCAATATAGATTGGCGTGTTCATGAAGGAATAGCCATAATCCATCATTTGATTTTGTATCCAAAGTACTTGAGCACAACAGCTAGCAGCGGCAATGTACTCAGCTTCTGTGGAAGAAGTTGACACCGTTGTTTGTTTCTTGCATTGCCATGACACCAGTCTTGAACCAATAAATTGACATCCTCCAGTCGTTGATTTCCTGTCTAAGTTCTCACCGCCATAATCACTGTCAGTATAAGCAATTAAATCAAAAGCAGAGTCTTTAGGATACCATAAGCCTAAATTAGGCTTGCCCTTTAGGTAGCGAAAGATTCTCTTGACTGCAATGAGGTGTGACATCTTGGGCCTTGTTTGATATCTTGCACATACACAAACTCCAAACATGATGTTTGGTCTTGAAGCTGTGAGATACATGAGAGATCCAATCATTGATCTATAGTTGTGTATATCCACATCCTCCCCCTCAAGATCAGCCGTCAATTGTTTGTGAGTTTCCACCGGAGTACTTGCAACCTTGGCATCCAAAAGTCCAAATTTTGTGAGGATATCCTTGACATACTTGGTTTGGCTTATAAAGAGGCCATCCGGTTTTTGTTTTACTTGTAAGCCCAAGAAGAAAGTGAGTTCACCCATGGAACTCATCTGAAACTTAGTGTGCATGAGATCTTCAAACTCTTTGCATAAGGAATCTTTGGTAGAACCAAAGATGATGTCATCAACGTAAATTTGAACAAGAAGGATGTCGGAGTGGGATTTCTTGAAGAACAATGTTTTGTCAATTGTGCCCCTTTGAAAGTTGTTTGAAGAAGGTAATCTGAAAGGGTGTCATACCAAGCTCGTGGTGCTTGATGAAGCCCATAGAGAGCTTTGATCAATTTGTACACCTTATGAGGATGTTGAGGGTCCTCAAATCCAGGAGGCTGTTTGACATATACTTCTTCTTCAATGACACCATATAGAAAAGCACTCTTGACGTCCATTTGATAGACCTTGAATCCCATGAATGAAGCAAAAGCTAGAAATAGTCGAATTGCTTCGATCCTAGCCACTGGAGAAAGGTAATCTGAAAGGGTGTCATACCAAGCTCGTGGTGCTTGATGAAGCCCATAGAGAGCTTTGATCAATTTGTACACCTTATGAGGATGTTGAGGGTCCTCAAATCCAGGATGCTGTTTGACATATACTTCTTCTTCAATGACACCATATAGAAAAGCACTCTTGACGTCCATTTGATAGACCTTGAATCCCATGAATGAAGCAAAAGCTAGAAATAGTCGAATTGCTTCGATCCTAGCCACTGGAGAAAAGACCTCTTCGTAGTCAATTCCTTCTTCTTGTGTATACCCTTGTGCAACCAGTCGTGCTTTATTCTTAACCACAATTCCACGTTCATCTTTCTTGTTTCTGAAGATCCAGCGTGTACCAATCACCTTCTTGCCATATGGGACTTCAACTAGTACCCATACTCCTTGAATCTTGAATTGGAGTAGCTCTGCCTGACATGCCTCGATCCAATGTGGATCTAGTAGTGCCTCTTGGATTTTCTTAGGCTCCATTTGGGACAGAAAACATGCAAATAGACATGTGTTGATAAGGGCAGTCTGATGATCCTTTTTGGACTTGGTTTGACTTCTAGTTGCTATGGAGAAGTCAAGTTCACCAATTATTTGAGAAGGTGGATGATTCTTGGCAACACGTGAAGATGGGATCTTCTCAAGTCGTAGTTCAACACCCAGGTTTGTATCATTCATATCGGGCATCGCATTGTTAGGATAATGTGCATTGAATGGAGGAGTAGTAAATGAAGAAGTAGTGGCTGAAGTAGGTATGTCAGTAGTATAGGGCTCAAAATCTTCATAGACTATTTGTTCAACTCCATTGTCATCTTCATCAATGAGGCGTGGAACACCATTAGGGCGTGTTGTATTAGCCGTAGCGATTGGTGATTTTGGGGATACTGCTTCGTCCTCCTTTGTAGAAGCTTCATCATGATGGGGAGAATCTGGTTCCTCTGGGGTGATGGGATCAAGTATTTGAATTGGATCTTCCAAAGTGACTGGAAGATTGATGTATTCCATCACATCCAATCGAGCAGTACCTGTGATGGGAGCCGTAGTAACTGGCTCCATAGTAAGTGAATCAGTAGGAATAGAGCTAGCCGTATTAACCTGATCCGTATTAACTGATTTGGGTTGAAACTCAAAGTTAGAGTTTAACGATTTGGTTAAGGCATCCAAATCAAACACCCAGTCTGGTCCATGTCCCTTCTTGGTATACGTGTGTTCATTGAATGTCACATTTGAGCTTTCCTCAATAATTTTAGATTTATGATTGTAAACACGATATGCCTTGCTTTGGGATGAGTAACCAACGAATGTACCTTCATCAGCTTTGCTTTCAAATTTACCAAGGTAATCTTTGGAGTTTAAGACTATGCATGGACATCCGAATGCGCGTAGAAAGCTGATCAAAGGTTGTTTCTTGTGTAGGAGCTCATATGGAGTCTTGGTGTGGGCCTTGACTAGAAGAACTCTATTCTGAACATAGCAGGCAGTGTTAACTGCTTCTGCCCAGAAAAAGATAGGAAGATTGGAATCAGCCAACATACTTCTTGCTGCTTCAATCAATGTCCTATTTCGTCTTTCAGCAACTCCATTTTGTTGGGGTGTCCTAGCAGCACTGAATTGTCTCTCTATTCCTTTCTTGTCATAGAAGTCATTCATTACTTGGTTCTTGAATTCCGTGCCATTGTCACATCGAATTTTCTTGATCTTCAGATTCAGTTGAAGTTCAATCTTGGTGATAAAAGTGATGAGAAGTTGACTTGTTTCATCTTTGGTACCAAGAAAGTACACCCATGTGTATCTTGAAAAGTCATCAGTGATGACAAGGCAATATGACTTCTTTGCAATGCTCTTTACATTAGTAGGACCAAAGAGATCCATATGAAGTAAATGTAAAGGTGTGGTGTTAGAGTTGATCTCCTTTGTCTTGTGAGAAAACTTGTGTTGCTTGCCCTTCAAGCATGCTAAGCAGTTATCTTCAAGGTTGAATTGCTTGTTTGGGAGACCTCTAACCAAACTAGATTTAACTAGTTTATTGATGTTCTTCAGGTTCATGTGGCACATCCTCCTATGCCATAAAGTGGATTCATCTAAAGTAGCTTTTGAGAGCAAGCATGCTTCAGGTGAATTTATTTGAACCTTTGACATGTCTAGACAATAGACATTGTCTCTCCTTGGTGTTTTCAGAGTAAGATCATGCTTTCATCTATGACATACCCAGGCTTCATTATAATACATTCTGTAGCAGTGAAGATCGGTGTGTGTTTCTCATCACAGACTTGAGAGACACTCAACAAATTATATTGAAGCTGTTGCACATAGTACACGTCTTTGAAGTGTAGTGTACCATTGCTTATTGTTGTGACGTCCCGTCTATTTGAGGTACTTGAGTTACCGTCATTATTTTAATATTATTCGCAATTGTTTTGACCCTTGTATTTCGCTTTGTTTTACTCACGGTTTATTAATGAGAATCGGGTTTTATGTGATTATTTTGATTCGTCCCTTGAGACATAAGTTGATTTTTACCTAAGTGCCAATTAGTTAGTATTCTCATAAATATAAGTTAGGAGGTTTATGCCAAATTTGTCGGTTAACGTATCCCTATCCTTAAGAAATCGTGCTTTGCTCGTGTTTATGTTTTTACCGAGAAGTATGTATTTCTATTTTGGAATTTAAATCGAAACACATAATGAATACCTATAACGAACTTGCCTAAGTTCATATGTAAAACAATCGGGAACTCTAAAGAACGAACGTGCATAACCATAACTTATACCGAAAAATCAAAATTTGTTGTCTGGAGCCTGAATGCGCCGCCATTCCCCTACAGGCGCCGCATTCAGCTGCAGATCAGCACTTGGTGATTTTTTTCAACTTTTGCAATTCTTCCTAAACGGGCCTAAATAAATTGTGACGGGTTTGTACTTGCCCAAGAGGCTTTTTGGTCCAGTAAACACACACTAATACCCCTTGAATTGAGTCCCCATCTCATTTCATTCACACACACACACCTAGCTCACACTCTCTCTTCTCTTTGAATCCAAACACACACAAACACAAAAACCCCTTCCATTTCTTTTCTTGTGGCTGTGATTCCAGAATATAAACCACATATTTCATCACCACAAATTGTTGTTTTCATCAAGAGGAGCAAGGTTCATTCATCCATTTGGAGGTTTACTTGGGTTATTTGGTTTTCGGGTCGAAATCACCATCTCACATTCAAGGATCTTCATCACACCTAGCTTGATCTTCACATCTTCACTTTCTTTGGGGTATATTAACTTAAACTTTCTGTATTTTATAAGTTTCATTCATTGCATGTATGATCTAACCAAAGAAAATAAGTTTTATAAAAGTTTGATGGGTAATAATCTTTGAAAATCAAGTTTTTATGAAAATGTGTATGGATCTTGATTAAATGGTTGTAAAAGCTTTACCAAAGTGTTATTTGAAAGTGTTTTTGAACATATTATAGCTTGCATGTCCAGAATCTACCATCAAAAGGCGATTTACTAAGCTTAGAAACAATTTCGGTGCAGAGACTGCACTGAATGCGCCGCCCATGGTCCACATGCGGCGCATTCAGAGGACAGTTTGCCCGTTTTCGTTTTGTTTCGCTGTTTTTCATAACCATAAGCTCGTTATCTTAAGAACCTATATTAACAAATGGTGTATTGTGTTTTGGAGTTAGAAATCTCATCACCACACCATCAAAGGATTTTGTCCCGGGTTCTTAGCTTGCTAAATTCCGGTTGTTATCGGTAAGAATTGATTTCTTCCAAATTTCTCATTTTTCATACGTTCGGTTTTAGCCTTGAAAAATGGTTAGGA
>CAJVGC010000592.1:10097830-10143476 GCA_910822075.1 Senecio squalidus
TGATGGGGAGAATCTGGTTCCTCTGGGGTGATGGGATCAAGTATTTGAATTGGATCTTCCAAAGTGACTGGAAGATTGATGTATTCCATCACATCCAATCGAGCAGTACCTGTGATGGGAGCCGTAGTAACTGGCTCCATAGTAAGTGAATCAGTAGGAATAGAGCTAGCCGTATTAACCTGATCCGTATTAACTGATTTGGGTTGAAACTCAAAGTTAGAGTTTAACGATTTGGTTAAGGCATCCAAATCAAACACCCAGTCTGTCCCTTCTTGGTAAACGTGTGTTCATTGAATGTCACATTTGAGCTTTCCTCAATAATTTTAGATTTATGATTGTAAACACGATATGCCTTGCTTTGGGATGAGTAACCAACGAATGTACCTTCATCAGCTTTGCTTTCAAATTTACCAAGGTAATCTTTGGAGTTTAAGACTATGCATGGAGTCTTGGTGTGGGCCTTGACTAGAAGAACTCTATTCTGAACATAGCAGGCAGTGTTAACTGCTTCTGCCCAGAAAAAGATAGGAAGATTGGAATCAGCCAACATACTTCTTGCTGCTTCAATCAATGTCCTATTTCGTCTTTCAGCAACTCCATTTTGTTGGGGTGTCCTAGCAGCACTGAATTGTCTCTCTATTCCTTTCTTGTCACAGAAGTCATTCATTACTTGGTTCTTGAATTCCGTGCCATTGTCACATCGAATTTTCTTGATCTTCAGATTCAGTTGAAGTTCAATCTTGGTGATAAAAGTGATGAGAAGTTGACTTGTTTCATCTTTGGTACCAAGAAAGTACACCCATGTGTATCTTGAAAAGTCATCAGTGATGACAAGGCAATATGACTTCTTTGCAATGCTCTTTACATTAGTAGGACCAAAGAGATCCATATGAAGTAAATGTAAAGGTGTGGTGTTAGAGTTGATCTCCTTTGTCTTGTGAGAAAACTTGTGTTGCTTGCCCTTCAAGCATGCTAAGCAGTTGTCTTCAAGGTTGAATTGCTTGTTTGGGAGACCTCTAACCAAACTAGATTTAACTAGTTTATTGATGTTCTTCAGGTTCATGTGGCACATCCTCCTATGCCATAAAGTGGATTCATCTAAAGTAGCTTTTGAGAGCAAGCATGCTTCAGGTGAATTTATTTGAACCTTTGACATGTCTAGACAATAGACATTGTCTCTCCTTGGTGTTTTCAGAGTAAGATCATGCTTTCATCTATGACATACCCAGGCTTCATTATAATACATTCTGTAGCAGTGAAGATCGGTGTGTGTTTCTCATCACAGACTTGAGAGACACTCAACAAATTATATTGAAGCTGTTGCACATAGAATACGTCTTTGAAGTGTAGTGTACCATTGCTTATTGTTCCCTTCCCCGTAATCTTTCCTCCTTTTGGATTGCCTCCAAAAGCAACATATCCTCCGTTGAACTTTTCAAAGTCTTGAAGGCATGACATGTTGCCCGTCATGTGCCTGGAACAGCCACTATCTACATGCCAACTGTTCTCACTCTCTTTTGTTGGCTGAACCTGCACATAAACGATAGAGATTAGTTTCTGGTGGGAACCCAAGCCAAAGTTGACTTGGGTTTGCCCATTTCATCAAAGTAACTCACCTTCCTTTGTACTAGTTTTGAGAAATCAATGGGAATAGGTGGTTGAGTTACTTGGATCTTTGGTTGCCACACCTGTTTGAAATATTTTGCCTTTTGAACAATTTTAGTGTTAACAATTTTTGATTTAACAATAGGAATAGGTACTGGTTTGACATACCTTTGTTTCTTAGTGTTAATAGTAGCCTTAGTAACAAAGTTACGTTTGGCATTATTGACACGATCATGATTAATACGGTTATTTTTCACAGTATTAATATGGGCAGTAGTAACACCATTAAGTTTGGCCGTATTAACCTTTGCAGTAGAAACAAGTTTTTGTCTGGCAGTAGGAACTCTATTCTTCTTGTTAGAAATTATGTTTCTTTTGTTAACACTTTGATTTTCTGAAGAGACTTGTTTGATAAAGTTATTGTTATGGGCAACCCTTCCTGTGTATCCCACCCCATGATGTGGTTTTTGAATCACTTGCATTTGATTTTGAGGATTGTGATAACATATTTTTGCATAGTGATTCAATTTACCACAAATAAAACATCCCTTCCCAGAACTTTTGATAATTTGTGCCTTTTGAGTTTTCACTTGGTTCATATTTCTTTGGTTTCCTCTTTTACCTATGTGTTTCCAAGCCTTATCGTTTTTCTCAGGGACTATCTTGTTCTTACCTTTAGGAGGTGTTTTGACAAGTTTAATGGGGTCAGACGGTGGCATAGACACTAGACTTTGTGTAGAAGGTAAAGTTATGCCCTCTATTGTGAGTAAGTGATTTTCCAATGGAATATCCTTGTTTTTCACAATATGGATCTTACTTTCTTCAACTAAGTCCTCAATTAGAACTTCATCATAGTTGATTGGATCAACATTGAATGATTCTTTTGGAGGTGTCTGAGAGATGGGAATCCTAGGCTCATCTAAGGATGGAGGGATATAGTTTTGGTTAAATGGAGGGGCAACTTCTTTGTAGCCTAAACCAACCCTTACTTTGCCATGTATTTGTTTTTGACATAGATCGTTTACTGATTTTGAAGCGAATTCTAATTTCCCTACATCTAACTCAACTTTATCATGTTCTTGATTTAGTCGTTTGATTTCGTCCCTAGCCATCTTGAGTTTAAGGAGTAAGTCCTCTTTTTGCCATTCAATTAGATTAATCTTTTCTTGATAACTTTGTTCATTGATTTTGTGTGACTTGATCTGATTTTCTAAGTTATCAATTACCCTATGAGCTGACTGTCTTTGTTCTTCTAAAATCTTAATTGAGTCACTCATCAATATATTGTGGTTTTTATATTTAACAATTATATCTTTGCACTCAGAAGTACAGAGTTTAGAATTTACCTCGGCCATAAGACATGGATTGTCAGAAGTTGGTGATGGTGATTCAATAGCCATTAGAGCATCCTCATGAGGTGCTCCTTGATCATCATCATTCCAGTCATATCCAAATATATTGTTGCCAATTTCAGTAATTCCAACATCAGTATAAACGAGCTCCGTAGAAACTAAGTCATCCGTAGGAACTAATTCCTCCATACAAATAATGTCCGTATCATCCATTACTACGGCGATGCATGCATGGTGAACAGTAGGAATGTTTTCTACGTGATTTTGTTCTTCAAAGATTAGTGCTCTATTTTGACTTGTTTCTTCAGCTAAGTCACTCCAATCATATCCAAAGATGTCTTGTGACATAAGTGCACTTTGATTTGTGTCTTGAGTGGATCGTGGATTGTTGGTTCTTGACTTGTTTGGACATTCCCTAGCAAAGTGGCCTAATTCGTTGCATTCATAGCACTTCACCTTGCTTTTGTCGAAAGTGATTCGTTCGTTGTTTCGTGGATTGAATCGTCTTCCTGTCCTATTTAGAAATCTTCTTGCTCGTAGTGCCAACATAGCAGATTGCCACTTTAGATCAATTTCATCACAGTCATCCTGATGCATCTGTTTTATGTCTTCACTTGTGAGACTTGAACACTTAGATATGAATGCGTCGAATGAAATTTCTTCGTTGACATCATGTTTTGGTCCTAGAGATGTCGTAGCCAGTGGACTATTGACATTATTAGTACTAGAGCTGCTATTTGCAGATTTTTCTGCTTCCACTTCTGCCTCAAAGACTCTTAAGTCATTGTAAAGATCATCTAATTCCAGTTCCTCTAAGGTGTCTCCTTGTCTGTAGGAGAATGTGTATACTTTCCATTCCTTGCCTAGAGCTCTTATGAACTTTCTGTTTAGATCATCTTTATCGTACTTAATGCCTGCGCTGATCATCTCTCCAACGAGCTTTTTGTATCGATCAAACGTTTGCGTTATTCGTTCGCCATTCAGGGAGTTGAAGTTCTCGTATTCCTGTTTAAGAAGAGCTTTCTTGTTCTTCTTTGTATTCTTTGTCCCGCTGAATCTTTTCTTCAAAGCTTCCCATAGCGATTTTGCATCTTGATATTCTTCAAATTGTGATAGATATTCGTTAGGAATAGCAATTAAAAGAATACTCAGAGCCTTGATTTCGGTTTGTTTTTCTCTCCGTTCAAGATCAGATAAAGGTGGTCGAGCAGCAATTCCAGGTTCTCCATCAGCTCCATGGGGAGTAGGTCTTTTGTTACCATTAATGATCACATCCCAAACTGTATAGTCAGAAAGTAGAATGTGTTGCTTGATTCGTAACTTCCATAAGTCGAATTCGTTGATGTTTAGAATAGGAACTTTGCCGATTGTGATTTCAGTCATGATGGTAATGTTGATTCTTCGTTTATGAGGATTATAAACTTGTTGATCAATGGATCTAAAGCACCTCCTGTGCTCTGATACCACTTGTCAGTATCGTATTAGTTAACGTAAACTAATAGATTTGCCTTCGTTAAGATCGTGATCTATTGAAGAAGTTCAACAGCGGATGAACACTTCAATATTACAAGTTATCGAACAATAAAATATGAATACGAATGAACAAATATTATTGTCGAATTATAAGCCTCAATTGCATTAATTAAGATATCAATACAACGTGTTTCTATCAATACAAGGATCTATCTATTTATAGACCTTGAGGCCGACCTAGATAAACTAGGAAACATCTTCTATCCTTATCTAAATATATCATTATCTAGAAATAAGGAAACTCTATCTAATAAACAAAAGGAAACATAATCTAATTATAATTCTATAACTTAGATTATATTTGCACGGCAAGTTGGTCTTCCGTAGTAACTTGACTTCTTCCGTAGCAGTTTGACTTTGCCCGTAGTAACTTGATTACTTCCGTAGTAACTTAACCAGCCGTAGTAACTTGTTGGACAGCCGCACTAACTTGTTCTTCCGTAGTAACTCTTAATGTCTTCCGCATTGATAGTTTAAGTTATTATTCTTGTGTTGTTAGGCGTATTGTTTATGGTTAAACTATTTTAACTAAGTTATAACCCAACATCCTCTCTATCAAACACCAAACTCCAGGGATTTCCAGCCACCATAACACCCATTTTATCCATCAAAATCGTCCAAACAATCCAAAGAAACAAAAGGGACCAAGAGATTTCGGTAAAGGACCATTTTTGTAAAGATTTTTGGAGCTCAAACTCGTCTAAAACATCATCCGAGCCTTTTTCCTCCGGTAGAAATCTCTCTTTTATCACTTATTACTGTTTTAAACTCTTGCATGTAAGATCTAAGACTTTAAATCAAGTTTTTACAAAGATTTATGACTTTTATAGTCAAAAACGATTTGTAACTGAAATGTTATTTAGATCTATGTTATTATGAACAAAAAAACTTTAGAAACACTGGAAATGAAGTTTTATTAAGTATAGACCAATTGCATGTTGAAATCCGTGGCCAAAATAATCGTTTTGATCAAAAAATCCCGAAAACACGACCCGTGCGCCGTCCCTGTGTCCAGGACGACGCAGCGGGGTGAAAAATTGGTTCTGTGCGCCGTCCTAAAGGTCACAATGGCGCAAAGGCCTGACCAGTTTCCCGAATTTTCGTTATTTGACGTTTTGGAACTTGTTAACCCGCTGACTTTTCGTGAAACATCATTTTGGGACTGAGTTTGACTAAACTAATAAAACGATGACTTGTAATGGACTTTTGAACTTAAATGAACTCGTACATATATATGTTATCGTGTTATAGGCATTTGTGAGCGGAAATGGAGATTGGATTTTTGGATATTGCCCAAATTTCATTAGAAAAGACCAAACCAATTCAGCGACCAAAGTTGCTTGTAACATAATAATAATAAACGATTAAAATTGGACTTTTGGACAAAAACGTAACTTTCACCGTTTTGGGACTATTCTGGACAAAAACTTAACCTTGACACTTAAACTTTAATTAGAAACTTAATTATATTATCTTAAGTACAATAACATAATAAGATAATAATAATTGGACTATCTTGGCATTATTAGGCGACCCGTGATTCCCGGCTCCCGCTCCGACCAATATCCGAGTTCTTGTCTTCGCAATCCGTGAGTTACACCCCTCCTTACTTTTACATTTTAAGTACTCTTTTTGGGGGAAACATGAGATCAAAACCTTTTGTGAGCAATATCTTTGACGTGAAACTGTTTTACACGCTTGAACTTACGTATAACGCTTTGTGATCTATTTTTGGAAACTTTATGAACTCTTGAGCTATTTAACTATTTTTGGAAACTTTATGAACTATTGAGCTATTTATCTATTTTTTAACGGACAAACTAACGGAGCAGTTTGGGACCCTAGTTGCGGAGCATCTAAGGTATGATGCGGAGCAACTAAGGTGCCGACCAGATGAAGACAAAAACGCTTTTGGTGCTTTATTGGAACCCCAACTCACATGCAACCATGTGATTTCTGCCCAAAACTTGCTCTAAATGGTATGGATGAGTGAATTGTGGATCCTTGACCAATTCAACTCATCTCTCATTTCAATTTTGATCCTTAAACCAATTTCAACCCATTTGGTCAAACTTTGTGTCTCTCTCTAGAACTCAAACTCTCTCTAATTCCTTTCAATTCCAGGAACTTTTAGAGAGAAAAATCACATTCAAAAGTGATAATTGAGTAGAGAAAGACCATTAGAAGACTTCCTTGGATTCCTACATCTTCCGATAAGTGTTTTTCACCGAAAACTCATCTTTGACTTTTTCCTAACTTTCTTCCTTGACACTAAGACTATACTAACCTTACTCTTATGTTCTTGCAAGGAGTTTGTCTCATCAAGGTTTCATTTCCGTCATATTCTTGGGTTGGAAGCTTTCCACCTTTGAGAAACCGGTAAGTAAGCCTTTGTAAATAATTTTCTTCCATTATTTTTCTTCTTAAAAATCCATTCTAACATTCTTATTATAATTGTTGTTTGGAGCTCTCTTTCACCACATTTCCTTGGAAAACTCTTCTGGCTTGTTCTTGGAGTTTAGGAGTTTTCTTTTGGTGAGATCGGTAAGAAAACTTCTTATAAGCGTTTTCTCTAATTTTCCTCTTTACGAGTCCATATTCTAACGTTTTCATCTTTCTTTTCATGTTTGGAGCTTAATATCCTCTATTCTCACTTCGAAGTCTTTTCCGGCAAGAACCTCGTGTATAACTTGCAATTTTAAAGACTTTCCGGTAAAATTACACTTTTATCCTTCCTTACTCTTTCCCTTAATTATTCATTTTTGTCAACTAAAAGCTATCATAAAAACTTATAAAAGAGTTAAAAGGATTAATATGGCTAAAAAAGTAAAAGTTAATTTAAAACTTAATAACCTTACCATGCTAATAAGTTATTAGAAAATTTAACCAAAAACGTTATGTTAAACTTACATAAAACCGGATAATCACATATAAGACTTTTAGTAAATTCTTTATCGAAAATGTTCCAACACTTTCTTGAAATATTTAGTGTACTCGTAAAATCTAAGTATTTTATATCTAACCTAAATTATAAACGAACTTAACGAAATATAACTAAAATCTTGTAAAATCTTGTAAAATAAGTATATGTATGAATATGTATATTCTATATAAGTTACTTATGAGTTATTTGAATAAATGACTTTAATTAACAATCTATAAATATTCACTTTAAACTTAAACTAACTAACCGATACTAAAACAACTTTAAACAAAAATCTGAATTTTTGCAATCTGGTCACTAGATGCTCCGCATCTAGCATACAGCCAGACCCGTTTTCGTCGTTTTGCGTATTTTGGACGATTTTAAGTATATGCAAACCTATATTAGTATACGTAAAGTATTATACACTGATAAACATACATTTTGGACTCAAAATGTAAATCGCAATCTTAAATGTCATATTAATTACTATCATAATCGTTAAAACGTTCATTTTATCGTTAAATCGTTTATTTCTTCGAAAACGATCAAATCTTCAATTTTAAACCTAATCTTTTAAACAAACTTTTATAAAAATGATTCTAATCATATTTTACTCAAATATTCAAATTATATCTTTAAAAATATTCAAATTTGTCAAAGGGTGACTTTCGTTGACTTTGACCAAGTCAACTATCTTTGATATTGACTTTGGTTGAATTTGACTTTAGTTGACTCTAACTTGGTTGACTTTGGCCATGGTTGACTTTGACTTTGGTTGACTTTGACTAGATCTAATACTCCTTTCAACCGATATTCCTGTTAGTCACTTTAGGCTCGGAATATCATTCCTTTCTAATCATATTTATAAACCTAGAAGATCGATAATTCTAGAAGTCATTATCGACTCGAAATATCAAATATCTTTATTTCGACACGACTTATCGCCTTTTGATTCGACGACTTTAACTCTAAATATATTTTATTCGTCCGAACCTTCCTAAACTTTATTTCATATTATAATACAACGTTAATCATTTAAGGCTAAACCTACTACTTATTAGAGATACTTAGACTTTTATATCTTTATGCTAGGGCACTTAGGCGGTGGAGTATTATTCTCCAGTTTGTGTCTACCCGACATACTTATCGCTGATTCGTGAGTTATTCGATACCCTTTTACCGTTTTATAAATTTTACTTCGGGCATGATTAGCGTTAACAAAATTTTATATATCTTGATTATGCATGTTTAGATTATGATGCCTTTAGATTTAGTGTTGCTTTAAACTTATATGGCCTTGGTGGTAGTATAAGGCCCTCAATCACCTGTTAACTCTAGTTGAGCCACCGGTATTTATATATAGATCTATATGGGTTTTACGAACCCTCATCATTCACTGTGTGAAATGATGTTATTACCGCTTAATTTTCTTGTACTATCTTAGTTTGACACACTAAGACAGAGGGTTTAATGTTGCATTTGTTGTAAGGTTCAGGTGTAGATGAATATCTAAGGTTTATGCATATATCGTACATTGTTATAATTCAAGATATTATCCATTTATACTATTAATTTCTAACTATATTTCTAATGGGTCAAAATCTTCAAAATACTATGTTTTTATAAAAATACGAATAATCCACCAACTTTATGTTGAGATCGTATTTTTAACGTTTTTCAGGAGGTTGAGTTTTTCATCGAATATGGAGTTACTATTTTTGCTTTGGATATTGTATGGACTTTCGAAGAGACTTAGCTAGACGTAGTTAGTTTCTATTTAGGCCATGTACTATTTTGTATTGTTTTATTTGTATTGTTGTAACTCCTAAACTTCATTTAATGTAATCTTATTGTTATAGTATTTATTCGATGTAATACTTGGTCTTCTGATACCTAATATACTGTACACCTCGGGTTTCCGCCTGAGCGGGTTGTGACAGAAATTGGTATCAGAGCCAATGGTTATAGCGAACTAAGTGGCTCCCTTTGTGAATCACTTAGACTATGACTTTAGGCTTATATTGATTTACTCTGAAAACCTTTTGTGTGCATTCCCTTTGACTTTTATATGTTTTGCCTTTGCTCGTTTTAAGGTTGAGTTTAATCTCGAGTTATGCACACACTCATATTCCTTTTATTTTCTTCTCAGACGATGATGTCCCAGGGAACTCTTAAGCGTAAGAAACCGACACCGCTAAACAACGAGAGTAACTTCGTCGATCGATACGGAAAGCTTTGTCGCTATCTTGCCCGACCTCGTGGAAAAGGTTAGTGGGAGAGTCCTGAAGAGTATTCGAGACTCTACACCTAGTGGAGTGAGCTTTGGTACGGAACCTTGTAATGCCGAGCACGATAACATATCACAAAACACCGAGGCTCAACCCAAGGCTAATAGTAAGAGAAACCGAAACTCCCGTTGCAAGAAGAAGAGCCGTAAGCGTGATCAAAGACCGCAAAACACGAAGAATCGTGTAGCTACACCTACACAGGGTTGGAGAAACCTCCCTAAGTGTAGAAAGTGTGGAAGTGCCCACGCTAGTGAAGTCGCATGTTGGATTTGCGAGAGATGCAAGAAATTAGGACACACGTAGCGTTTTTGCAGGATTACTGATGTGTATTTTATAACATAAAATTAATTAAAGTTTAGCAAAGGATTTTACCAACGTAGATTAACACACAATACAGGCAGTGTACCTGATCGTACGATAATACAGAATCAGTAAGTCCTGATCGAACTCTGGGAACGTGTATTTATATCCGTTATTTATCAAATTATATAATTAAACTAATTTAAGCAAGTAAATATAGGGGCGTTTTAGTTCTGTGAGAACATAATTCAGAAAACAAATAACTGAAATAAAATAGCAATTTAATTAACTAAGTGGATTTGCGGATGAAAAACTGTTTTGAAAAGTCTTTTAGAATTAATCAATATTTAGAAAGCAACGATTACTTGGAATTACGTTTCACCTGGATCATGATTAACAAGAATATGTTTGATTGGTTTAACTGTGATTTCTATGATAACTAGATTTCCCGCTAGAGTTATCTAATCCTACAATTTTAGAGAAAGATCATACGAATGATCCTACATCAATAGTTATCTTAGACTATCCACTCTAAACTGTGCTTTAATGTCACTATTGTTTACAATTTAATCTGTCGACTACGAATTAACAAAAGTCTCAATTATTCAGATTCGATATAATTGTCATGTTCATTTAATTCATTAAATTACTAATATCTTAGCCTATCTCAATTAAGTATCAAGCTACAATTATCTAATAAATCATATAATTGTAAATAACTGATAAATTCATAAGAACGCTAGTTATGTTATAGATCTATCAATCACGCTAAGTAGTAGATTTAATAACTTTGAATAAACATGGATCTCGATTAAACGTAAACAATAATAGAAAAAACCAATTAGTTCAAACATAAACTTGATTAAAACATAAATCCAGGTTTAACAATCCAAGCAATCGCTTAATGAGTTTAGCTCATGTTGGATTGTAAACAAATAACAATAATGGTCTTAAAACAAAACATTGTATCAAGATAATAATGCATAAAAGTTCAAACCAAACAATTGCTAACTTCAGGAATGATTAATGATGATTAACCAAAGCTTCCACGTGATCAACGACTTCTAGGACTCTCCTTGCAGCTTTTCAGAATGGATGTAGGTTGAAAGATAATGAATAATGTGTTTAAAACCCGAACCCTAGAAGCCTTATTTATAGATTACTGAACACGCCATTTTAGCCGTCGGCTGGCAGAATTCAGCCGGCGGCTGGAATACACAGGTTAAAAAGTTGCTTCCGCGGCACGTTAAGAACAAATGTGGAAATTTTAATTTAGCCGCCGGCTAAAAATCTTCAGCCGCCGGCTGTTTTACAAACTTTCATTTTCTTGCTCGTTTGTCTCCGTTTCAAGCCGGTTTCAGCTCCTTTTCGCTCCATGATCCAAATATAACTCTAATCTGCAATTCTTACTGAAAATATACCAAATCATAACAAAAGTTGCAGAAAACGAGCGTAAATATAATAAATGTGGCTACAAAATATAGATTATTTCAGGCACATCAATTACTCCCGGATCGTGTTACGAATGTGGTACTTTTGGACACTATCGTGACAAATGCCCTAAATGGAATACCTCTCCTATCAGCTTTCCTCCTCCTACCATCACACCAGGCAACGGAGTGGCAGGAACTCAAGATGTGAAGTTGCCATAGTTTGATGCTTGTTTCCGTAACCCAATGGATCGCTTACTTGGAATTGCTTTGTTCTATTTGATATTATTGTACTTTATTCCATTTGACATTATTGTACTTCGTTTATTCAGTTTATGTAAAACTTCGAACTTCGAATTCACTTATTTAATCTGATTATCCTTTTATCCTTATGAATGTTGTATCTTTAATTCTGATGGTATGACGTCTTGTTTATTCTAGCGCGACCATCATTATGACTACTTTCTTTAACACTCTTGTACTATTGTTGCAACTTATTATTTTAAACCTTCCCTTCTTCTTCGTAAGAGGATTACTAAGTCTTGCTGTAACCTATGATTAAATTATCTAAGCATGATTAGTGACTCACCTTATTGTTTTGCTTAATCAATTATCCTTATTCCTATCTTCATTTATTCCTTTTAATCGGTTTCACGCCTCGTGACTTTCGACTCGTGTTATCCCTAGAAGAGATGAGAAGATTTCGACTCGTAACTTTTCCACGCCTTACTTCTTCGTAACCCCAGTAAGTTAGACTTCACCTACGATGCAGAGTTGGCAGACGACTAGCTGTTGAAGAACTTCGAAGACTTCGTCAGGAACTACATTTTTGCCTTATTGACCGTTCATGTTCTATCAAATTTTTCCTCGTCGAAGCTGAGAATCCCCGGTATCATTTCTATCATGGATTGACATTCTGCGCATCCTGCCAAGTTCGTGTACCGCAAAGGATGATTCATATGCCTTTACAAGCAGTGATCCGTTACCCGATCTACACTACAAATCCGTTTGGAGCCGATGTCGGTGTTATCGACTTTCCTCGTCACCCTGAATTCGCTATTTTCCCTTTTAGCACAAACACATGATCATTCCTTGTTCAATTCATATTCTTGATTATACGATCCTTTCCATTTCATATCATTATCGATTCTTTCATTCCATATCCTATTTTCAATAAACCTTCGTTCTCTACGTATTCTTAAACGTATCCTCGTTCTTACCATGTCCTTGATTTATTCGATACCTTTTCGCTATCGTATCTACATCTCCGTCATTTCGTGTTTCCGATCGTCTGGTCATCTCACATTTCTAAACTCCCCTCGACGTGCGTAGTCGTGATACTACCCTGTCATGCGTAAGCTTAATTATTTCATCATTATTTCACCGTTCATTTCGCGTTCGAGATTAACTCATCGCTCATATCATTTCATCTTCTTGATCACTTTTCTTTATTCCTTTCGCCTTCGCGATTTTCATCTTCGTCAATTCATATTTCGAGCCATCATAAATCTGAAGAATCGCGAGCATATTGGTTAAGGCTATTCGACTTACCTTGTCCACCCGTTGAAGATGTTTGTGGTACTGAGGATGAGGAATTAGCCCGATACTCGTGAGTAAGCGGATGTATTTCCGCAGAAATTACTGAACCTCTTTTAAGTGGACAAACTGAATTTAACATTTACCTTATTCTTGGAAAAACGCCTTTTGCGAAGTCCCCTTGATTTTCCTAGCGCCTTCGGAAGTGGCAGAGTTTGCCTGGTCAAGATTATTAATTATCTGATAGCAATATTATACGCCTTAGTCACTATCCGTAAAGTGCACATGGGAAATTTTCAAAGAAGAAAAATGAGTCGATATAATTGGGATTATTATTGAGAGCTTTATAAGCTAACGGTAGATAACCGGTAATTTTATCCCTTCAATTAATGACTCATTTGGGTAATTCTAATTCTTATTACCCTACAGAAGTTGACCTCCGGTCTGATTATCATCAATGAAGGATAACGTACTAAAGACTATTTCCATTCTCCTTACGATAATTATGAGTTCGTGCAATGCCGTCTGACCTGACAAACGCGCAAGCAGCTCTCGTAATTTTAAGAAATCATATTCACTATTCGTACCTCGTCAAATTCGTGATGCTCCCTATCAACGACGTTCGTATTAAATCTCATAGCCGTGAAAAGCATAAAGAATATCCTAGTTTAATTTTGAAGTCATTTCAGAAAAAGCGTCCGTACGCTAAGTATCCGAGGTGCAAGATTAATTGGTATGAGGTTCAGTTCCTCGATCACGTGTTTAACGCAAAGGATATTTATTGAAATCTTGCCAAGATCTGAAACGTGAAGAAGATAACTTCTACCGCAAGCGTCTAACGAAATTCGTTAATCATGAGTGTCACACCCCGCTAAAGCGGAAAAACGGAATGTGAAGAGCAAAGAATCATTTCACGAGTTATACCAAAAGTCAACGGTTCAAGTCATATAAATTGAAATTAAAAAGGTAACCATGTTCGAAAGATACAACCAAGATCCATAAGTATAAAACGACAAATACATAATAACGTATTTTAATAAAAATTCCCAAGTATCAAAGGTCGTTTCCCGTATTACTCTTCACATTACTAGCTTGACCCGCCTGAGCAATGCACTTCATAACTTACGCTTAGTTTCCTGAAACATGAGATAAAGTGTCAACTACGAAAACGTAGTGAGTGAGTTACAGTTTATAAGTTGACCAAAAAGTTCCGATAAAAGTTTGACGAGTATATAAATATATATAAGTACAAAGTTTTCCAAAAGAAGTAAGCGGAGAAGCAATCGCTTAAAGGTAATTTATATACTGTCGTAAAAGTTCAAGTCAAGAGTTTAATGTTCGTAAAAGTCCGAGTCAAGTCCAAAGTCCATAAAGGTTCAAGATAAGCTCAGAGTTCATAAAAGTTCAAGATAAGTATATAAAAGTAAAAAGGTTTCCCAAAAGGAGGTTAGCGGAGAAAAGTCGCTTAAAAATTTATATACTTTTAAAGTTCAAGTAACGGGCGAACCGGTGCCCTAAGTTGTAAAGACCAAATAGAGTCAAATTTAGTCAATTCATGGTAGCGGAGTCAATCGCTAAAAGTTCGTAAATTTATGCGTAAGTAACTAATTAGATTTCTTGTATCAACCTCTTGGCATCTATAACTTAAGTGTTCACACTAATCCGATTATTCAACCGTGCGGCCCCTCTTCCCGCCTCTCTAACGGGAAGTTGTCTAGTCTAGTCTTAGTAATATGTACTTAGATTTCCATCTAAGCAAGGAACGGTTCTTTCCTAAGTATCGATACCCATAATTACTATACGACTATGTAGTTAATAGTGTGTAAGTCTAAGTCCAAAAAGTCGTCGGGCACTAAGTAGTTTTGTTTAAAAGAGAGAAAGTCGTCCATCACTTAAGAACTTGTTATAGTTCCATCAAGGGTTGGTCCGTATACAAGCATCAATGATTAGTTTAGTTCAAAAGAGAGCGAGCCAATAAGTCCAAGTAAAGTAAAATGTTTTACGCATAAAAGTTCAAATAGTCGTACAAAATAGTTCCATAAGTTCCAAAATAAGTCCAAGCACGTTCCAAAATAAGTTCAAAATAAGTCCAAGTACGTTCCAAAATGAGTTCAAAATAAGTCCAAGTACGTTCCAAAATAAGTTCCAAAATAAGTCCAAGTACGTTCCAAAATAAGTTCCAAAATAAGTCCAAGTACGTTCCAAGTCAAAATAAGTTCCAAAAGTTCAAAATGGTTCAATAAGTTCCAAAGTCAAAATAGTTCGTAAGTCCAAAAAGTCAAAATAGTCGTACAAGTTCACAAAAGGTTTGATCTCATGTTTCCCCCAAAAAGAGTACTTAAAATGTAAGAGTAGAGAGGGGTGTAACTCACGGGTTGCGAAGATAAGAACTTGGAAGAATGGTCGGAAATAAGAGCCGGGAATCACCGAATGCCTAAGGATACCAAGATTTGTTCAAGTGTTATTATTATATTAAGTTATTATACCTAATATATAATAAATGAAATTTGTGTTATATTATGTAATATAAGTAAATTTTTAGTCAAACTTTAAGTGTCAAAGTCCATTTTGTCCAATATTGTCCGAAACGATTAACGTTTTGTTTTAGTCAAAAAGTCCAAAGTCGATGTTATTGCTATTATGTTGAATATGTTTTGTTTGCCCAAGTGTTTTATATTTTCTAACAAAATTTGGGCAGCGCTTCCGCGCCCAAATTTTATGTCCAAAAATATCAACCACTTTCCCGCTTACAAAACACATATATACACATAACATTTTCAAACATGTTTATCTTAGTCAATTAAGTCCAATACAAGTCACCAATATGTTCATTTTTACAAAACTCAGTCCCAAATGTCAAGTCTCAAAAGTCAGAATGCGTAACCAAGTTTTAAACGGCCAAAACGACAATTTTCGGGAAGGACAGCAGGCCGGTGCTAAGCACCTGGGCATAGGTGCGCAGCACCTACCCTGCTGTTCTTCCCCTTTTTGAGTTTTTCTTGCAAAATCGATTATGTAAGTGATAGATCTTGACATGCAATCGGTATAAACCTTATTAATCATCATTATATCAGTTTATAAGTAACTTTTAACCACAAAAACAAAGATTAACCATCATTTATTAAAATCCCGTTTTTGTATAAAAATGGTTATAAAACTTCATCAAAACTTGTTTTTATAGCTTAGATCATACATGCAATTGATTATAATAGTAATATGAGCAAAAAGGAAGATTTCTACCGGATGAAAATGCTTGGATGATGCCTTAGAAGTGTTTTGAGCTCCAAAAATGGTGAAATAAGCTTTTTAACCAAAATCCTTTGATCCCTTTTCTTCCTCTTGATGTTAAAACGTTTTTAGATGGTGATTTTAATGGATTTAGTGGCTGCAACTTTCTGATTTTAATGGAGGTTCTAGAGAGAAGTTAGAGAAATGTGTGTGTGTGTGTTGGTGTTTTGTGTTTTAAGAAAAAGAAAATGAGAGAAAGAAAAGAAAAGAATCAAATGATGGTAAGGATGAAAGGGGGATAAAGTCCTGCCAACAAGTCAGTAACCATGTGCAAAAATCTTTTTTGAATGGTATAAAGTTTGTGCAAATCGAGATAAGGACTAAAAATGTAAAGTTTTTGAAATCTGGCAAGAGGTGCTGCGCACCGTGCGTTTTATCAGATTTTCTGACTTTTTTTTGTTTTTACGTTTTTGCTTCGTTGGACCTTTTTGTTAACCGAAAGTTCTTAGTTATGATATGTTATGAACTTAGGAAAGTTCCTTAGGTGTTTTCTTGGTATTAGGACTTATATAAATTGATTCCGGGTGTGATTCCGACACTGTCGCGTTTCCGGTTATTGATCAGTTAAAGGTAATGGTAGACAATAAGAGAGACATAGAGTGTAAATTGTACCTAGAATTTGACGGTTGTCACAATGAGAATAGTCGAGCTTTTAATATTTCGATGAGAATCCTTCCGAATATCGCTTTTAATGATGAAACCCTTACAACAGATTAAACCGTATTTGATGGTCCCGCTCGGGAGAATGCTTTCCATTGATTGGAACAATACGATGTTGCGACCATTCTCAATTGACCGGTGAGTACCGAAAACTATACCGAGATACTGGTAGGATAAGGTGTACCGCGTACGCAAAATCTAAGAATTTCCCGTATCCGACAATTCGGAGAATTGCTAACAATAAGATCATCTTGGAGAAGATTTGGGTTGGAACGTGATTGTGAAATTTGATATCTCCCGATTCAAGTTAGTGAGAACACTGATGTGTTTCATCGTATAAAGACAATCCAGCCTATTCGCCTACGTTTGTAATTATTCCTGTGCAGAGAGCTCGAAAGCTCAGCTTATTCGATCACAGAAGAATGAACGTTTCTTTGGTTCAACTTAGCATCTAGAGACAAAGAACGACAACGCATTGCATTCCCTTAATCATCAGTAGAATCCGTGATTTTTCGGAACTTCGTGTGATCGCAAATGCAAGTCTCACTTGTGTCTTACCAAGTTTGTCGTACATCCGTGGATAGAATTTTATTTGATCCACAAGGCAATTCGAGTTCGTGACTTGTTTATCCTTTGAATATCATTCTCGTAAATCTTTAATTATGTTCCCTGCCGAGCGGAGGACTACGACTATCCGAAAATAGCAGATGAGGAGTCGCCCGTAGATCGCTCCACATTCTATTTATCCGCTCGTATCTCGCGATTCGCATTCCACGTCCTTTTGGAGAACCGCGATGTAGCTGTTTAGCTCGTTTCATACTTATTTTCATCTTTTTATTCATATCCATCCAGTTACTTTTCCTGGAGTCATTCGAAGATGTTGTGATATTATCCACATCCTTCCTTATGTCTTTGTCCAGAGTCTTACTCATAAGTAATTTCGAGGACGAAATTCTTTTTACTTGGGGAGACTGTGACAACCGCAAATTTCGTAACACTTTTGCGTTTTATCATCTACCGTTATTTTTATTTATTTTATTTTGAACCTATTATTATTGGTATTTATTTTGTTTCACGCGATATTTGGTTTAGTCGGGATTTGAATGATTGTTTTGTCCTTCGTTACGTAAACGTTATTGTACCTAAGTGCCTAGCAATTATAAGTATTCTCGTAGGTTAATATTGGTATTTTAAAGCTTTCGTCTTTTCGAGAAAAATTAACGTTAAAAAATATTACAAAGTTAGTCCTCTAACTAAAATTTTTTTACAAAGTTAGTCCTTTAACGGAAACTAACGGAATCTGTTACAAATTCGGTCCTTTTAACGGACAAACTAATGGAGCAGTTTGGGACCCTAGTTGCGGAGCATCTAAGGTATGATGCGGAGCAACTAAGGTGCAGACCAGATGAAGACATAAACGCTTTTGGTGCTTTATTGGAACCCCAACTCACATGCAACCATGTGATTTCTGCCCAAAACTTGCTCTAAATGGTATGGATGAGTGAATTGTGGATCCTTGACCAATTCAACTCATCTCTCATTCCAATTTTGATCCTTAAACCAATTTCAACCCATTTGGTCAAACATTGTGTCTCTCTCTAGAACTCAAACTCTCTCTAATTCCTTTGAAATTCAGGAACTTTTAGAGAGAAAAATCACATTCAAAAGTGATAATTGAGTAGAGAAAGACCATTAGAAGACTTCCTTGGATTCCTACATCTTCCGGTAAGTGTTTTTCACCGAAAACTCATCTTTGACTTTTTCCTAACTTTCTTCCTTGACACTAAGAGTGTACTAACCTTACTCTTATGTTCTTGCAAGGAGTTTGTCTCATAAAGGTTTCATTTCCGTCATATTCTTGGGTTGGAAGCTTTCCACCTTTCCGGTAAGTAAGCCTTTGTAAATAATTTTCTTCCATTATTTTTCTTCTTAAAAATCCATTCTAACATTCTTATTATATTTGTTGTTTGGAGCTCTCTTTCACCACGTTTCCTTGGAAAACTCTTCCGGCTTGTTCTTGGAGTTTAGGAGTTTTCTTTTGGTGAAATCGTTAAGAAAACTTCTTATAAACGTTTTCTCTAATTTTCCTCTTTAAGAGTCCATATTCTAACGTTTTCATCTTTCTCTTCATGTTTGGAGCTTAATATCTTCTATTCTCACTTCGAAGTCTTTTCCGGCAAGAACCTCGTGTATAACTTGCCATTTCAAAGACATTCCGGTAAAATTACACTTTTATCCTTCCTTACTCTTTCCCTTAATTATTCATTTTTGTCACCTCAAAGCTATCATAAAAACTTATAAAAGAGTTAAAAGGATTAATATGGCTAAAAAAGTAAAAGTTACTATAAAACTTAATAACCTTGCCATGCTAATAAGTTATTAGAAAATTTAACCAAAAACGTTATGTTAAACATACATAAAACCGGATAATCACATATAAGACTATTAGTAAATTCTTTATCGAAAATGTTCCAACACTTTCTTGAAATATTTAGTGTACTCGTAAAATCTAAGTATTTTGTGACAACCGTCCAAAATTCAGGATAAGTCCGTGTTCTTTATCTTCGAGAGAACTTGTCATTGCTTGTAATTGTGCTTTACCGCGAACGTGTTAGTGTCGGAATCGAATCGGAATCAATAAATGAATCCTAATACCAAGAAAAACACTTGTGAACTTGACTAAGTTCCTATCTAAATCAATCGGGAACCTTAACAAACGAAGATACTTAACTATAACAAAAACTGAAAAACGAAAATGTTGGAAAAACTTCCCGGTGCGCCGCACCAAGGGTGGGTGCGACGCACTGGCACCCAGATCAGCAATTTTTGTAGTTTTTATAACTTATCTAAACGGACCCAAACCAAAAACTCCGGTTTTTAAACGCCTTTATGGTCCAGTAAACCCATTTTATAACACCCTTACAAAGTCCTTAGTCCATTTAGTCACCATAACACCAAACACACACACCTACACCCAATTGTTTTCTCTCACTCTTTAGCTCACTCTCTCTCTAATTACAAACACCCTCCAAGAACACTCTCTCAAACTCTTCTCATTTACAACAATTAGACGTAGAAAAATCACAGCAAAATCACCATCATAACTCCACAAAATCGTCCTAATAATCAAGGGAAGCAAGAAAGGTTCGATCTTAGGGTGCAAAAACGTTTTTCTCGATCTTGGAGCTTAAATCTCCAACAAAACATCATCAAAGCTTTTCTACCCGGTAAAAACTCTTCCATTTACTATATACTACTAAAATACCTCATTGCATGTATGATCAAAACCATAAAAACAAGTTTTGATGAAGTTTTATAACCATTTTTATACAAAAACGGGATTTTATTAAATAATACTTAGATCTATGTTTTTGGTGGTTAAAGTGTAAAAATACTATATTATAAAGTATCTACTGATTGCATGTCAAAATCTTTGGGTAACAAATCATTTTGGGCAAGAAAAACTCAAAAAGGGGAAGAACAGCAGGGCAGGTGCGCAGCACCGGCCTGCTGTCCTTCCCGAAAATCGTCGTTTTGGTCGTTTAAAGCTTATGTGCGTGTTCTGGATTTCCGTTATCAACATTATGGGACTGGGATGAGTAAAATGTTTATATTGGTGACATGTATTGGACTATTTTACCATAAAATGAATTTGTTTAAATAAGATTATGTATATATATGTGTTTTGTGAGCGGGAAAGTGTTTTAAAAATTGGACTTAATGATTTTGGCGCGGAAGCGCTGCCCGATTTTCGGTAGACCTAAAACCAACACTCCTAATAAAAACATTTCATTAACTAACAAAGTTATAAACATTGGTACTTATTAAATCTTGGTATTACTATAGGAGTTCCGTGATTCCGACCCATTTCGACCCGTTCCGACCGCTCTCTCTCTCTATTGTGCTATTCTTCGCAAACCGTGAGTTACATCCCCCCTCTCATTTACTGTATTTTGCATAACTTTTTGGGGGAAACATGAGATCTTTGAACACTTTGAAACTCTTATGAACTTTTGCAACTCTTACGAACGTTTTGAAACCGTTATGAACTCTTGGAACACTTTATGAATTATTGGTCTATTTTGGAAACGTTGTGTGAAACTTATATGCGTAAACAGTTTTGATTGCCCCGATTGGCATACAATAAACTTAATGGCTTGCCCCCTTTACTCGGCTTACTGGCTTGCCCCCTTTATTCGGCTTACTGGCTTGCCCCCGTTAATTGGCTATACTAAACTATGATTACTTGTACGCGAGACCACCCTTGATGAGAATATAATGCGATTCGTAAGTGCCTCTCGTCTAACGGCGCTCGGCTTCTTACATACTATTAGCTTGTTTAAACCGCTTAGTATGGGTATCGATACTTAGGAAACAGTCTTTCCTTACTTAGTGCATATCACCTAGATCCTTACTTAGGTGTTAGCCTAGGTACACATTAGAGTTCGCCTAAATCGTTTCTACTTGGGTGTTAGCTCAAGTGCTCATCAATCGATTGATCTTGGATTTTAGTTCAAGTGTTATTCACCGATTGATCTTGGATGTTAGTCCAAGTGTTTATTAATCGACTAATCTTGGGTGTTAGCTCAAGAGCCGGTTAATCGATTGATCTTGGATGTCGGTCCAAGTGCTTATTAACCGATTGATCTTGGATGTTAGTTCAAACGCATATTCATCGGTTGATCTTGGATGTTGGTCCAAGTACGTTGACTTGATAACTCTTGGGTGTTAATCCAAGTGCTTATTTTTCTCGGTTGGTATTGAGTGTTACCTCAAGTACCCGCTACTCGACGGTTCATCTTCTAGCGAACGCTTACGGTCATATTATACCAAGGGATCGACGCTCTTACTAGTACAATCATATTTTCAACACTTGGTTCTGTTGAGGAAACTCTTAAAACATATATTTACAAAATATTGTTATATTTTTCCAAAACCGCTTTTAGTCAAGGACTAGTAAAACGGTAACTCACTCAATACTTTTGTAGTTGACATTTGCTCTCATGTTTCAGGAAACGCAATGTAAGGACGTTATGTGCATACCTCTTGTGATGGGTCAGGAAGGTCACGTGATTAAGAATCGGGAAGACCTTATTTAGTTACTTTGGGAATGTCTTTTGAAGTTTTACATATGTTATCGTGGTTGTACTATATTGTTAAATACTTGGTTATCTTTGAACTTTGTAAACGTTTTATGACTTCAATGACTTAAAAACCGTTTGTATTTATTATATCTCGTGTAATGATATCTTTGCTCTTCACATCTCGTGTTTCCGCTTTAGCGGGGTGTGACAGACTTGGTATCAGAGCACAGGTTATAGTGAATACGGGTTTTCAAAATCTTCAAAATTTTCAAAACCAAACTATAACCAAGGCTTTCTCGAAAAATCATTTCACGAGTTGGATTAATTCCGCAAATGCATGGTTCATTACTAACTACGCGTAATTTGGCCAACTACGCCTAGTTCGGAATAAATTATGCAAGAACGGAACGTAATTGCCTACTGTTAACGATTTTTGAGTCAACAGTTCCCGATTCCCCGATTCCTGAATTCTCGCGTGACTGACCCGAACATGCACTGTCCTATTTACATTTTCCTTTAACTATAATTACTCGTTCCACCTTATCGCAACTCTCGTTAAGTCTGAATCGTCGCATCGACTCGTGCACTCGTACTCTCGAACCGTATTCTCGACTGAGGTCCCTGAAGACGTCACCGCATCGAGAGCTCAGCACCTCGGTCCTACCGACTCTTCTGAGGAGAACTCTAGAGCCATTTCCAACAGCCGATATACACCTAGTCCGTGGACTGCCCTAACTACCGTTTCGCCGGTTCCCGTCGCGTCTTTACAACCACGCGAACCGCACATCCGTGACTGCTCGTAAGCAGGTCATGCTACTACCTTACCACCTGATGGGACAAGAGACTCCCAACCCGGTCAGAGCTACACCTCCCCATGTTCCACTACACCCCGAAGATCCGTATGCGGCATCGCCGACGCCACCCATGGATCACTACATGTGGGAGCAAGACCATCTCGACCACTTCTCACGACGACCCAAATTCGGAGGTTTACCCCGGCCAAGTCCCCTACACTCCGCAGGGACCTTTAGGGACTTACTGAGGAGACTGAGCAACATGCTCGTCTTCCGTTCCAGGTCTCTGACACCGCTCGCCGTCTATCCGAGCATTCCCTTCGAATCGTCTCTTCGACCCAGTCGACACCAATGACTAATCGGCACCTAGTGAGCGTGTGTCTGGCGATGAGTACCCTGATTCCGTTATTTTACCGAAGATGTCCCTTAACATGCTTCAGTAGCTTATTTCACGCCATGTATTGTACCCTAGTTAAGTTGTGATTTCTCTGTATCTGTAGCAACTTAAAACTCACGTTAGTATTCAAACTCTCTCTTGTTATCTCGATGAAACAGGTAACCGGTTTTACAAAATGGAACATCTATCACTAATATCCTTACTTTCGGTTGTGCTAGAATTGTATTATCATTCCGTAACCATTATCGTGCGTGTGCTATTTATCCTTCTTTAATCCTTCTTATGTTATCACGGTCACTAGTCATTCTTTAAATTCTTATCACCTATTCCTATTCGTGCGTTCTAAACTGGTTTCCTTTTTCTGTTGTAGAAACATGGCTCCTACGCGAAGCAATGCCAGCCTCATAGCCGAGCAGGTCGCTGCTCATTTTAACGGTGCCATGCCCAACATGATCGCCCAGATCACTGCTGGGATAAACAACAACCAAAACCAGCAGCAACAACAACAACAACAACAGGGAGATAACCCGAACCAAAACCGAAACCTCCCCGTTTGCACATATAAGGGCTTTATGGCTTGTAAGCCAAAGGAGTTTCATGGCACCACTGGTGCTGTAGGGCTACTCTCCTGGTTCGAAAGCATCGAATCAGTCCTACACATTAGCCGCTGTGCTGAAACTGATAAGGTGGAGTATGCCTCCTGCGTACTCCACGGACGGACCCTATCGTGGTGGAACCTCGTGATCCAAACCCGAGGACGTGAAGCTGCCTATGCCCTTACTTGGGACGAATTCAAGAACCTCCTCATGAGGGAATACTGCTCTAAGGGTGAGATGAAGAAGCTCGAGGCAGAGCTTTGGAATCACACGATGGTCGGCAACGACATCGACGGATACACTACCCGTTTCCATGAGCTGGCTAGACTGGTACCAAGGTTGGTAACCCCAGAAGAAAACTGGATCGACCGATACATATCCGGCCTTGTTCCCGAAATCAGAGGGATGGTGATCTCTGCTGAGCCGCTGACGATACAGAGCGCAGTTGTCCTCGCTCATCGTCTAACCAGCGACCTCCTTACCGCTCCAACACCTGTCGAGCGAGAGGAAAATGATAAACGAAAAGCTGATCAACAACCAAATACAGACGACCACATCAAGAAACCCAAAACCGCACACAACCTTGCAATAGTTGCCACCCCCACAACCGGACCCCGAATGTACACCGGGCCCCACCCCAAGTGTGGCAAATGCAACTTCCATCATGTTGGAAATTTCCCAGTGTGCAGAATATGTAACGAAGCGGGACACTACCCCTGGTGCTGCCAAGAGGAAACTGGTGGTAAAAGGAAGAAGTCAGTTTGCTACAAATACGGAAGCGACAAACACCTCCGAAAGTCTTGCCCCAAGGTGCGAAATGCTAAACCAAATCAGGTCGGGCAATGCCGAGGACGCGCTCCGTAATCATTAGCAAAGAGACAAGGTACGACCCAAACGCAACGACAGATAAATTTCATGTGAACGATATTTCGCATCTATGTTATTCGATTCATAAGCAGAGAGAAGCCTCGTGTCCTTAGAATTTAGACCCCTTATCAATCTAGGATCTAAGGTTCTTAAGGATAGCTTTACTATCGAATCTGCTAATGGTCAACAATCCAAAGCTAAGGATATAATCCTAGGATGTCCAATGTGCTTTACCGATAAGACTTTCCCCACCGACTTGATCCCGATAGAGCTGAAAAGCTTTGACATTATCGTCGGAGTGGACTAGTTATCTCGTTTCGGAGCCAAGATCATCTGTTTCGACAAACTCATTCGTATCCCTCTCTCAGACGGTGAAACTCTAGTCGTTCAAGGAAACAAACCTGGACGACAACTCCGTATCGTGTCCTCCATGAATATGCGCAAGTACCTCGAGAAGGACTGTGACGCATTCCTCGCTCACATTGTTGAACGTAAACCCAAAGAGAACCGAGTACAAGATATCCCAGTAGCCAAGGATCACCCTCAAGTCCTTCCCGAAGATTTATCTGGGCTACCGCCGCATCGACAAGTGGAATTCCGAATAAACCTAGTTCCTGGCGCAGCACCGGTCGCCAAGACACCATATCGTCTGGCACCACCCGAAATGCAGGGACTTTTAGATCATGGTCTGATTCGTCCAAGCTCGTTCCCCTGGGGAGCCCCAATCCACTCCGTGAAAAAGAAAGACGAATCTTTTCGACTGTGCATAGACTACCGAGAACTGAACAAACTGACCATCAAAGAACCGATAACCACTCCCGAGAATCGATGATCTGTTCGACCAGTTGCAGGGTGCAACTTGCTTCTCGAAAATCGACCTCCGCTCGGGTTATCATCAGGTTCGTGTCAGTGATACCGACATTCCTAAGACCGCATTCCGAACTCGTTACGGTCATAACGAATTCCTTGTCATGCCATTTGGTCTAACCAACGCACCCGCAGTGTTCATGGACCTAATGAACATAGCGTGTAGGCCATGTCTGGACAAATTCGTAATCGTATTCATAGATGACAATCTTATATACTCACGGAACAAGGAAGATCATGTGAAACATCTGAACCTCATCTTAGAACTCCTCAGAGACCAGAAACTTTACACCAAATTCTCGAAGTGTAAATTTTGGCTCCAGGATGTACATTTCCTTGGGCATGCGATCAGTCGGGAGGGAACTCACGTAGACTCATCCTAAATCAAAGCGATTGAGATATAGAAAGCCCCAACGACACCTACGGAAATCTGACAATTCCTAGGATTGGCTGGCTACCATCGATGGTCATTAAGAATTTCTCAAGATATCGCCTTGGAAAGGAGTAACCCGTTTAGGGAAGCGCATTAAGCTAAGCCCGAGGTACACCGGATCATTCGTGATGTTAGTCCGAACCGGCCGGTAACCTACCGATTCCAACTCCCTCAAGGACTCTCTATCACCCGCAACGCTTTTCACTTCTCGCACTTGAAAAAGTGCCTGTCTGGGTAGACCATTGTCATCTCATTGGACGAGAACCAGATCGACAATAAGTTCAACTTACATCGAAGGACCACTTGAGGTTGTTGACCGAGAGTTCAAGCAACTCAAGCAGAGTCAAATTCCTATTGTCAAAGTTCGGTGAAATTCCCGACGTGGTCATGAATTCACGTGGGAACGTGAGGACCAAATACGTCAGAAGTATCCACATGTGTTCAAGGACGCTTCTTCCTGATGGGACGAACTAAATTTCGGGACGAAATTTCTTTCAACCCGGGGAGAATGTGACAACCGTCCAAAATTCAGGATAAGTCCGTGTTCTTTATCTTCGAGAGAACTTGTCATTGCTTGTAATTGTGCTTTACCGCGAACGTGTTAGTGTCGGAATCGAAATAGGAATCAATAAATGAATCCTAATACCAAGAAAAACACTTGTGAACTTGACTAAGTTCCTATCTAAATCAATCGGGAACCTTAACGAACGAAGATACTTAACTATAACAAAAACTGAAAAACGAAAAAGTTGGAAAAACTGCCCGGTGCGCCGCACCAAGGGTGGGTGCGGCGCACTGGCACCCAGATCAGCAATTTTTGTAGTTTATATAACTTATCTAAACGGACCCAAACCAAAAACTCCGGTTTTTAAACATGACACAAGGCCTTTATGGTCCAGTAAACCCATTTTATAACACCCTTACAAAGTCCTTAGTCCATTTAGTCACCATAACACCAAACACACACACCTACACCCAATTGTTTTCTCTCACTCTTTAGCTCACTCTCTCTCTAATTACAAACACCCTCCAAGAACACTCTCTCAAACTCTTCTCATTTACAGCAATTAGACATAGAAAAATCACAGCAAAATCACCATCATAACTCCACAAAATTGTCCTAATAATCAAGGGAAGCAAGAAAGGTTCGATCTTTGGGTGCAAAAACGTTTTTCTCCATCTTGGAGCTTAAATCTCCAACAAAACATCATCAAAGCTTTTCTACCCGGTAAAAACTCTTCCATTTACTATATACTACTAAAATACCTCATTGCATGGATGATCAAAACCATAAAAACAAGTTTTGATGAAGTTTTATAACCATTTTTATACAAAAACGGGATTTTATTAAATAATACTTAGATCTATGTTTTTGGTGCTTAAAAGTTGTTTAGAAACTGTAAAAATACTATATTATAAAGTATCTACTGATTGCATGTCGAAATCTTTGGGTAACAAATCATTTTGGGCAAGAAAAACTCAAAAAGGGGAAGAACAGCAGGGCAGGTGCGCAGCACCTATGCCCAGGTGCGCAACACCGGCCTGCTGTCCTTCCCGAAAATCGTCGTTTTGGTCGTTTAAAGCTTATGTGCGTGTTCTGGATTTCCGTTATTAACATTATGGGACTGAGATGAGTAAAATGTTTATATTGGTGACATGTATTGGACTATTTTACAATAAAATGAATTTGTTTAAATAAGATTATGTGTATATATATGTGTTTTGTGAGCGGGAAAGTGTTTTAAAAATTGGACTTAATGATTTTGGCGCGGAAGCGCTGCCCGATTTTCGGTAGACCTAAAACCAACACTCCTAATAAAAACATTTCGTTAACTAACAAAGTTATAAACATTGGTACTTATTAAATCTTGGTATTACTATAGGAGTTCCGTGATTCCGACCCATTTCGACCCGTTCCAACCGCTCTCTCTCTATTGTGCTATTCTTCGCAAACCGTGAGTTACATCCCCCCTCTCATTTACTGTATTTTGCATAACTTTTTGGGGGAAACATGAGATCTTTGAACATTTTGAAACTCTTATGAACTTTTGCAACTCTTACGAACGTTTTGAAACCGTTATGAACTCTTGGAACACTTTATGAATTATTGGTCTATTTTGGAAACGTTGTGTGAAACTTATATGCGTAAACAGTTTTGATTGCCCCGATTGGCATACAATAAACCTAATGGCTTGCCCCCTTTACTCGGCTTACTGGCTTGCCCCCTTTATTCGGCTTACTGGCTTGCCCCCGTTAATTGGCTATACTAAACTATGATTACTTGTACGCGAGACCACCCTTGATGAGAATATAACGCGATTCGTAAGTGCCTCTCGTCTAACGGCGCTCGGCTTCTTACATACTATTAGCTTGTTTAAACCGCTTAGTATGGGTATCGATACTTAGGAAACAGTCTTTCCTTACTTAGGTGTTGACCTAAGTGCATATCACTCAGATCCTTACTTAGGTGTTAGCCTAGGTACACATTAGAGTTCGCCTAAATCGTTTCTACTTGGGTGTTAGCTCAAGTGCTCATCAATCGATTGATCTTGGATGTTAGTTCAAGTGTTATTCACCGATTGATCTTGGATGTTAGTCCAAGTGTTTATTAATCGACTAATCTTGGGTGTTAGCTCAAGAGCCTGTTAATCGATTGATCTTGGATGTCGGTCCAAGTGCTTATTAACCGATTGATCTTGGATGTTAGTTCAAACGCATATTCATCGGTTGATCTTGGATGTTGGTCCAAGTACGTCTGACTTGATAACTCTTGGGTGTTAATCCAAGTGCTATTTTTCTCGGTTGGTATTGAGTGTTACCTCAAGTACCCGCTACTCGACGGTTCATCTTCTCGCGAACGCTTACGGTCATATTATACCAAGGGATCGACGCTCTTACTAGTACAATCATATTTTCAACACTTGGTTCTGTTGAGGAAACTCTTAAAACATATATTTACAAAATATTGTTATATTTTGCCAAAACCGCTTTTAGTCAAGGACTAGTAAAACGGTAACTCACTCACTACTTTTGTACTTGACATTTGCTCTCATGTTTCAGGAAACGCAATGTAAGGACGTTATGTGCATACCTCTTGTGATGGGTCAGGAAGGTCACGTGATTAAGAATCGGGAAGACCTTATTTAGTTACTTTGGGAATGTCTTTTGAAGTTTTACATATGTTATCGTGGTTGTACTGTATTGTTAAATACTTGGTTATCTTTGAACTTTGTAAACGTTTTATGACTTCAATGACTTAAAAACCGTTTGTATTTATTATATCTCGTGTAATGATATCTTTGCTCTTCACATCTCGTGTTTCCGCTTTAGCGGGGTGTGACATATTTTATATCTAACCTAAATTATAAACGAACTTAACGAAATATAACTAAAATCTTGTAAAATCTTGTAAAATAAGTATATGTATGAATATGTATATTCTATATAAATTACTTATGAGTTATTTGAATAAATGACTTTAATTAACAATCTATAAATATTCACTTAAAACTTAAACTAACCAACTGTGACAACCGTCCAATTTCAGGTGCATTTTATACTCTATGTCTCTCATATTGTCTGCCGTTGTCTTTAACTGTTCAATTACCGGAAACGCGTCAGTGTCGGAATCACACTCGGAATCAATTTATATAAGTCCTAATACCAAGAAAACACCTAATGAACTTTCCTAAGATCCTAACGTATCATAATAAAGAACTTTTAGTTAACGAAAAGGGTCCAACGAAACAATAACGCAAAAACAGAAAAGTCACAAAAATCTTTACAAAATAGGTCCAGGACGACGCACACACACCTTGTGCGGCGTCCTGGATGGACCAAATCCGAAATTTATTTGAATTGTTGCTTGTCTCGGTTACACCAACTTTTAAACCCAATCAAACTCGTTTTAGGCAATCATTTACTGTCATATGACAGTCCCAACCCACCCCTTTACTACTTTTCTTTCTTTTCTTTTCATTTTCTCATTTCACACAAACAAAAACACACACACACACACAAAAACTCTCTCAAAGCTTCCCTAAATCCAGTGATTTCCAGCCACAAAAACTCAAGATTTAACCATAAAAAACGTTTGAAAAATCAAGGGAAACAAGTGGGGACTAGTTATTTTCGGTTTCAAGCTTTTCTACCGATTTTGGAGCTCTAAATCCGTCAAAAACACCATCCATCTATTTCCCTCCGGTAGAAATCACTCTTTTATCATTATTTACTGTTTTTTTAACTTGCATGTAAGATCTAAGGCTTTAAAACAACTTTTTAAAAAGATTTGTAACATTTCATGGACAAAAACGATTTTTAACCGAAATAACCTTTAGATCTATAAATTTATGGTTAAAAATGCTTTAGAAACGGTAAAAATGAAGTTTTATTAAGTATTTACTCATTGCATGTCGGAATCTATGGCTAAAATAAACGTTTTGCTCGAAAAACACCAAAAACCCAACCTGTGCGCCGTCCTTAAGGACCAGGACGACGCAGCGGGGGTATTTTTGCTCTGTGCGTCGTTTGGACGTTTTAAGCTAGTATACACCGCTGACTTTTTGAAACATAATATTTGGGACTTAGTTTGGTAAAAATAATAACATTAGTGACTTGTATTGGACTAATTGGACTCAAATGGACTTGTTTAAATACGGAATTGTTATATATGTGTTTTGTGAGCGGAAGTGGAATTTGGATTTTTGGATATAAAATTTGGGCGCGGAAGCGCTGCCCAAATTTCGTTAGAAAAATCCAAACCACTTCAGCGAGCAAAATTACTTGTAACACGACAATAATAAACGTTAAATTGGACTTTCGGACTAAAACATAACTTACTTGTAACACGACAATAATAAACGTTAAATTGGACTTTCGGACTAAAACATAACGTTAACCGTTTCGGACTATTTTGGACAAATTGGACCTTGACACTTAAAGTTTAACAATAATTTATCTATTATATTATATAAAATAACATAATAAGATAATGACAATTGAATTATCTTTGTATTGTTAGGCGTTCCGTGATTTCCGGCTCTCGTTTCCGACCAGTTTCTGCGTTCTTATTGTTCGCAACCCGTGAGTTACAACCCCTTTATTTATTGTATTTTTACATAACTTTTTGAGGGAAACATAAGATCTATTTGTCTTTGGAAACTTTTATGAACTTTTGCAACTATTATGAACTTGTGCAACTATTATGAACTATTGATCTATTTTGGAAACTTTGTGAAACTCATATGCGTAAAACATTTTATTGCCCCTATTGGCTTATTTTAAACTTATCGGCTTGCCCCCTAATTGGCTAAACTAAGTTAAGATTACTTGTATGCGAGACCAACCCTTGATGAGATTATAACGCGATTCTTAAGTGCCTACTATCATTTTTGAAACAAAAATTACATTAGTGCCCGGTTTTAGCTCTTCACACTTTTAGCTTTGTTAAGCCGTTTAGTAATAATGGGTATCGATACCTAGGAAAGAACCGTTCCTTTCTTAGATGGAAGTCTAAGTACATGTTACTATGATCATTTATACTCCTCGTGGATAGTGCGGGGTAAGGGGCCTCACGGTTGGATAATCGGTTTAGTTTGTACACTTATGTTATAGAATGCCAAGAGGTTGATACAAGATTCTAATTAGTTACTTATCTACGCATATACACTCTTTTAGCGATTGATTCCGCAACTCTTTTAGCGATTGATTACGCAATTAATATTTTACTAGTACTGTTCTACTTGCGTCTGTACAAACTTTAGGGTATTGTTATGCCCTGTTGCTTCGAAACTTTTAAAAGTATATATATTTTAACGATTGTATCCGCTATCTTTCTTTTATGAAAATTTTTACTTATATATACTTCATCGAAATTTCTGTCGAGAAACTTAAACTATAACTCACTCACTACTTTATTGTAGTTGACACTTTATCTTATGTTTCAAGAATTTAAGTGTAAGGATGAAGTGCATGGCATGGACGAGTCAGGATGGTTGCGTGAGATTCATATTGGGAAAAGACTTGTCCATTTACTTTTGGAAATTTATTTTGAACTTCAATAATGTATTTGTGTTGAAATACTAAATGACTTAGTTGTCTTTTGAATTTGTAAACTCTTTTATTATTTAATCAATGACTTGAAACCGTTATATTTTGTTATAACCCGTGTAATGGTATTCCAGCTCTTCACACTTCGTGTTTCCGCTTTAGCGGGGTGTGACAGACTTGGTATCAGAGCACAGGTTATAGTGAAAACGGTTTTATAAAATTTTCAAAAATTTTCGAAACCAAACTATAACCAAGGCTTTTTTCGGAAAATCTTTTATGGGCTCAAACTTTAGCTAATTAATTTCGCGATTGCATGATTATTTTTAACTATGCATGACCTGAACACTCATGCCTAGTTCAAAATGAATTATGCAAGGACGGAACGTAATTACTACTGTTAACGGTTTTTGAGTAAAAAATTCCCGCTCCTATCTTTTCCCGATTCTCACGTGACATACCCGTGCATGCATTTCATTACACATTTCCTTTACTATTTTTGTGTCTCCACGTACTTACGAAACTCGTTGTTCGCAGATCCGTCATGTCTCACTCTTCACGTTCGCGATCACCGTCACGATCCCAGTCATGTTCACTACCACGAGCTGCTTCCTCTCGCGAGGCTTCTGAGGGCCACACCGCCTCGGAAAGCCAACGCCACCAGACTACTGATCCCACGGAGGATACCTCCATGGCAATCTCTAGTAGCATCGGGTCCAGCCCGAGGACTGTACTACCACCCCCTCCACCAGCGCCCGTTGCCGCACCACCGCAGTTTCACGGGCCCCGTACCAGGTTGACCGTGCGAAAGCAGGTCATCCTCCCGGACCGCCTACCTGATCGGATGGTCGGATACCAGGCCGGTCCATCCCGACCCACACCATCACACCTCCCGTTCGGTCACCCGCAACCCGAGGCTTCGCGTCCTTCCGTGTTGGACCATTATACATGGGAAAGACAGCTTGAGCGCGAGGAGATGCAACGTGCTCCTGACGTTGAGGAAGCTAGGCAGAGGATGCCTCCTACTCTTCAGTCTCCCCCACCGTCCGCATTCCTCCACCTGCACCGCGAGGTACGGGGACTTGCACAGGAGACTCAGCAGCAGGGGCTCCTTATCAGCGGGGTCACCGATGTTGCGCATCAGTTGTCCGAGCAGTCGTTGCGGGTCATCGCATCGAATCGAGCTACGACACGTACTGTGCAGCACCTCGTTGGGGTGTGTCTAGTGATGGGTACGTTGATTGTGGTCATGGTAGCCAAGATGTTTTTGGAGAGGCTTCACTAGTCATTTCCTTTATATTGTACTGCACCTAGCCTAGTCGTAATTTTCCCATTGTACACGACTTAGGCTACTTATCTTATTATCTTTCCTATGTATTGTATTGTATTTTCCATTCAGTAATTTGTACTATGTACCAAACCTTATTATTATTAATGGAAGTTCTATCTTTTTACTAGTCGTACTTGTCTTGTCGTGTGAATCCTTTATTATTGTCAATCATATACTACTATCTCTTGAATCGTTGTCGTGCATGTGCTATTATATCCTTTGTTTGCTCCTTAACAATTATCATTATTAGCATTCATTATGTTACACTCTTTACCACTCGCGCTTATTCGTGCGTTCTAAACTTTTCTCTTTTCTGTTATAGAATCATGCCTCCTAAGCGCTCTAACGCTAGCCTTATCGCCGAGCAAGTTGCTACCCAATTGAACGCGGATATGCCCGACATAATTGCCCAGATCACTGTAGGGATCAACGCCAATGTCAACAACCATCAGCAACAGCAGCAACAACAACAGCAACAGCAGCAGCATCAGAACAACAACAACCAGAACCAGAACCAACACCCAAACCCTCCTCCGTGCAACTATAAGAGCTTCATGGCGTGTAAGCCAAAGGAGTTTAACGACACAACTGGTGCTGTAGGACTGCTCCAATGGTTCGAGAGTATCGAATCAGTCCTACACATCAGCCGATGTGCTGAAGCCAACAAGGTGGAGTACGCCTCTTGCGTATTCCATGGCCGAGCTTTATCGTGGTGGAACAGTGTTGTTCAAACCCGAGGGCGTGAGACTGCCTACGCTCTTTCCTGGAATGCCTTCAAGAACCTACTCATCGAAGAATACTGCCCAAGAGGGCAAATCAATAAGCTCGAGGCTGAGCTGTGGGACCACAAGATGATCGGCAACGACATCGAGAAGTACACCACCCAGTTCCACGAGCTGGTCGGCTAGTTCCAAGGCTGGTAACCCCTGAGGAGAACCGAATTGACCTCTACATCTCTGGTCTTGTTCCGAAAATCCGTGGCATGGTCATCTCATCTGAGCCCCAGACATTGCAGAGCGCTATCATTTTAGCTCATCGTCTCACCAGCAACCTCCTCACCGCTCCTGCATCATCCAAAAAGGAGTCAGGTGAGAAGAGGAAGTCTGAGCAGTCCCCAAGGAGGAGCGACCGAAACAAGAAGGCCCGTAGCACCCGCAATTTCGCCGTGACTGCCGCACCTGCACCTGCACCTGCACAGATGCCACCTACTGGACCCAGGCCTTACTCTGGACCGAACCCAAAGTGCAACAAGTGCAACTTTCATCACCACGGGAACTACCCGGTATGCTTAAGATGCCAGAAGGTAGGCCATTTCGCCAAGTACTGCCCAGACAAGACAATCATCCCGGTTCAGAAGCCGACGTGCTTCGAGTATGGAAGCGACCAACACCTCCGAAACACCTGCCCTAAGTTGCATCGAACTCCGCAGAATCAGGGTGGACAAGGTAGGGGTCGTACTTTTGCACTAACAGCTGAAGAAGCACGTCAGGACCCCAACGCAGTTACGGGTACGTTTCCTATCAATGATCATTTTGTTTCCGTACTATTCGATTCAGGAGCTGAGAGAAGCTTTATTTCCTTAGAATTTAGACCCCTCATTAACCTAGGATCTAAAGTTCTTAATGATAGCTTTACCGTCGAATATGCTAACGGCCAAGATTTTGAAGCTAAGGATATAATCTTAGGGTGTTCACTATGCTTATCTGACAAAATTTTCCCCATCGATCTAATTCCTATCGAGCTGTCAAGCTTCGACGTTATCGTCGGAATGGACTGGCTATCTCGCTTTCGAGCCGAGATCGTCTGTTTCGACAAACTCATTCGTATCCCTCTTTCGGAAAATGAAACTCTCGGTGTTCAAGGAGACAAGCCTGGACGACAACTTCACATCGTATCTTCCATAAAAATGCGCAAGAACCTCGAAAAGAACTATGACGCATTCCTCGCTCATGTCGTCGAACGTAAATCTACAGAAAGCCGAATCCAAGACATTCCCGTTGTCAAGGATCATCCAGAAGTCTTTCCTGAGGATTTGCCTGGGCTACCGCCGCATCGACAAGTGGAATTCCGAATAGACCTCGTTCCTGGCACAGCACCGGTTGCCAAGACACCATACCGTCTGGCAGCACCCGAAACGCTAGAACTGTCAAAACATATACAGGAACTCTTAGACCATGGTCTTATTCGCCCGAGTTCGTCCCCCTGGGGAGCCCCAATCCTCTTTGTCAAAAAGAAAGACGGATCGTTCCTTATGTGCATCGACTATCGTGAACTGAACAAGCTGACCGTCAAGAACCGATACCCACTCCCGAGGATCGATGATCTGTTCGACCAGTTGCAGGGTGCAACTTACTTCTCAAAAATCGACCTCCGTTCGGGTTATCACCAGGTTCGTGTCAGTGAGACCGACATTCCTAAAACCGCATTCCGAACTCATTACGGTCATTACGAATTTCTTGTCATGCCTTTTGGTCTGACCAACGCACCAGCAGTGTTCATGGATCTAATGAAAAGAGTGTGTAGGCCATACGTAGACAAATTCTCATCTACTCAAGGAACAAGGAAGATCATGCGAAACATCTTAAGCTCATTCTAGAACTCCTCAGAGATCAGAAATTGTACGCCAAATTCTCGAAGTGTGAATTCCGGCTTCAGGAAGTACACTTCCTTGGTCATGTGGTCAACCAAGAAGGAATTCATGTAGATCCAGCTAAAATCGAAGCGCTCGAGAAATGGCAAGCCCCGACGACTCCTACGGAAATCCATCAATTCCTAGGGTTCGCTGGCTATTATCGAAAGTTCATCGAGAATTTCTCGAAGATCGCTAAGCCCCTCACTGAGCTCACTCAGAAAGACAAGGACTTCATTTGGGGAAAAGAACAGGAGGACTCCTTCCAGAAGCTTAAACATCAGCTATGTCACGCACCGATTTTGTCCCTGCCGGAGGGCACGGATAACTTCGTAGTGTTTTGCGATGCATCCCATCAAGGACTTGGGTGTGTTCTAATGCAAAAAGACAAATTCGTCGCTTACGCTTCTAGGCAGCTGAAAGTGCACGAGCAGAACTATACAACACACGACTTAGAGCTGGGAGCCATCGTGTTCGCTTTAAAAATCTGGAGACACTACTTGTACGGCACTAAGTGTACGGTTTTCACTGATCATAAGAGTCTTCAGCACATTTTGGACCAGAAAATGCTCAACATGAGGCAACGTAGATGGATAGAACTGCTAAGTGACTACGAATGCGAGATAAAATACCACCCGGGTAAAGCAAACGTAGTAGCAGATGCCCTGAGTCGGAAGGAAAGGGTAAAGCCATCTCGAGTTCGAGCATTGGGTATTCAGATTCAAAGAAGTCTTCGAACGCAGATCGTAACCGCACAGCAAGAAGGGTTGAAACCCGAGAACATTAAGGTCGTAACGCTGCATAACCATGAAAAGGAATTCGAACGCAAGTCCGACGGAATCTACTAATTCAAGGGCCGAGCATGGATTCCGAAATCCGAAGATCTTCGTAGACTCATTTTGGAAGAGGGCCACCGATCTCGATATTCCATCCATCCGGGATCCGACAAGTTGTATAAGGATCTCCGAGAATATTATTGGTGGCCGGGCATGAAGAATGATATAGCCTTGTATGTAGCCAAGTGCCTTACTTGCTACATACAAGGCGATATCCTTCTTCATGCCCGGCCACCAACATTCTCGGAGATTCTTATACAACTTGTCGGTTCCCGGATGGATGGAATATCGAGATCGGTGGCCCTCGTCCAAGATGAGTCTACGAAGATCTTCGGATTTCGGAATCCATGCTCGGCCCTTGAAGTAGTCGATTCCGTCGGACTTGGGTTCGAATTCCTTTTCATGGATATGCAGCGTTTCGACCTTAATGTTCTCGGGTTTCAACGCTTCTTGCTGTGCGGTTACGATATGCGTTCGAAGACTTGTTTGAATCTGAATACCCAATGCTCGAACTCGAGATGGCTGTACCCTTTCCTTCCGACTCAGGGCATCTGCTACTACGTTTGCTTTACCCGGGTGGTATTTGATCTCGTAGTCGTAGTCACTTAGCAGTTCTATCCATCTACGTTGCCTCATGTTGAGCATTTTCTGGTCCAAAATGTGCTGAAGACTCTTATGATCAGTGAAAACCGTACACTTAGTGTCGTACAACTAGTGTGTTCAGATTTTTAAAGCGAACACGACGGCTCCCAGCTCTAAGTTGTGTGTTATATACTTTTGCTCGTGCACTTTCAGCTGCCTAGAAGCGTAAGCGATGACTTTGTCCTTCTGCATTAGAACACACCCAAGTCCTTGATGGGATGCATTGCAAAACACTACGAAGTTATCCGTGCCCTCCGGCAGGGACAAAATCGGTGCGTGACATAGCTGATGTTTAAGCTTCTGGAAGGAGTCCTCCTGTACTTTTCCCCAAATGAAGTCTTTGTCTTTCTTAGTGAGCTCGGTAAGGGGCTTAGCGATCTTCGAGAAGCTCTCGATGAACCTTCGATAATAGCCAGCCAACCCTAGGAATTGACGGATTTCCGTAGGAGTCGTCGGGGCTTGCCATTTCTCGATCGCTTCGATCTTAGCTGGATCTACATGAATCCCTTCTTGGTTGACCACATGACCAAGGAAGTGTACTTCTCGGAGCTAGGATTCATACTTCGAGAATTTGGCGTACAATTTCTGATCTCTGAGGAGTTCTAGAATGAGCTTAAGATGTTTCGCATGATCTTCCTTGTTCCTTGAGCAGATGAGAATGTCGTCTATGAATATACGATAACGAATTTGTCTAGGTATGGCCTACACACTCTGTTCATTAGGTCCATGAACACTGCTGGTGCGTTGGTCAGACCAAAAGGCATGACAAGAAATTCGTAATGACCGTAACGAGTTCGGAATGCGGTTTTAGGAATGTCGGTCTCACTGACACGAACCTGGTGATAACCCGAACGGAGGTCGATTTTAGAGAAGTAAGTTGCACCCTGCAACTGGTCGAACAGATCATCGATCCTCGGGAGTGGGTATCGGTTCTTGACGGTTAGCTTGTTCAGTTCACGATAATCGATGCACATGCGGAAGGATCCGTCTTTCTTTTTGACAAAGAGGATTGGGGCTCCCCAGGGGGACGAACTCGGGCGAATAAGACCATGGTCTAAGAGTTCCTGTAGCTGTTTTGACAGTCCTAGCATTTCGGGTGGCGCCACACGGTACGGTGTCTTGGCAACCGGTGCTGCGCCAGGAACGAGGTCTATTCGGAATTCCACTTGTCGATGCGGCGGTAGCCCAGGCAAATCCTCAGGAAAGACTTCTGGATTATCCTTGACTACGGGAATGTCTTGGATTCGGCTTTCTGTAGATTTACGTTCGACGACATTAGCGAGGAATGCGTCATAGTTCTTTTCGAGGTACTTGCACATTTTTATGGAAGATACGATGCGAAGTTGTCGTCCAGGCTTGTCTCCCTGAACAACGAGAGTTTCATATTCCGAAAGAGGGATACGAATGAGTTTGTCGAAACAGACGATCTCGGCTCGAAAGCGAGATAGCCAGTCCATTCCGACGATAACGTCGAAGCTTGACAGCTCGATAGGAATTAGATCGATGGGGAAAATTTTGTCAGATAAGCATAGTGAACACCCTAAGATTATATCCTTAGCTTCAAACTCTTGGCCGTTAGTGTTAGGTCTCAATAAGATCTCAAACACTAGCTAATCAATCACAAATAAGTATTTAGATGTTAATTATTATGAATCGATTGATTACTCAGTTTCTTAGTTTATTATCGCGGAATTATAATAACAAAGAATAAGTATAACACACAGTTATATTACTTCAAAAAGTGCAACGATTACAATGTTCAAGCTCACTATTTATACACAATAATAGTGAGCTTGATAAGTATGAATCTTAGAAAATCTTCTAAAAGGATAGAAGATTTTATCTAACTAACATACCTAAATTAAAACATTACGTTTCTTTATGAAGCTGAGTAGTCAGCTCCATAATGCCTTAGTTGATTTTAGTCACTCAGACTCAGACACTCAGACTCAAGTCACTCAGACTCTAAATCACTCAGACTAAGACTTTAATAAACAGATTTATTAACTTGGGTTAAATCGTTGATTTTCCCAACAATCTCCCCCTATCTGTTTGGATTAAAGTCTTTTACAACTAATGCACCAACAAAAATAAACACAAACCAAAAATTGTTTACATAAAACAGTCCGTGAACAAAAACACTTAAAGTCCATCACTTCCTCTTCTTGATAGATCTTTTCTTCTTCAAAGGCACCTCCCAAGGAGTAGGCTTCTGTACTTCCTTTGCCCATTTCAGTCTTTCAGTCTTCCAATCAAGAAACTTTTCCATCTCAGCATCAGATTTATGAAACATCACTTGATACTCTTTCTTGATCAGATCAACTTTGTCCTTCGGAGTCCCCATTTCTTCGATTCTTCTTAGGTTATTGAATAACCAACTAATCAGTTTCATTCTGAAGGGGATGCATTGCTCAGACTCACACTCACTTAGTAGAGCAATACAGTGGTAGATGGAAGCCATATTCAATCTGTCCTTGGCTTGGAAGCTTTCCTCTCCCCCACAATCAACATAACACAGACCCTCATGATTTTCTGTCTTCACATAGGTCCTGTCTTGAAATATGACATCTTTGGGAACAGGATGAAAGACTGAAATGGGCAAAGGAAGTACACAGCTCTTACTCTGTTGATGGTGCAGAATTTTCTGTAATCTTCATCAGACATCAGCTTCAGCATATAAGCAACATTCACATTTGATACAGCCTCTCTTTTGACTTCCATTCTGTGTATAATGTTGTTTATTCTGTTACTCAGACCAGCAATTTCCTTCCATTCTTCTAACCCTAAGGTATGCATTCTATGTACCCCAACTATGAAGTTATTTCCTTTCTGATAGCATGTCAACATTAAGTCAGGCCCACCTGTGTCTATACAATCCAGGTCTTGAATTTTGTTTACATATTTCCTCATGATGAAGTTGGCTTGAATGTAATCTAACCTTGCTTCTTCCCTTAGTACTTGTTTGGCCATTAAATTGTCAGCTTCAATCCTTTGCTGTTCTTCATTTATTGCCAATTCTTCTTCTTCTTTCATTTCAGCTTCAAGTACTTCAGCAGCTTTAATGCATTGATCCTGTGTTTCATTGGACTTTTCATCAAACTTTTGCATATATAAGCCTTTCACATACTCCTTGTATTTCTCAACTGTCATGCCTGCATTGTATGCTAATCTTTGCAGTTTAGCTAACCGTTCAGTTTCTGGCTCAGTCTGATCAATTGGAATTTCCATTGCAGTTTCCTCCTCAGCCTGTTCATTTTCACTTTCAAATGCCACTTTTCCTTTTCCCTTGGTGTCTTCTTTTTCAGATCCACTGCTTGATATGTCATTGTAGTCTGTCTCATGGAAGACTTCAGACTGACCTGTTTTGAGGTTGAATCAATTGGTTTTGAAGTACCGTTTCTCCCCTTCATCTCTCTTTCTCTTCAGATCTTGCTTAGGGAGGTCAGGCTCAACAGTTGGTGTACTTGTTTTCTCCCTCTGAGTCTGAGGACCCTCAGCAACTTGTTTCCCTTTTCTCAGCATGCTGATCTCAGAAGTCAGCTTCAAAACCATTTCCTTTAAATCCTGCATCTCCCCAGTGTTTTATCTTTTCATGGCTTGCAACTCAGTCTGCATTGCACCCAGCTTGACATCAAACAGAGTTGACATGTCCTTAATGGCTTGTAACAGCACAGGGACAGTCATAGCAACCTCAGACTGAGGAATTTCAGTAACAGGTGTAGTAGAAACAGGTGGTACAGCTTCACTCCCTCCTTGTTGTTTAGGAGAATGATCCTTAGCCATAGAAAAGGAAGTCTGTACCTCACTCAGTTTGGGAAGTGAGGCATTGACGACTTGTGCATAGGAGTGTGAGAGATTTGATGGTACCTTATCGTGAACCAGCACAGAGCTGGTGAAAATAGCCTTTGAAATTGGCTTTGAAACTGAAGGGGGTGGTCCCATACTAAGTACAGGGATATTCTAGAGGGGAATATCTTCTTCAATGCTTACCACATGTGTCAGTGTGGCAGCAGCAGCGTGTGTCTCCAAGTTGACTATTCTAGGAGGGCTTTGGGTAGTCATGGTAGTCAGATCCAGCTCGTGCTCTAGCAGAGGGAGACTGGTCTGATCTACAGCACTGGAGGGGAGTTTAGAACTCTCAGCCTCATGGAAAAGTGAGTCCATTAGTGCTTGATTTACAGTGGGGATTGATGTGAGTGCTTTTTCAAATGAATTTGGTGAGTTCATCAGATTGGTCGCTTGAGTAGCTAATACATCAAGATGAGGAGTGGACTGCTCAGACTGAGAGGGGATACTCTCAGACTGAGGAAGAGAAAGATTGATATCCATAGCTTGGTCAGCCTCATCGTGCCCTGCCCCACCCATTTCAACCTCAGCATCGGCAGCAGGAGCATTGATCTCCAATTGTTCGTCAATTCCTTCGGGCTGATCATCTGAGTCTGACTGGTCAGACTCAGTGAGTTCGTGATCAATAAAAGGATTTTCAATCCACTGAAGCATAACTGGGGTTAACCCTGGCTCAGCCTCAGTGATATTGATGTAAGTAAAAATCTTTGGAGTCAGCCTGGGAAGAGGGCATACATAAAAAATTTGTTCAAGCTCCTCAGGGTTTTTAAAATTTTGGGTTTTGATTTTAAAATGGTATTTTGGGTTTGATTGAGTTTTTTATGGATGAAATGGCTTCAAATACCATTCGTAATACAATCCTTAATGCTATTATAACGTAGGGGATTATTTGACATGAATATCACACACCTAAACGTAATTATAACTCGTACGGGATGTAATCTAGGTTTTACAAGGAAAGAAGCGTTTTATTGGGTATAAGGTGGTTTGAATAGTTGATTTAGGTATTTTAATGTTTATTAGGGTAGTGTGGAAGTTTGGATTAGAAACGGAAATGTATGGTAGAGTTTTTTAAAATTACTGTTTTAAAGTACCTATGGGTTTTTAAAATTTTGGGTTTTGATTTTAAAATGGTATTTTGGGTTTGATTGAGTTTTTTTATAGATTAAATGGCTTCAAATACCATTCTTAATACAATCCTTAATGCTATTATAACGTAGGGGATTATTTGACATGAATATCACACACCTAAACGTAATTCTAACTCGTACGGGATGTAATCTAGGTTTTACAAGGAAAGAAGCGTTTTATTGGGTATAAGGTGGTTTGAATAGTTGATTTAGGTAGTTTTAATGTTTATTAGGGTAGTGTGGAAGTTTGGATTAGAAACAGAAATGTATTGTAGAGTTTTGTAAATTTAGTGTTTTAAAGTACCTATGGGTTTTTAAAATTTTGGGTTTTGATTTTAAAATGGTATTTTGGGTTTGATTGAGTTTTTTTATAGATTGAATGGCTTCAAATACCATTCTTAATACAAACCTTAATGCTATTATAACGTAGGGGATTATTTGACATGAATATCACACACCTAAATGTAATTCTAACTCGTACGGGATGTAATCTAGGTTTTACAAGGAAAGAAGCGTTTTATTGGGTATAAGGTGGTTTGAATAGTTGATTTAGGTAGTTTTAATGTTTATTAGGGTAGTGTGGAAGTTTGGATTAGAAACAGAAATGTATTGTAGAGTTTTGTAAATTTAGTGTTTTAAAGTACCTATGGGTTTTAAAAATTTTGGGTTTTGATTTTAAAATGGTATTTTGGGTTTGATTGAGTTATTTATGGATGAAATGGCTTCAAATACCATTCTTAATACAATCCTTAATGCTATTATAACGTAGGGGAATATTTGACATGAATATCACACACCTAAACGTAATTATAACTCGTACGGGATGTAATCTAGGTTTTACAAGGAAAGAAGCGTTTTATTGGGTATAAGGTGGTTTGAATAGTTGATTTAGGTATTTTAATGTTTATTAGGGTAGTGTGGAAGTTTGGATTAGAAACGGAAATGTATGGTAGAGTTTTTTAAAATTAGTGTTTTAAAGTACCTATGGGTTTTTAAAATTTTGGGTTTTGATTTTAAAATGGTATTTTGGGTTTGATTGAGTTTTTTTATAGATTAAATGGCTTCAAATACCATTCTTAATACAATCCTTAATGCTATTATAACGTAGGGGATTATTTGACATGAATATCACACACCTAAACGTAATTCTAACTCGTACGGGATGTAATCTAGGTTTTACAAGGAAAGAAGCGTTTTATTGGGTATAAGGTGGTTTGAATAGTTGATTTAGGTAGTTTTAATGTTTATTAGGGTAGTGTGGAAGTTTGGATTAGAAACAGAAATGTATTGTAGAGTTTTGTAAAATTAGTGTTTTAAAGTACCTATGGGTTTTTAAAATTTTGGGTTTTGATTTTAAAATGGTATTTTGGGTTTGATTGAGTTTTTTTATAGATTGAATGGCTTCAAATACCATTCTTAATACAAACCTTAATGCTATTATAACGTAGGGGATTATTTGACATGAATATCACACACCTAAATGTAATTCTAACTCGTACGGGATGTAATCTAGGTTTTACAAGGAAAGAAGCGTTTTATTGGGTATAAGGTGGTTTGAATAGTTGATTTAGGTAGTTTTAATGTTTATTAGGGTAGTGTGGAAGTTTGGATTAGAAACAGAAATGTATTGTAGAGTTTTGTAAATTAGTGTTTTAAAGTACCTATGGGTTTTTAAAATTTTGGGTTTTGATTTTAAAATGGTATTTTGGGTTTGATTGAGTTATTTATGGATGAAATGGCTTCAAATACCATTCTTAATACAATCCTTAATGCTATTATAACGTAGGGGATTATTTGACATGAATATCACACACCTAAACGTAATTATAACTCGTACGGGATGTAATCTAGGTTTTACAAGGAAAGAAGCGTTTTATTGGGTATAAGGTGGTTTGAATAGTTGATTTAGGTATTTTAATGTTTATTAGGGTAGCGTGGAAGTTTGGATTAGAAACGGAAATGTATGGTAGAGTTTTTTAAAATTACTGTTTTAAAGTACCTATGGGTTTTTAAAATTTTGGGTTTTGATTTTAAAATGGTATTTTGGGTTTCATTGAGTTTTTTTTATAGATTAAATGGCTTCAAATACCATTCTTAATACAATCCTTAATTCTATTATAACGTAGGGGATTATTTGACATGAATATCACACACCTAAATGTAATTCTAACTCGTACGGGATGTAATCTAGGTTTTACAAGGAAAGAAGCGTTTTATTGGGTATAAGGTGGTTTGAATAGTTGATTTAGGTAGTTTTAATGTTTATTAGGGTAGTGTAGAAGTTTGGATTAGAAACAGAAATATATGGTAGAGTTTTGTAAAATTAGTGTTTTAAAGTACCTATGGGTTTTTAAAATTTTGGGTTTTGATTTTAAAATGGTATTTTGGGTTTGATTGAGTTTTTTATGGATGAAATGGCTTCAAATACCATTCTTAATACAATCCTTAATGCTATTATAACGTAGGGGATTATTTGACATGAATATCATACACCTAAACGTAATTCTAACTCGTACGGGATGTAATCTAGGTTTTACAAGGAAAGAAGCGTTTTATTGGGTATAAGGTGGTTTGAATAGTTGATTTAGGTAGTTTTAATGTTTATTAGGGTAGTGTGGAAGTTTGGATTAGAAACGGAAATGTATGGTAGAGTTTTTTAAAATTAGTGTTTTAAAGTACCTATGGGTTTTTAAAATTTTGGGTTTTGATTTTAAAATGGTATTTTGGGTTTGATTGAGTTTTTTATGGATTAAATGGCTTCAAATACCATTCTTAATACAATCCTTAATGCTATTATAACGTAGGGGATTATTTGACATGAATATCACACACCTAAACGTAATTATAACTCGTACGGGATGTAATCTAGGTTTTACAAGGAAATAAGCGTTTTATTGGGTATAAGGTGGTTTGAATAGTTGATTTAGGTATTTTAATGTTTATTAGGGTAGCGTGGAAGTTTGGATTAGAAACGGAAATGTATGGTAGAGTTTTTTAAAATTACTGTTTTAAAGTACCTATGGGTTTTTAAAATTTTGGGTTTTGATTTTAAAATGGTATTTTGAGTTTGATTGACTTTTTTTCATAGATAAAATGGCTTCAAATACCATTCTTAATACAATCCTTAATGCTATTATAACGTAGGTGATTATTTGACATGAATATCACACACCTAAACGTAATTCTCACTCGTACAGGATGTAATCTAGGTTTTACAAGGAAAGAAGCGTTT
>CAJVGC010000592.1:10143576-10200050 GCA_910822075.1 Senecio squalidus
CCCCGTTGTCTCTCCAACTCCCTCAGACTCTCGCGAATGTTCATAACGTGTTCCATGTCTCACACTTGAAAAAGTGTCTGTCTGATGAGACCATTGTCATCCCTCTTGACGAGGTCAAAATCGACAGCAAGCTAAACTTCATCGAGGAACCGCGAGGTCAAACAACTTAGGCAGAGCCGTATCCCGATAATCAAAGTTCGGTGGAACTCTCGACGTGGTCACGAATTCACATGGGAGCGTGAAGACCAATTCCGTCAGAAGTATCCACACCTGTTCGAGAACTCTTCTTCCTGATAGGATGTACTAAATTTCGGGACGAAATTTCTTTCAACCCGGGGAGAATGTGACAACCGTCAAAATTCAGGTACTTGTTCAATTTATTAGATCAGTTCGAAACGTTAGTTACTCTTTTATCGCGTTCGCTTTATCCTAGTTCGTAACTTTTGAGTCTATATTTTGTCGGAACCAGTGTCGGAATAACTTCCGGAATCAAATTATAAGTCCTAATACCAAGAAAACACCCATTGAACTTTCCTAAGTTCATAACTTATCATAATTAAGAACTTTTAATTAACAAAAAGGTCCAACGAAGCAAAAACGTAAAAACAAAAAATTGAAAAAGGCTGAAAAATTGCCCGGTGCGCCGCACCTAGTGATGAGGTGCGCAGCACCTCACGCCAGAATTCAAAAAATTTACAATTTTAGTCCCTGCCTCGTTTTTACACATCCACCACCCATTTCCACCAATCAAAAACGTTCCTTTACACTCATTACTGGCACTTACCAGTCCCAACTCAACCTATACCCACTTTTCTTATTCATTTTCTTAATTCATTTTTACAAAAACAAAAACACACACACACTTCTTTCTCTCTAGTTTTCTCTCCATAACCTCAAGAACACCAGTGACTTTCCACCATTAAAATCCGTTTTGGTCCATACAAATCGTCCTAAACTTCAAGAGAAGCAAAGGGGTGTCGTTATTTTGAAAAAGGACTAGTGTTGCAAAGATTTTTGGAGCTCAAATCCGACCAAACTCATCATCCAAGCTTTTCCTTCGGTAGATTTCTTTATTTTTACTATTCTTACATAAATAATCAATTGCATGTAAGATCTAACGGTTGAAAAATGATTTTTCATAAATCTATGACTTTTTACGGTCAAAAACGTTTTTAATCGAAATACTCATTAGATCCACGAATCTGTGGATGAAAACACTTTAAAAACTGTTAAAATGATGTTTTAAAAAGATATCTACTGGTTGCATGTCGAAATCCTTAAGTCACAAAACGTTTTTAACAAGAAAAACACAAAACGGGATTGAGACAGCAGCTAGGTGCGCAGCACCTGTGCCCAGGTGCGCAGCACCGAGCTGCTGTTCTCCCGAAAAATCGTCGTTTTACTCGTTTTAAGATTATGTTTACATTCTGGACTTTTACCGATATCACGTTGGGACTGAGACAAATAAAAATAAGTATAATGGTGACTTGTATTGGACTATTTGGACTATAATGAGCTATAATATATGTAATATTGTGTTTTAGGTGATTTGTGAGCGGAAGTGATGGTACAATTTTTGGGCATGAAATTTGGGCGCGGAAGCGCTGCCCAAATTTCCTCAGAAATTGTAAATCACTTCAGCGAGCAAAAGCACTTAAAATATATAATGATCAAAAACGTTAAATCGGACTTTTGGACAAAAACGTGACAATTACCTTTACGGACTATTTTTAGCTATACGTAACTTTGACACTTAAAGTTCAATAAAGTTTACCTATGTTATTATATAAGAACATAATAATATAACAACTCATTAAACTACCTTGGTATTATAGGCAATCCGTGATTCCCGGCTTACATATTCCGACCGAGTTTCCAAGTTCTCGTTCCCTTCGCAATCCGTGAGTTACAACCCCTCGTTTTATATATATTTTACATGAATTTGGGGGAAACATAAGATTAATTGCATTTTTAAGCCTTATGAAACAAATTGCAATATATTAAACTTTGACTTTTGACTTATTAAACTTTGACTTTTGACTTATTAAACTTTGACTTTTGACTTATTAAACTTTGACTTTGACTTATTAAACTTGACTTTTTGAACGTACGTGGACTTATTTGATAGACTATTTGAACTCTTATGCGTAAATTATTTGACTTTATTTAGACTTATTGGTCGCTCTCTTTTGACTAAACTAATTATTGATGCTTGTATACGTACCAACCCTTGATGGAACTATAACACGATCTTAAGTGATGGACGTACGACTCTCTCGATTTTAAAATAAAGTTTACTAGTGCCCGACTGTTTTAGACTTAGACTTTCACATTATTAACTACTTAGCCGTATAGTAATTATGGGTATCGATACTTAGGAAAGAACCGTTCCTTGCTTAGATGGCAGTCTAAGTACATATTACTAAGTTCTGAATAACTTTCCGTTTGAGAGGCGGGAAGTTGGGGCCGTTCACGGTTGGATAATCGGATTAGTGTGAACACTTAAGTTATAGATGCCAAGAGGTTGATACAAGAAAATCTAATTAGTTACTTACGCATAAACTTATAAATTTTTAGCGTTTGATATACGCTTCTACTGTTTGACTAAAATCGACTATATTTTGGTCTTTACAAACTTAGGGCACCAGTCCGCCCATTACTTGGACTTTAAAGTATATAAACTATAAGCGACTTTTCTCCGCTAATCTCCTTTATGGAAACTATTACCTTATATACTTTATTTACATTTTGACGTACCGTTTAAACTGTAACTCACTCACTACGTTTTCGTAGTTGACACTTTATCTTATGTTTCAGGAAATTAGTGTAAGTACGAGGTGCATGGCATGGACGGGTCGAGGCGGTTGTGTGAGAACCTTTTCGGGAAAAGACGTGGCCAGTTATTTTGGGAATTTTTAATGAACTTTTAATTGTGTTTCAATGTACTAAATTATTGTGTCTTGGATGGATTTGTAAACACTTTTATTTTAATTAATGACTTGATGACCGTTATGTTTTATATGACCTGTGAAATGATTTTCCAGCTCTTCACATTCCGTGTTTCCGCTTTAGCGGGGTGTGACAATTGACCACATAGCGCGACTATGTGACAATCCTAAGTTTTGCCCAATGATCGTTGCTAAGCCCAAAGCCTACCCATTTAGTATTATTTGCACCATCGTTATAAGTCGTTGTGGTGAGGGTCAATCTACCCTAATAGCGCTATCCATATCTACTAACGGTCCTTTCCAAAGGGATTAATAGCAACTAATGTCCTTGGTAGTTTTCGGGAGTTTTCAATGGTTTCTCACGTCCATGTTGTACAAAGTCCGCAACATGACGATCGAATGTTTTAGTCATTGGCAAATATAACTTTCGTGTCCTCGACATTGTTGGCAAAACCCTCAACAATGCCGGCAAAATAGTTATTCGTTTTAGTATTCAAAATATCACAGTATATCATAATAGCTTTCAAAGTATACAAGTGTTTTCGTAATAGCATTGCATATCAAATCGTTTTCGTTTAGCGTTCAAGTAATAAAGCGTTTCATAGTTTGCTTCAGCTCAAACGTAGTGTCTAAGCCTAAGACTCGCATTTCACCCCAAAAAGTATTAAAAGCGTTTAAAGAGTAGGGGTTTGTAACTCACTGTTTGCGAAGATAATCGTAAGCGGGAACGGTCGGAACGCGTGTCGGGAATCACCGAAAGCCTAATAATACCCAGTTTTGTTCAAGTGTTATTATGTTATTGTAATAATATAATAGATAGTTTTTAGTTAAACTTTAAGTGTCAAGGTCCAATTTGTCAAAAAATCGTCCGAAACGGTTATCGTTTTGTTTTAGTCCAAAAGTCCAAATTAGCGTTTTTATTAATATGATATGTATAATTAGGTCGCTGAAGTGGTTTGGAATTTCTAATGAAATTTGGGCAGCGCTTCCGCCCCCAAATTTCACTTCCAAAAATTTCAAAGTCACTTTCCCGCTCACCATTCACATATATCACATAATCATATTTAAACATGTTCTTTTTATCATATTAAGTCCATTACAAGCCACCAATGTTATTGTTTTATCCAAACTCAGTCATATATATTAAGTCTTAAAAGTCATATTAAGTCCTACCCTGCTGTTCTTCCCCTTTTTGAGTTTTTCTTGCAAAATCGTTTATGTGAGTGATAGATCTTGACATGCAATCGGTATAAACCTTATTAATCATCATTATATCAGTTTATAAGTAACTTTTAACCATAAATTTGAAGATCTAAGCATCATTTTAATATAAACCCGTTTTTGTATAAAAGTGGTCATAAAACTTCATCAAAACTCATTTTTAGTTACTAGATCATACATGCAAGTAGTTATTTATGTGTAATCAGTAAGGAGAAAGTGTTTTTACCCAAAGAATGTGTATGGATGATGATTTAGAGTGACTAGGTGGTGTTTTCGGCTTCAAAAACGGTAGAGATGATGTCTTGGTGCAAGCTCCTTGATACCCTTGATTAATAGAACGTTTTTAATGGTGATTTTAGTGTGTTTTAATGGTGTTTTCTTGCTGGAAATCTCTGGAGTGAAAGGGTGTTTGAGGGAGTTTAGAGAGAGAGAGAGAGAGTTGAGAGAAAAGAGTGGAGTGTGTGTGTGTGTGTGTGTGTTATGAAAAAATGAAAGAAAAGAAAAGGGTATAAACCAGATTTTTGGGGTGTTTGGGGCCTTAAAACGAGTTGGACTTATGATTGGGCCTATGTATCATCGAGTTTGGGTCTTAAAACATCAAGAAAACCCGTCCAGCCACCTGGTGCGTCGCACCAAGGCCTAGGTGCGGCGCACCGGGCCTATTTTCTGGTTTTGTTCGTTTTTCGTTTGCGTATTTGTTAAGCAATTGCGTTCGTTTGGCGTTTAAGATTGTTTTGCTATGAACTTAGGCAAGTTCATTATATGTTTTCTTGGTATTAGGACTTATATAATTTGATTCCGAAGTTGTTTTATGATTCCGATCCCGATCCGCGCTTAAAGGTTTAAAATAGAGTAACTTTCGTTTAAGAGTTTTTGTGTGAGTTACAACGAGCTTAGCTTAAGAGTTATGTCTACGTAACCACATAGCACATAAAATTAGTCATATCGGGCATCAAAATAAACACTTAGAAGTTATAAGTTAGCGTTCTCGACCTTAGTTTAGACGGTTGTCACATTCTCCCCACGTTGAAAGAATTTCGTCCCGAAATTTCAACTTGTGGTATTCGTTGTGGGAGAAGTGAAGAGATGAGGATACTTAAGCATCATCTGATCCTCTCGTTCCCAGGTATATTCGGGGCCTCGCTTTGCGTTCCATCGTACCCTCACTATCGGGATTTTACTGTGTCTTAGTTTCTTAGTTTCGCGATCTATGATTTCAATCGGTTCCTCGACAAATTGGAGCTTCTCATCTAGTTGTATTTCTTCTAAAGGTGTGATAAGTGTTTCGTCCGATAGGCACTTTTTCAATCTCGAGACATGAAAAGTGTTATGCATGTTACCGAGCTCTTGCGGTAGTTCTAAGCGATACGCAACTGGACCTACTCTTTCGAGTATCTCAAATGGTCCCACATATCTCAGGCTAAACTTCCCTCGCTTTCCGCGGCGTATTGCACCTTTCCAAGGTGACACCTTTAGAAGTACCTTGTCGCCGACTTGAAATTCTAGATCTTTCCTGCGCATATCAGCGTAGCTCTTTTGACGACTTCTCGCAGTCTTAAGTCTTTCCTTAATCGTAGTGATCTTATCAATCGTTTCTTGCACTACGTCCATGCTAATCAGTTGTCGATCTCCCGGTTCCAACCAACACAGTGGAGATCGGCATTTCCTTCCGTAGAGAGCTTCAAAAGGCGCACATTTGATGCTAGCATGGTAGCTGTTATTGTAAGAGAACTCTATCAGTGGTAAGTGGTTATCCCAACTTCCTCCGAAGTCGATAACGCATGCTCTTAGCATGTCCTCCAGTGTTTGTATAGTGCGCTCGATTTGACCATCGGTTTGCGGGTGGTAAGCCGTGCTTAAGTCCAGTCGTGTGCCAAACGACTCTTGGAATGCCTTCCAAAATCTGGAAGTGAAGCGAGTATCTCTATCCGAGATGATTGACGTGGGTATTCCGTGACGTGTCACTACCTCGTTGATGTATATTTGGACAAGTTTTTCTACGTTAAAACTTTCCTTAATGGGAATGAAGTGTGCTGACTTCGTCAGCTGATCTACTATAACCCATATCATGTCGTTACCCTTCGACGTTCGAGGTAACTTTGTGACGAAGTCCATGGTGATTTGTTCCCATTTCCACTCGGGAATCTCGGGTTGCTGTAGTAATCCAGATGGTTTTTGATACTCGGCCTTCACTTTCGCGCAAGTGAGGCATTTCTCTACGTATAAAGCAACGTCTCTTTTCATTCCAGGCCACCAATAGTGTTCCTTGAGGTCCTTATACATTTTGCTTGTCCCTGGATGAATGGAATATCGCGTTCGGTGTGCTTCATCCATAATGGTTTTCCTTAATTCGTTAGTCGTAGGAATCCAGGCTCGATCCTTAAAATAATAGACGTCGTCGCCCTTCCTCATAAAGTCTTTGTCGTGATGGTGCAGGGTTTCGACCTTTATGTTATCTGCCTTCAAAGCCTCATGCTGGGCACTTGCTATGCGCGTTCTCAAATCGGGTTTAAGGTAAATTCCTAATGCACGTACTCGAGTCGTCTGTTGCCTCTCCTTCCTACTCAGGGCATCTGCTACGACGTTTGCTTTGCCAGGGTGATACTTAATATCGCAGTCGTAGTCGCTAAGGAGTTCCAACCATCTCCTTTGCCTCATATTGAGTAGCTTCTGATCTAGTATATGTTGCAGACTCCTATGGTCCGTGAATACCGTGCATTTGGTTCCGTAGAGGTAGTGTCTCCAGATTTTTAGGGCAAAAACTATCGCTCCTAGTTCTAAGTCGTGAGTGGCGTAATTGACCTTGTGTTTCTTAAGTTGTCGCGATGCGTAAGCTATGACCTTGTTTCGTTGCATCAATACACAACCTAATCCTAGGTTAGATGCGTCACAATAAACTACAAAGTCTTCGTTTCCCTCAGGAAGAGTTAAGATCGGAGCGTTGCACAGTTTCGTTTTCAGGATATTGAAGGCTTGTTCTTGAGCATCTCCCAAGTTGAACTTCTCGTTCTTTTGGGTTAACTTTGTTAGGGGTTTAGCTATCTTAGAGAAGTCCTGAATGAATCGCCGATAATACCCAGCCAATCCTAAAAATTGGCGGATTTCTGTCGGACTTTTGAGAGTTTCCCAATTCTTTATTGCCTCGATTTTTGATGGGTCAACGTGGATTCCTGATCCATTGACTACATGCCCGAGGAATCTGACTTCTCGCAGCCAGAACTCGCACTTAGAGAACTTTGCGTAGAGCTGTTGTTTCTTGAGTAATCCCAATAATAGCTTTAAATGTTCTGCGTGATCTTCCTTGTTGCGCGAATAGATTAGGATGTCATCGATGAATACAATAACGAACTTGTCTAGATACGGTCGGCATACCCTATTCATCAAATCCATGAATACTGCCGGTGCATTTGTGAGCCCAAATGGCATTACCAAGAATTCGTAGTGTCCGTATCTAGTGCGGAATGCGGTCTTTGGTATATCGTCTTCAGAAACCAACACTTGATGATATCCGGACCTTAAGTCAATCTTTGAAAAGTAGGTTGCGCCTTGAAGTTGATCGAAAAGGTCATCGATTCGTGGAAGAGGGTATCGGTTCTTGACGGTTAGTTTATTCAATTCTCGGTAGTCGATACACATGCGAAACGATCCATCCTTCTTCTTTACGAATAGAATCGGCGCGCCCCATGGTGATGAGCTTGGTCGGATAAATCCTTTATCCAATAATTCTTGAACTTGGTTGGATAATTCCTGCATCTCAGTCGGAGCTAGTCGATATGGCGTCCTTGCCACCGGTGCCGCTCCAGGAACTACCTCGATTCTAAACTCAACTTGCCTCTGAGGTGGTAGTCCAGGTAGTTCTTCGGGAAATACTTCCGGATAGTCTCTAACTATCGGTACATCCTTAAGGTCTGCTGCTTTTGCCTGTTTGTCCTTTATGTTTACTAACAATGCAAAGCAGCCCTTATTTAAGTATTTGCGCATTTTCGTCACCGATATAAGCTTCGAAGTTTGGCCCGGCCTATCTCCTTGTACTATCAATTCCCTTCCATCTCCTAATGGCATCCGTATCGTTTTATCTAAACAGAATATCCTCACGTCTCGGATGGTCAACCAATCCATTCCTATTACTACGTCAAAGCTCTTAAGTTCGATGGGAATCAGATCTATTTCGAAAGTGTGGTCGGCTAGGGTTATTGTGCAATTCCTAATTACGTCACTAGCTTGGTATTCCTGACCACTTGCGTATTCTACCGTAAACTTTTCACCTAGGGGTTCGGTGTCTAAAGCAATCAAGGGCCTAAACTCTAAGGACACAAAACTTTTGTCCGCGCCTGAATCAAATAGTACTGAGGCATAATAGTTGTTAAGGAGAAACGTACCTGCAATCACCCGGGGGTCGTTTCTTGCCTCTTCGGCACCAATCGCGAAGGCTCTTCCACGGCCTTGTCCCCCATCGTTTCCCCTCTGATTGTTCTGATTCTGGTTTTGCGGTGGGTTTTGATTGCGGTTCTGGTTTGGGTTTCGGGCAGGGTTTAGCCTAGGACAAGCATTTCGGTAGTGATCCCTACTACCGCACTCATAACATTCTCCCTGGCGAGGCCTATCGTTCTGTTGTGGCCTCCCAGCTTGTCGTGGTCCTTCATTTTGCTGCCTTCCCGCCTGCTGCGGTCCAGCATTCACTGCCTTACAGTGTCGGGTCCAGTGACCGAGGCGGTTGCAGTTGGTGCATGACCGACATTCACCTCCGTGGTGATAACCGCACCTATCGCATTTTGGTGCCCTTCCCTGGTAGCCGGTGTTCTCTGCCGTAGCAACTCCGTAGTTCCTTACCGTTCTAGCCTTCTTGTTAAACCGTTCCTTCTTGTTCCCCGATGTGTCCTCAACCTTACGCTTTCCCTTTGCGTCTTCTGGCCCCGTCTTTGATATTCCTCCATTCCTTATCCAATCCTGGGTTAGGCGATTGGCCACGCTCACAGCCTGCTGCATCGTAGCTGGCTCGGTAGCCGTCGCCATAGCCCTGATCTCGGGTGAGAGTCCCCAAATGAAGTGCTCAATTCGCTTGTCCTCGGGGGTTACTAGTTCAGGTACTAGATTTGCGAGTTCGTGAAATCGCGCGACGTAGGTGTCGATGTCGGTTCCCACCATGGAGTGATTCCAGAGTTCGTTCTTAAGCTTCTTCAAGATCTCCTTAGGACAGTACTCGATTACTAGCAGTTCCTTGAACCTTGCCCATGGCATGTTGTATGCAGCGTCCGGACCTTGGACCTGTAGCTGGCTGTTCCACCAGGTTAGTGCTCGCCCCTGAAGCATGCAAGAAGTGAATTCCACCTTCTTGTTTTCAGCGCACTGGCTGATCCTTAGCACAACTTCCATACTATCGATCCAGCGCGATAGTCCGATGGCGCCCTCAGTGCCATGGAATTCCTTTGGCCTACAAGATATGAAGGTCTTGTAGCTACAACCTTGGTTGTTCCCCTGGTTATTGTTTCCCTGATTGTTATTTTCTCGGTTGTTGTTTCGTTGGTTGTTATTTCCTTGGTTGTTGTTTCCTTGGTTGTTGTTATTTCCCCTTGGTCCTCCCTGGTTAATGCCTGCGTTGATTCGGGCTATGATTTCGGGTATCGCCTCGTTCAGTCGGGCGTTGATCCTTTGGACAATGCGCTCATCGTTGGGTTCAGCCATTTTCCTACACAAGAGAGAACTCGGGTTTAGGGTTTTGATATTTCATTTCAGATTCATATAAAGGGGAAATAACAAGAACAACAACAATCGTAATATACTCCGTCCATTTATATATCGCTCAAAATTTGATGTTCTTACAAAATACAACATCATCGACTATTGTCGTACATTACCAACCACAATAAGTACTACGCTTACAATCCAAAAGACATCTTACAACAACCTCTAAACCTTAAATGCAACCATTACAACCATAAGGAATACTAGTACTATGCTAATCAGCATCAAGTTGCGTGCTGCTCGAATTGCCTTTCGTGCCATTGCCTTCGTACGTAACACCTCGGTGTACAAACCACGTATCTGGTGGGAGTGATCTCTCACGACTTGAGTGTATCCGCGGTGGTCGACGGACATGTTACAAAGCGCTTGGATTTCTTCGGGAGTCAATCTGCGAACAGGGGGTGGTGGTGGCGTAGTTATCTGAGGTCTCGAGTGACGATTCGGTGGGTGTCGTGCGCGGCGTGTTGGTAATCGTGAGCTTCCTTCACCGTCCCGACGGAGGTAAGGTAGGATGAGTGGTGACGATTGTTGACTCCTAGAGCGTGATTGGGATTCGTGAGAGTGTTCGGTTTCGTCGACTGACGTAGCTATCTCTTTCCCTCTCGACATACCCTAAGTCGGTAACGCGTTAGTTCGAAGATACGGCTCATGTTAGTATTAGTAATAAGCTGAGCACATAGAGTATCTTAAGTATAGCATCTAGGTCTGTGTGGGTCTGACTTCAAGAATTCCCGGGGAGGTTCGTTTAATGTTTTACCAATCCCGTTCCGGCATAATTTAGTCCAAATTATTCATAGGTGATCAGGCTACGAATAATTCAAGTTAAACAATGCCTTCACGTTTTGGTTAAATAAAATCTTTCGTTTTTTAGAAATTGGTTATAGTTTGATTTTTGAAAAATCGGTATTCACTATAACCTTGCGCTCTGATACCAAGTCTGTCACACCCCGCTAAAGCGGAACACGGGATGTGAAGAGCAATAGCATTCGATAGCAAGATATAGATAAACGCCAAGTTATATTTAATAAAAGTTACATCAAAGTTTTACATAGTAGTTTCAAATGTAGAATACATATCCGAATCAAAATGGGGTGTTCAACCAAACCACCCAAACCCATCCCGTTCTTGAAGTCATTCGCCCAAAAGCATAAGTCATCAGCTAGCTTACTCGTTACCTGAAAATACGAGTCAAGTGTTAACTACGGGAGACGTAGTTAGTGAGCTACAAGTTTTAGTACAGCATAAGTTTTCAAATTGTAATCGCATAACCATGCATAGAGTATCGCATCCAAAAATAGTTATCACATAAAAATGTATAGAGTATAGTAATTGTGTTTATAGGCATTGACCACATAGCGCGACTATGTGACAATCCTAAGTTTTGCCCAATGATCGTTGCTAAGCCTAAAGCCTACCCATTTAGTATTATTTGCACCATCGTTATAAGTCGTTGTGGTGAGGGTCAATCTACCCTAATAGCGCTATCCATATCTACTAACGGTCCTTTCCAAAGGGATTAATAGCAACTAATGTCCTTGGTAGTTTTCGGGAGTTGTCAATGGTTTCTCACGTCCATGTTGTACAAAGTCCGCAACATGACGATCGAATGTTTTAGTCATTGGCAAATATAACTTTCGTGTCCTCGACATTGTTGGCAAAACCCTCAACAATGCCGGCAAAATAGTTATTCGTTTTAGTATTCAAAATATCACAGTATATCATAATAGCTTTCAAAGTATACAAGTGTTTTCGTAATAGCATTGCATATCAAATCGTTTTCGTTTAGCGTTCAAGTAATAAAGCGTTTCATAGTTTGCTTCAGCTCAAACATATAGCAATTAGTAAATTGTAATTTCTTTTTCCTTTAAAACCTTCTTATTCGTCAATTTCTTCCTTCAACTTTCTTTTTCGCAATTTCATTCCTTATGTTTTAAATTTTCGCATTATTTTTAGTAACTTAACAAAATTCATATTAATTTATTGTAAATTGACCAAATTGCCCTCGACCCTTCTTCTTGAGACTCAAACTATCTTTTGCATTATATATCCAAATAGAGTTAATTACATGGCTAGTCCCTATGGTTTGCAACAATTTCATCCGTCATCCCTATAACCTTTTTATTACACCACTCGTCCCTAAATTTAAAATTTATTGCCTCACAAGTCCCTATTTTGGATGTCCCGTTAAATATTCCGTTAGTGGAGCTCATGTACATTGCACATGAGGGTATTTGCGTCATCTTAGCTTTATTTTTAATTCTAAAACCAAATCCCCAAGTCCCAATGTCTTTCTTCTTCATTTTCAATTCCATAAAATAAAAAAATACCCTAAATATATACATACATATTTTATATCTATATATTCACCCTCTAATTATTTGGGGATTTGTTGATTAAAATTAAATCAAACAATTACGTTCCATCTACACCACCGGTAGTCTTCGGCGAAATAGTAGCAAACGACAGCTCACAAACAGCAACCGTCACACCAAAATTGGCCGCAAAATGCGAATCCCTAACTCTGCCGCTAACTCCGACGCTACCGGCTACATGTGAATAACATCTCTTCGTCAATTCAATCTGAAGTTTTCCTAGGTCAAGATTCTGAACAAAACCAGCAGCTTTCTGGTGAAACTGGCTGATACAGATTTATGAAGTAATTCTTATTGGATTTGAGAAATCGAGAAAAATACAGCTAACAAAAAGGAGTGTCTTTGTGATGGTATGTATTTTCAATGTTCAATTGGGCTTATGTTTTGGTCTATATGTTTGTACAAAACTCAGATGATCCATTCGAGTATAGTCTATGAATTCGACTTCTATCATTTTAATCAACAAAATCCCCAAATAATTAGAGGGTGAATATATAGATATAAAATATGTATGTATATATTTAGGGTATTTTTTATTATATGAAATTGAAGATGGAGAAGAAAGACATTGGGATTTGGGGATTTGGGGATTTGGTTTCGGAATTAAAAATAAAGCTAAGATGACGCAAATACCCTCATGTGCAATGCACATGAGCTCCACTAACGGAATATTTAACGGGACATAAAAAATAGGGACTTGCGAGGCAATAAATTTTAAACTTAGGGACGAGTGATGTAATAAAAAAGTTATAGGAATGACGGATAAAATTGTTGCAAACCATAGAGACTAGCCATGTAATTAACTCATCCAAATATAATATTGATGTTAGAAGAACACAACTTTTTTGAGAATTTTACGCTTTGTTCTCGAGTCTAAAATTAAAGGAAAAAAAAGTAATATAAAGAAAAAGAAAGTAAAGTAAAAGAAAGTATTTTTTTTTTTTACGATTACCCAAATATGGCCAGATTGTTTTATTGAATAAAATGAATAAACTTTACCTCGAAATCCTTTCCTTTTCTTTGATTTCCTATCTAAAAAAACTTGGGAACACGACAATTTATTTATTTACTTTTTATTTACATTCTTCTACTATAAAAATAAAACTTGAGAACACGCTATTACTTAATTCACCAATTTGTGGGTCTTTTAATTTCAAATCTTAATTACGATTTTAAAATCAATCGACACTCATATATATTACCTAAAAAATCTCGTGTCCCCTTCTTGTGTTAAATAAGAAGTTTGGAAATCTACTCCCTATGCATACATAATTACATATTCACTTCGTGATAAATCTTGTTGTTCTTTAACCTTTCATAAGCAGGGTAAAAATAAATCATGGAGATCGTGATGAAGATCTATTTGTTCATCAGTCACATCCGAATCGACGGTTTCCGGTGGCAAAATTTTGGACGACGGTGAGACTTTGGAGTACCTGGTGAAGACCGGATCTGATGGCCGGAATAGAAGTGGCCATGGGTTTGGCGGCGGTGGTAGTGATCGTTTCGGAGGTGGCGATGGAGATCCTTACGGAGGAGGTGGTGATAGGTATGGTGAATGCGATGGTGGTTATGTAGGTGGACATGGACAACGTGGAAGCAACAATGGTTATGGAGGAGCTAGTGGCAGTTGAAACTTAAACACATAAACTTCAATAATTTTCATTAACAAGTATAGTATCCGCGACGAAAAAGTTATATCCAAAAAGATTATGATACAACTAACGACAACAAAAAATATATAAGAAGAGTGATAAATAACAAAGAAAAAATATATTTAAACTATAATCATAATATAAAAAACAAAGATACAACAACCATATAAAAATATATATAAGATCAACCGATACGACCCATACTAAAAAATTGACATGTATTTACGTGTTACAACTCTCATCTTTTGTCATTACACAACATATACGGGACCTATTTGACTAATGTATGTATTAAGAAAATTATACTAATAATATTGAACATAATTGTCTAATATATAAAGAAAAATACTAATAATATTATTATTGGACCTATTATTTGAGTAACACGCAGATATCCTCTCGGGCAACAACAATAACCATGTTCCTTGCAACTCATAATATCACGAGAAGATGTGGTTAGTTCATCACCCATTTCCAATCTATCGTATGAATAAAAGTTTCTTCTAAGTGAAAAGAACTTTCATGAAACTTTTCAACGCATTTGTGTAACAACGATGAACCCAAATAGTTAATTTGTTGTCATTGCTTTCACAAGATCTACGTTGATGAACTGTTGAAGATTAATGTTTGATGCCGACATGTATGCATCAAGTTGGTGAAGTGAAAATATTATTAGTATATCCCACAGACCTATGTAACTGCAAACAATTTATCCCTTTAAGGGTATGACAAAACGTTGTATGTTAAATCGTTTTATTCAACAACTCAAATTATTATCGTTAAAATTTTTTCATAATCATAATTTATGCACAATCTAATTACATAGAAACTATGTTCTAATAATGACCATAAGTATTTGTTGGTCTACCCAAACAGTTGTATTTTTTGACATGAACCATTTTACATGTTACCCAACCTGCCCCGTTTACACATTGATACTTATGAAACAAAATTCAAAAAAATCATCAAAAGTGTTCGTTGGTCAATCTAACCGGTATAAAGACTTGCATTTTTTTCTCGAACCTGTATTATCAAACCCACCACCTATTCCACTTTTACAAGTAACTTACCCTCTAGATTTAAGAGAAGTATTTGTATTCCCGGATAACTTATATCAAGAACCATGAAACCATAATCTGATAACCTACGAAAATATGTCATGAAGAAAATTAATTAGATTTCCTAAGATGCTTATCTGTAACATCCCGGTTCTCGGAATTTAGAATATTTTGTAAGTATTTATTTATTTATGATAAATATGTTTTATAATTATGTTTATTTTAGAAGTTTTATATATGAAGGACTAGAATGGTAAGAAACATAGTTAATTTTGGTTAGAAAGGATTTAAATAGTTAACAATGTTAGTAATTTTATAAATTTAGCAAAACTTGGATTTAAATAGATCTCATTCTCACTGCCCTCAAACTGATCGTATGTACTATCACCCTCCTTCAAAGTCCGTCAATAGAAGCTCTAAATCTCACATAACATAAAAGAACTATCATCATTGTGACCTACTTGTAGCATAATTCGTTGTCATTTATGACGTTTCGGGTTCAAACCTCCATATATGACATATTGGAGTGGTTAAGGAAAGATTCAAAAACGATTACAAGATACTCTAGTTAGCTTGCATACATCTTAGTAAAAAATACTTGTATATTCAGGTAATTTGAGAGAAAAAACTTATCCCTTACGTAACATTAGAAATTAAAAAGTTATATTATAATTTTATTTTTATTAGTTACAAAGCACTTTGTTAATTAATGATAATGGTGTACAGTGCAAGTTCGTACGTTTATTATAGTTTAGGGGTCTTTTATAGTTTTTTTTTGCATATTGTTCTATTTTAATGAAATGCAAACTCTTACGAGTCGATGTTGATTTACTTTGAAGCTTCAAATGTTAGTATTATAAGCAAACTCTTACAGAAATGTGATTCTCGATATATGACTAGCTAAATATTACTAAGTGGAAAGAAAATACTTATATCGAACTTCTTATATAAAATTTTATAACAAACAATAAACATTTAAAACTTTTTCATGTTCATGTTGAAAATGACAAGTTTTGAACTCAGGTATGTATGAACTAATTCAAATTACGTTTTAAAACCTTTTTTCCTAATCATCGTTCCAAATCTTTTCCCTAATCACCTCTGGATATTTAATTTGAAAAATTCATATATAAGATTGTTAAATTACCTAACCACTATGTCACCGTGATTATAACAAACAACAAGATTAAAAGAATGCGATGCAATAAATTTACTTTATTTTGTGTCATTATCATAAACATTATGGTAGAAGGTGACACAACTGACATAATATTGACACCACACCCAACCTTTATTTCCAATCAATATTTTGTTTGCACCTCCAACTTTCATATGTGTTCATATCTTATTCCAAATAATGGAAATTAATTAATTTCACCACATATAACTCTTTTTTTTTTTTCTTCCTTTTTTTCTTCTTTTATAATCGCAATTTTTGGCTGTACCATTTATATTAAACTTAATCCCATTACTAATTCTAATGGAGTGTTCTTCTAAGAGGAATAAACTTTTATGTTATTATGAATCATCTTAAATATTTTATATTATTCATTAAAGCTAAAAATCTAAAATAATTAAGCAAATTCAAACAAAACATGTAATTTATAGATTTTGCATAAAAGGATGTTAACAATAGTCGTATAGTTTTAGAACTACATAACACACTACTCATTAGCGACATTGATATGAAAAGAAAAATATTAGAAAAGCAAAAACTCAAGAAGTTGAAGTCGAAAAGAATCGAACTTGAATCTCTTTTGATATGACCGATATATGAATCTAGTTATGAATCTTATGCAAAAGATCAAAGCTTATCTTATAAATCAGACATTATTTTTGTCCACAATCGATATGGAATTTGCATAAGGTGTTTTTTTTTTTGAACTTTCAAAATATTTATTAAAAACCAAACTAGTTAGATACTAGCAATGAGAGTACATTTGTTGTTACATGGAGGAAAATGAAGTAGAATACTATTCTCAGAGTATGATATCAACTATTTTTGGTGAAAGTAAAATTCCTCCATTGCTCCCAATCTATGCATGTTTTGTGGGATCTATTTTTTATCCATTGGAAACTCTCACTTTTAATGATGCTCATAGCCGCATGTATAGAAGGTGTTTTATCTTGGAAGATGCTCGCGTTTCTTACTTTCCATATCGCCCATACATATGCGAGAATGACTAAACCGATATATTTTTTATTTGCATGGTGTGTATGCTCTTTATTATGGACTTCCAACAAGTTTTTGATGCTTGTAGGTGATGGACACAATAGTCTACACCACTGTGTTATCAGAATCCATACCGATTTCGAGAATGGGCAATCAATCATGAGGTGTGAGGCTGTTTCGTTGGAAATATTGCATAACGGGCATCGGTCGTCAATCGTTGGGATGTTTCTTGATCGGAGGTTTTCATATGTTGGTATGCGATTCATTTCAAGGCGCCACGCAAAAACATTAACTTTTATTGGAGCCAACTTATTCCAAGGAAAACACCAATGACTCGGGCCAAAAGAAGTATTTTCGATACGTTGCCTCATTGATTTTACGGAGAAGTGACCGGAACTATCATGTGCCCAACTCCATTTATCATCAGAATCTTTAAGATTTATATTGATAATCTCGGATAAAAGCTCCTGCAATTCCTGAAGTTCGATTGTTGAAGACGGAGGTCGTGTCCAATTCCATTCCCATTGCGTGAATCTTCCGCTGCCGCTGCATCTTTCCTCAACTAGACAATCTTTGTTTTTTTCTAAGATGAATAGTTTCGGATAGGCTGAGCTGAGGGATCGATTACGAGACCAAATGTCTATCCAAAACCGTATTGATTTTCCATTTCCAATTTCACCTACAAAAGAATAATCCAGGGGGACATTTAACAGTTCCAGATGGGTATTCAGAGAGGCGATAGTTCTCCAAATACCCGAGAAATTACGTATGGATGGCATGATGGCGAGATTTCTACTCGATACATGTATGGAGGTTATCACCTTTCTCCATAGACCATTGGGTTCATTATGAAAACGCCGCCACCATTTTGTTAAAAGGGCTAAGTTTTTTGTTTTGAGACTACCCAACCCCAGTCCTCCCATGTCGGTTTTGTCGACAATCCGAGACCAAGAAACCCATGCTATTTTCTTGATATTACCCGTCCCCCCCCAAAAGAAATTCCTACGTATTGATTCGAGTTTTGAAATAACACATACCGGGGCTTTGTACAACGAAAAATAATACAACGGAAGACTGTCCAGCACGGAACGAACTAGCGTAATCCTACCACCAAGAGAGAGGGTTGAAGCTTTCCATTTAGAAAGACGGTTTTCAAAGGTGTTGATTACCGGATACCAATTTTGAACTTTGCTCATGTTTGCGCCTACCACGAGACCTAAATAGGTCATGGGGTAATTTCCAACTTCACATCCGAGGTCCTCTGCCGAAATTTTTATATCCGAATCGGGGATATTAATTCCGAAGAGTTTGGATTTGTGAATATTAATTTTTAGACCGGAAGAGAGGTGAAAACATCTTAATATTCTCGAAATGTTCAGCAAGTTCGCTGGTGACCAAGTTCCGAGAATAAGCGCATCATCGGCATAGAGTAGGTGCGTGATCAATGGTCCATTATGAGGTAATTTTATACCGCTGAAAAGGTTAGAATCTGAGGCACGACCAAGAATATTCGAGAATGCTTCCATTACTATAATAAAGAGAAAAGGTGAGAGGGGGTCACCCTGCGGTACACCCCGCTTACAGTTAAATTCCGGTGTTGGGCTCCCGTTCACAAGTATTGAGGATCTTGTGGAGTGAAGGATTCCATTGATCCATGAAATCCATCGTTGCGGGAAATTCATTTGTGCCATAGTGGAGATTAGGAAATTCCAATTAACGGAATCGAAGGCTTTTTCAAAGTCGATTTTGAAGCAAAAAGCTTCATTCTTGGATTTTTTGAGCCACTTCAGTATTTCATTGAGAATAAGAGGACCGTCGAGAATGTTTCGATTACTAATGAAGGCCGTCTGCGTGTGAGAGATGATCTTGTCTATTTTCTGCTTTAATCTATTTGCTCGGACCTTAGAAATCACTTTCCTGATGCAACCAATAAGTGTGATGGGTCGAAAATCATTCAATGTACTAGCCGAGTCCGTTTTTGGAATAAGAATGATGTGTGAAGAACTGCAACCTTTACTGATGTTGCCCGAATGATGAAAATCTAACAAAATATTTAGGAAATCAAGTTTTAACATTTCCCAATATCTTTTGATGAAATCAAAATTAATTCCATCGGGGCCCGGGGCTTTCGATCCTTCGCAAGACCAGACTGCTTCTTTGATTTCGTGTAGTGTGAACGGTGCTGTGAGGAAATCCCCGTCTTCCTCAGTTAAGGTTTTCAGTCCTAAACATGTAAGTTTAGGCCGAATGGGTACCGGTTCGTTATATTTTCCCACAAAAAAATTGTAAATTGTTTCCCGGATGGTGGGAGGGTCTATATGCCAATTCCCATTGATATCAAGCCCATTTATTCGGTTCCTAGCGATGCGACTGTTGATGTACCCATGAAAGAAAGAAGAATTTTCATCCCCGTCCTTTATCCACTTTGCCCGAGATTTTTGTTGCAATTCCTTTGTTTTTGCCGTTTCAAGTTCGTGTAGACTTTTTTTGGTGTTTACCCAGTTCTCAATTTCGGTATCGCTAAGGTCTCGTTGATCGAATATGGAGTTTAGAGTGTCCAATTCTTCCATCAAAATTTCCGTTTGGTGATTTTCCTGAGTTCGCCTTTCCGCATTCCAAACTTTCAAATCCTTTTTTAAATTTTTGAGTTTTAGGTGTAATATCTTGTCTGGGCTTCCAAAATAGAGACCTGCACAAAGACTATTACACACCGTTTCGTCAAAACCTTCTTTATCGAACCATGATGTGAATATTCTGAATGGGAGTGGACCATAATCGATTTTTGAAGTGGATAGGATGAGTGGTCGATGGTCCGAAAGGGATCTAGGTAGAGTTGTGTACGTGGCTTTTGGCCACGAGTTCACGAACGCATGAGAGACAAAAATTATGTCTATTCTACTTTTTTTCCTCCCATTGTCGCTCACATATGTAAATTTACCTCCATGAAGCGTATATTCCTCGAGACCATTTTGGTGAATAAAGTTGTTAAAGGACAAAACACAATCGGGGTTTAATATCGAGTTGCTTTTCTCCTCCGAATTTCGTACTGCGTTAAAATCACCCAAGACTATCCATACACCAGGCGTTGAGGTAATAATCAAAGATATCTCATCCCACAATTGTTGTTTTGCATGTGTATCTTGTGGAGCATATATGTTTGCAATATTGTAGCAAACAACAGAACCAATAAAATGTCCACATACAATAATATAATTGAAAGATTTAAAAGAATTATGAAGGGTGAAGAAAGAATTATCCCATAAGCTTATAATACCACCTGATCGTCCCTCTATACCTGTGGACGGTGAAAACTCAAACGCGTGATGAGGGTTACCCCAAATGGACTTTGTCTGTAAAGAAAACTCATCTTGTTTATGCGTTTCTTGTATGCAAACGAAATTTATCTTGTGCTCTTTTCTAAGGTTTTGGACCCACCTTGTTTTGCTTTGGTCCGACATTCCGCGGATATTAAGGGACATGATGTTCATTAATTAAAGTGTGCAGCTCGGTCAAGTACTATCTGTTCCTTTACCATACTTTCAAAACCATTGAGATCAAACCCAATGTTTTTTCCCACTTCCAAAGTAGCATTTAATTCAGTCCGGATTGGGTCATCGATGGGTTCCGGGTCATGATGTTGGGTATCATTTGTCGTTGGGTTAAGTAATGGTTCTCTGGGAGTTGTGTTGAAGTTGTTCTCGAGGTTGCATGGGCTTATGTTTTCGTTTAGGTTGGGCAGTTCGGCTACGTGAGATAAGTTCTCTTTTGATGATTGATTTTGATTTGTATAGGCGTTTAAAGAGTGAAAAGGTATCGGGTTTGGAATATCGCGCGATTGGTTGACGAAATTGGGTCTGGCATGAGTGTTTATTGTTGGAGAGATTCGAAGGGGTGGTGAGTAATAAATTCGTGCACGTTTCCTAGAAAGATTGTGAGAGAGAGGAATGTTGATAGAAGAGGACATTATAGGTTGCATTGAAGACATGTTTGGTGTTCCAAGGTTCTGACTAATATGTTCATCGAGAGGGGCATTCTCGGTTGGCGAGGGGGATGTTTGTGGGCTGAGCTGCTTGGGGGGGTCCATATTCATGCATGGGGAATGTGTAGGAGTGATTTCACCATCTTCCAAATCATCTGTGATGAACTCGAAAAAAGGTGGTAACCATTCTCTTGTCTCCTCGTGTACCCAAATTTTATACGACTTAGATTTCCATGTGATTTCAACATGTTGATTTATTCTTTCTTGAGATTCCATAAGCACAATAACACTTTTTACAGTTAAGTTTCCTTCCTTCAAGTCTGTCTCAGGTGATTCAAGTACTTTCCCAAAAGCCGAAGCAATTTTTTCGAAACATTCATTGTCCCACAATGTTAACGGGACCCCAGAGATTTTTAGTCGGACAATACGATCCGTAGCGTATTCCTGACCATTCCAAATTTCCGTTTTTGAAAACCATTCACTTAGGACTTCCGAGTGTTCATTTAAAAATTCCTTAGCTAGAATTGATGCTTCAAATTGGAGTAAAATATTGAGACCACCTAGGTAAAAAATGTTGAAGTTTTTGTTGTTTATAAGAGTTTTGAAATTCTCCCCAAGATTACAAAGAAATGAAAGTGATTTTGCAGTAGCCACAATTGAGAGCTTGGACCAAAGAGATGGGGTTTTTGGATTGATATAGGACAAGTTGACAACTTTTGTGATAGGTTTATAGGATTTGGTAAGAACATCTCGATATGACCGGGTCGAGGGGGTTTGTTGATGTGGGGGTTGTTTTTGTTGTTGATTTTCATCACGAGGGTGGTTGAGATTTGGTCGGAAATAAGATTGGTGTGAAGAGTATTGATTCTTCTGTGGGATAGGATTTCCACGTTTATCAAAACGAGATGGAAAGACTCCAAGAACATGTCCGTTGGATTTTTTATTTTTCAAACAATTAAGCAAGCTTACCGGATCTGAGACGTCGCGGAATCGGATGAAACCAAACGGGTTATTATGTTTGTCCCTCTTTTTTGCAATATATGCATCGGTGAGGTTACCAAAAGGCTGGAAAATTTCTTTAAGTTCTTGGCTAGAGAGTGCAGTTGGGATATTGTAAACGAAGAACGTGGTGTTACGTATCTAGTTTTATGTTTTCTCGATCGTATCAAAATTAATTAAATTTGGATATGATAGATAAAACATAAATTAAATACTTAACACCCTATGCAAATTTCATATTTGACAAATTCTGACATCTTAGTTAAACATCCCGCGTTCCACTCAGCTATTTAGTTACGCAAAGACTTCCTTCATACTCGCCAAAAAGGGCGAACACCTATAAACCCCAACCCCAATATTTCACTACCAATCTATCAATTTCAATTCCAAATTTAAGTTGAAAATCAACGATGACTTCACGCGAAGATTCAAATCCTTTTGCTGAAGAAGTCAATCCGTTCTCGGTAACTACTAATTTCACCAACTCTCATTTCATTAGATCTGTCAATTTCGGTTTAATTTAGTGGTTATTATGCTATTTGGGGTTAATGTGCTTATTTTTGCAGTGTTCGTATATTCTGTATGTAATATGTCTAGTTTTGTGGTAGATCTGAGGTAATTGATGATGAACAGTTGACGAATAGTCTGTAGCATTATTACATGTCTAAGTGTTCGGTGTTTTCGGTAGAAAGTAGAGCGAGGATTATATTACATTCATTTTTGTGGTTGTTATGCTATGTGAGGTCAATGTGTGTTTATCGGCAGTGTTGTAGATCTGAGGTAATTGATGATGAACAGTTGATGAATTGTGTGTAGTATTGTTACGTGTCTAATTTTTTGGTATTATGTAGAAAGTGGAGTGCGGATTGTATCGAAATTGAATGCTTGTTTCTAGAAGTGCTGGTGAGGTACAAAATGTAGTTCTTATAATGGACTGAAAATTAGGTATATAGAATTGTTAAGTCATCCTAATTATGTGATGAGTGTGCCTAATGAGTTTCCTAATGATATGATTATGACATTTGGTATAAAATTAGATTTTATTATTTGATTAATTAAGATCGTGACAAGTTTCATTTTCTTATAGTTATGAGAATGTTTAGGCGTAGAATTAGGACATTTCTGTTGGCTATATTTGCCCTCATATTTGGTAAGCCAATCCAATTCATTTATATTAACAGAGACTTAGTTTAATAACGCCCGAAGGAGTTATATGTTATATTGCTGTTGCATATATTGGGAATAAACTTGTGGAAGTGAAATTACCTTATATAAAAAATACTCACTAAGTCCAAAATATTCTGTGACTTGACAAAATGAAAATAACATGTGGAATACATTCATTTAGTGATATAGCCAAAAAGTAAGTGTTAGGACTTAGGACAACACAAAATGGAAGTTGTGAATTTGTTTTTGGGACGAGAAATGTGTCAAAACATGTAAATCGTGTAGGTTTTGGTTTCTGTTACAAAACCTCATGCATAACTTGTTTGAGTGTTTCTGCATTAGTTAAGTGAATATATCTTGTTTGTAGAATGGAATAATAGACCAGCTGCAAAAAGTAAAGGTCCTGATTATTGTAATCTTCTTAAGATTTGTCTCGTTAAAAGCATTTAAGGTTAAGGAAACAAAGCAAAATGTTTCTTGTTCCTTTATATATTATTATAAATAAAAAATGATATATTTCTTTGCCAACTCCACCGATTTTCTATTTTATTGGTATTGAACAACTAATATTTGAATCTATTGGCTCATATTTGATTCCTTTACTCGCATATCACGTAACACAGACAAACACTAGTGAATTAGCTTTAACTCTATTTGTACATCCTTGTTGCGAAATTTGAATATGCATATTGCATTTTGCTATCAACTGTGTTAGCTTTTGAATCTGCTGTCACAAGCATGTTACTCTTTCACACTGTACCTTTGTTCGTTAATTATAAGCCTGGCTGGCTAGCTGTTTAACTAGTCATCTTTTTGAGCATAGTTTACTACAATTGCCTTGTAATCTGAATACATTCATCACCAACAAAACCATAACCATATGGAACAAAAATAGAAAAAAACAGATAATAAACTACGTCAGAGACTTGAAATTCAGGCACATTGGACCCGTTAAATATCTTGTTGGAACAATTTAGTTTCAAATACAAGTACACATTATTTGAATATTCTTTGAGTCACTAAACTTACTCCCCATACATAAATGAAAGAGAAACCAATATTAGTTTTAATTATTAGTAATATCATATTATAAAAATGCTACGTGTTTGGCCTTGTCAACGTGTTTTATCTTCTGGTTAAAATTGAGATTTAAGACGTTTTTGTCTTAAATACGATCATTTTATTAGTTAATTAGGCAAATCATTATCCTTTGACCGTCAAATAGGATCAGTGAACAAAAATGTCCACAAGATGAGGTCCAATTGTCAAAAATTTTGTTAGGTAATATCTAAACAAATAAATTCCACCATAATCTAGTAAGTTGTGTAAGTGTGATTAGTGTAACAAGAACAAGAGAAATAATTTCTTGTCAGAACTTATTTCTTCACTTTGCCCAAACTTAAACAGATTGCTTATCACCCAACTAGTTTGCAGTTTTATTCAAGATTTCAGTCATTTCTCATGCGACGAAAACCCACCTAAGCTAAAATAATATTATCTACATTAGATCTTACTGGTGTTATGAAATACCAACATAGGTTATTGATAAATAAGGGTGAATTCTAGGTTCGTAGGAACAACCAACTTCTTGATTTTTAGGAATCATATATATTAGATCTGTCCCATCTGTGGAAAAATGGGGCAAGGCAAGTGGAACGAAGTATATAATTAACAATAATGGCATATTATGAGCTGAGAATTGAATGGAAAGCCTCTTGTTTCGAGGAATGAGCTGAACGCTGTAGCAAGCTTAAATTGTTTTCTTTTGTCAATTGCAAGATTGACAATGCCAAGTATATCTGTATGATTGTATCTGAGAAAATACAGATCTCACTGAAAGTGTGTACCCGTAACCAGTGTCTGCTTTCTTTTCGTACTTATACTATCAAAAGTGAAGACCCGGGAGTTTAGATATCCAGGTTCAAACAAATTAAGATCTTTTTCTGTTATAATGTATTCGGAAGGGGTGTTACATAAGACTAGTATATAATTTACTGCAACATGTGCATCAAGTCAAGGTTACTTTCATAGTGTATTTCTATGCTATTATGACCGGACATATAAGTGGAATTTAGTCTAGACTTTGCATACTTCATCTGATTTCCTTCTTTATTGTCTTCTTATTTCCACGGCTTTTATTGCAGAATGCTGCCACTGCTCCTGGATCAAAGTCTCGTATACCTCAAGCGGTTGCTAGTACCTTTGGTTTTGGGAAAAAACATGATGCAACTGTGGACATACCATTGGATTCATTGAATGTATTACTATATTTGTTTTCTCAATTAGTACTTTCGGGCTCTCTGTGGGGGATGTATTATATATCAACTACTGAGCTGTGCAATGTTGCAGGATCCAAAGAAAAAAGAGGCAGAACTTTCAAATTGGGATGCAGATTTGAAAAGAAGGGAAATGGTTTGTTTTATCTTTCCATTTTGAGAAACTGCTCACAGATATATCCTTAATGTTTGTGGATATGAATGAAAATATTCTCAAACCAAAGATTAAAAGAATGAGTTACATGTCGCCATTTTTAATATTTACTATGTTTAATATTGCATTTATTTTATTTTATTATGCAACCTGTGAAGTGATATCAAATTATCTATTGCTGTGTATTCCACAGGACATCAAGCGAAGAGAAGAAGCTGTTGCGGGTGGTTAGTATTACTCTTTACTGTCATTTATCTTACTATATTTTCATTCATTCTGGCATGGTTTGACACGTTCCTTTCTTGCTATGGAAAAACAGCGGCCATCCCCACAGATGATAGAAACTGGCCTCCATTATTTCCGATAATTCATCATGATATATCGAATGAGATACCAGTTCATGCTCAAAAGTTGCAGTATTTGGCTTTTGCAAGTTGGTTAGGTATGCTATTTTTACATCTTTGTTTCTAAATAGTAATTATGATTATACTTTCAAAATAAGTCAACTTCTTTTATGTCACCTTAGCAATACCTTAATTTTAAATTCACGGGCTTGCTTTTCTCTATTTGGAACGTGTGTTATATGACTATATCTAGGTAGGCGATAGTATAATGATTCCTTATATGCATCTTCCATAGTAATATAAGTCAGAACTAATCATGGCCACATATTTCGTGATCTACTGTCATAATTATCCGCTGTACAGTTAGTTATTTGTTTTAGTTTGTGTTGATCTTTGCTTTACTTTGCAGGGATTGTTCTGTGTCTTACATTTAATGTTGTAGCAGTGACTATCTGTTGGATTAAAGGTGGAGGTAAGTTAAGTTTGATCATTTATCTTTATTATTACTTCTATTCATCTCAAATATTTTGTGGAACATCTGTGAAATTAGGTAACGTTTACAGCTGACAGCTTTTATTTCTTTCTGTGTAGGTGTCAAGATTTTTTTCCTTGCAACGATTTATGCTCTTCTTGGAGTACCTATGTCCTATATTCTATGGTACAGGCCACTCTATCGTGCAATGAGGTATGCCCTTATTTATTCTCGCTCTTTTGGTAAAGTAATTAATAATACGAGGTGTTTTGCCCAAAAATGTTATCTGGTTGACCGTTTAGCTTGATTTAGCCGTCCCTGGCTTCCCCTGTTGTATTTCTAGTTTTCTTTTAACCGTACATTACTTGTGTATTATATGAAATACTGGATTGAGTACCAAAAACGGATAAATGCTTCTTGTTTCATTCGTTGGCAGGACCGAGAGTGCTTTGAATTTTACTTGGTTTTTCCTGTTCTACTTGGTAAGTTATGCTACTGAATAATCAAACCTTACATAGGAGGTAGCTTTCTTTTCGATTTCCCTTTACACTTTGAATCCATTGTTTTTTTCAGCTTCACCTTGGCTTTTGTATCTTTGCTGCTATTGCTCCTCCAATCGTTTTTAATGGGATGTCATTAACGTAAGTTATTATTATGAGTAAAAAAACTTACATTATAGAAAACTATTTTTTCTTCTTCTTGAAGTCCATATTTTAACACTTGTCTACCGATTTTATCACCAGGGGCATTCTTGCTGCTGTTGATGTCATTTCTGACGATATGTTCGTGGGGGTTAGTGTTAAACTTATCTGTTGTGCTTATATCGCATGAGACGAGTACTTATTATTAAATTCGGCTCACTAAAAAGCTACCAAAAATATAAATAAAGACTCCTAGGATCAAATCTAGACTTTACGAGACTGGAAGTAGTTGCAACCAAAGATAATAACTATTTGCCTTTTTTCCTCTTGCAGATTTTCTATTTGGTGGGATTCGGATTATTTTGCTTAGAGTCGCTTCTAAGCTTCTGGGTACTTCAGGTTCGAGTTGATAACTTCATTTTATTTCGAACATTTGACTCGTGCTTGCATATGCCGTCTCATGTTTTTTTTTATTGAACAGAGAGTTTACGCATATTTCCGTGGGAACAAGTGATGTGTTTTTGGATCCTACCCAAAAGAAAAGCCCGATACAACATTCCTGGTTTTGAGTTGGTGTCTATAAACTTGTATTTCCCTCTCTACTGGACCTATTTCTTGCTGAGATTGTTAGTTGGATTGAATTAGAATGATTGGCGTGCTTAAATTGTGCATTTAGGTCTATTCCCATACCTACAAGGAAGAATGTTGTTTTTTGTGTTTTTCGATAGTCAGTTTTCAACTTGTTTGTGAAAAAGTTAATAATTACATGGAACTTTCTGAAAAATGAATAAGCATACCTTGTTATGGCGCTTCTTAACTGTTACATACTCTTCTGTTATAAATATATGTGAACTATTTGATATGTGAACTAGTTAGAAAATTCACTAACAGTTAAAAATCAAAAATAAATTTAAAGTATTTGATTAATGAAAACTTACCACGTTATGGCGTTTTTTAAGTGTTACATATCCTTCATCCTTGAGCACTAAATTAAAGTTCTTTAAAAACGAATAAATCTCATCAGACTGAGGGTTAGTTGTGTCTGCAGCACCAAAAACACAGGTACTGTTATTCACTTCGATCCAGCTATAACCGGGCACTTTTTCAACTCCTCTATCTTTCATTAAACTTCTTGTTTTATTAACTCCTTCCCATTTCCCAGCATCAGCCTGTACATTTGACAGTAACACATAATACCCGGAATTTTCAGGATCCATATCGAAAAGGTGAGTTGAAGCCATTTCAGCCAGCTCAACATTCCCATGAACCCTAGACGCGCCTAATAGAGTCCCCCAAACGCCAGCATCAGGATCAAAAGGCATAGACTTCATGATCTCACAAGCTTCATGTAATCTACCAGCCCGACCAAACAGATCAATTATACATGCGTAATGCTCCATTCGTGCTGAAATTCTGTACTCATCTGTCATGGATTTGAAGTATTTGTAACCATCATCAACTAAACCAGCATGATCGCAAGCAGAAATTATTGCAAGAAATGTGACATGGTCGGGCTGGAATCCAAATTCTTTCATTTGGTTAAACAGTGAAAGACATTCTTGAAGACGACCATGATTTCCATATGCGGAAATAACACTATTCCAGGACACTTCACTTTTCTCTTGCATTATGTTGAAAACATTCCTTGCAGATTCCAACTTTCCACATTTAGCATACATGTCAATTAACGCACTCTCTGCATAAAGATCGGCTTGCAGTGAACCTCTGGTCATGAACCCATGGATTGCTTTCCCATATCCAAGTCTCGGTAAATTGGCACAAGCGGAAAGAGCAGCCGATATGCTTACAGAATCATATTTCACTCCTTTTATACCCATATCAAGAAAAAGATCAATGGCTTTCTCTGGTTGACCGTTGCGGCAAAAGCTAGTAATCATGGAATTCCAACAAACGGAATCCTTTTCAGACAATTTCAGAAATACTTCATGTGCTAAATCAACTCTTCCACATTTTGCATACATGTCTACAACCGCTGTTCCCACATGACACCTTCCTTCAAGCCCGTTTTTCAAGATTTGTCCGTGCAATTCTTTGCCCAATTTCAAAGCAACCAAACCAGCACAAGCAGGTAACGAACTTGAAAGTGTAACAGCATTCGGTCTCATTTTATGGTTAAGCAAAAATCGAAAAATCTCAATTGCATCAAAGTTCATACCGTTAAGCACATACCCCGATATCATAGCAGTACAAATAACAATGTCTACGTCATTACTACTTCTAAAAACATTTCGTCCCATTTCCACCTCCCTACACTTGAAGTACATATCAATAAGTGCGTTTTTCAAATACATGTCCAAATTTACATTTTGTCTTAAAATGTAACAATGAATCTCCTTACCTTTGTTTATGGATGCCGACTCAGATATACACGGAAGAAAGCTTGCCAAAGTGATGCTATCTGGTTTCGTTCCAACAGATATCATCTTACGAAGCAAATCCAAAGCTTCGTTCATGAGTCCATTTTGCACATGTCCACCAATTATAACATTCCATGTAACCGAACTAAATTCTTGTACACTATCAAATAGTTCTCGTGCATCAATTAATCTTTGGCTTTTTGCATACACTCCAATCAACGTGTTAAGCACATGCGGATCAACCAGTAATCCACATTTTATAAGAATTCCATGAAGTTGAGTCCCGAGCTTAACATTTGCATTAGACGCACACGCAGATAAAACACACGCATATGTAACTGACCCAGGTCGAGTCTCGGAACTTCTCATTTCATTAAACAATAACAACACATGTTTATACTCCCCATGCTTTAAGTAACCATTTAATATAACATTCCACAACACATCATCTCTTTGAGACATTTTATCAAACAAGTAACGTGCATCCTCAATACAAGCATTTTCCGCATAAACCTTAATCAAAGAGCTACCAACATAAACATCCATCTCAAAACCCATATCACGAATCGTCTCATGAACACATTTCACCAACCGAGTCGCTCCCAACTGACCACAAGCCTTAACCACATAAGGAAAAGTATACTTATCAGGACAAGTCCCATACCCCAACATTTTAAAATAAACCGATAAAGCCGAATCGAAACAACCCATCATTGTAAACCCTCTAATCATCCAATTCCACGGTGATGCATAACGCAAATCAAGCTGATGAAACATGGTTTTTGCATAACTATATTTCCCACAAAGAATGTACATTCCAAGTAATCTGGAACCAAGTAGGCCCACATGGTTGATTCCATTGACAATTATTTGGGAATGAAGCTGTTTGCCTTGTTGGATTACTAATGGATTAGGATTTTTGTGCGAACAAGATTGTAAAATTAATGCAAGTTTGGATATTAATTCCTCTTTGGTGTTTTGAAAATATCCCATTGAAGCATTTGTGCAGTTTTTCCTATACATTTTTCCTTTTTTCTGTTTTTTTGTTTTTCAGTATTTATTACGACATATTTATAGGTTTATCAACTTTTATATATTTAAGTACTAGATTATTGTTCCGCGTTAGCGGGGATAAAAATAAGAATTAAATCGTAAATTTTATCTTTATATAGATTTTAAGTTATTATAAAAATGCAATGTTATATATATATATATATATATATATATATATATATATATATATATATATATATATATATATATATATATATATATATATATATATATATATATATATATATATATATATAATAAAATATATAATAAAAGAGGGGCCTTAAATGCCACATGGCGAAGTAAGATCCGTTGGATGGATTAACCTTTTTGATGTCGACCGTTAGATCAGATAGATGATGTCATAAAAGATTATTTTCATTTTACACCCCCTTACCATACATAATTACATTATTTCTTTTATTCAATCTCTACTCAAATAAAAAAACATAATTATAATTTATTTATAGAATCATTCAATTTCGACTATAATTTACCTTATTATTATTATTCTAAAATCTACTAATACAAAATATCAAAACATGTTTATAAAAATAAAGGAGTATATGTTATTATAACTATAAACAACATGTGTATAAACGTAAAAATATATATATATATATATATATATATATATATATATATATATATATATATATATATATATATATATATATATATATATATATATATATATATATATATATATATATATATATATGTATTTATTTATCTATAATAAATTAAAATCTGTATGATAATTTTTATTTTTTACCGCGCTATCGCGGGAAATAATCTAGTATATATATATATATATATATATATATATATATATATATATATATATATATATATATATATATCTTAACGGTTATACACATATTGGTTATAGTTATAATAACATATACACATTTATGTTTATACACATGTTTTGATATTTTGTATTAGGGGATTTTAGAATAACAATAACGTAAATAATAGTTTAAATTGAGAAATTTTATAACTAAATTATAATTAGGTTTTTTATTTTAGTGGAGATAGAATGAAAAATAGAATGTAATTATTTATTGTAAAAGGGGTCTAAAATAAATAGTTTTTGATAACATCATCAATCTGATTTAACGGTTGAAATCAAAGAAGTTAATCCATCTAATGGACCTTATCTCCCCACGTGACATTTAAGGCCCCTCTTTTATTATATATTAACATTCTTAGACTAAGTAGACCCATAAACTTTGTTGTTTTCATAAATGTGAGACGATTCACTATATATCGAATTAGATTGATTTCTAGCGATCAAAGAACCCAAATACCTTTATTCATACTTTTGCTTTCGTATAATGTATGGTTACTGAAATTTATATTAAAAATAATATATATGAATCACTTTATTTAATTTAACTAAGTTAAGTAACATGTTAATAATTAATAAATAATAGATTAAAATTCATTTAAATAAATAGATTAAAAATGTTATGAATATAGATAAGAGACTTTATAACTTTTGTGAAAATAGTATAAAATAGTCCAATAATTTTTTTTCCGAACATTATATATTATTAAAAATTTTATTAAAAAATATACGAATGCATGGCATTAATTCCAAGACAAAACGGTTAATGATATACAAACTCTTAACTATATAAATATAAAATAGTCTATATAAGATAGTCTTAATTAGTCGAATGAATATAAAATATTTATTTTCTTTGTGTTTAAGCAACGGCTGACGTGCTAAACGATTTGGGGGTGCTGGCTAATCGATACGAACTCCTGCGAGGGCAGTGCAAACCTACCAAGCTCTTGGCGAGCCTAAGGTGACGTATGATTAGCGTTGGTGACGTAAGAGAGTGGAAAACTTCTCTTGAACGTGTGTGTGTGTGTGTTATGCAAATGATTGATAACTGATCCCCTCTGACAATGACCAGAGGGGTATTTATAGGCCTGAAATTAGGGTTTCCATTTATGGGCCGCGACCCATGATTACGCTCATGGGCCGTCACTTTATGACCCATAAATGGGTAAGTGACGTAAGCATGTGTGCTCGTGACGTCAGGTCAACTCAAGTCAATAGCCTGGAGCCACCGAGTAGAAAAGATTAAGTGTGTGACAGGTAGAAATTAGCGTTACCGGGTAGCCAGGCCAACCGGGTAGGGTGTGCCCGGTAACGGGGCTGAGCCATGGTGGATTAACCGGGTAGAACCTAGGAAGTTACCGGGCATGCTCGAGCACGGGGCTGCTCACCCCGGTATCGGGGCTGGGCCATGGCGGTTTTAATGCCTTAGCCAACCGGGCAGAGGCCAAGACGGGTTGGCCTTTCTCGAGCATGGGGCTAGCCATAGCGGTATCGTGTCCGGGTGGAGTTACTGGGCAGAGCCTAGGCGGTAACCGAGGTGTGTCCGAGGTAAGGTACCGGGCAGAGCCTAGGCGGTAACCGAGGTGTGTCCGAGGTAAGGTACTGGGCAGAGCCTAGGCGGTAACCGAGGTGTGTCCGAGGTAAGGTACCACGCAGGGCCTTAACGGTATTATGTCCGGGGTGATCCAAGGCGGGGTGTCTTTCTCGTTAACGTGGCTTAGGCAGTTACCGGGTAGGGGCTAGATTACTCGATCACGGGGCGTCTCACCCCGGTAACGGGGCTTGGCCAGTCTGGGGTACACTCGAGAGCGAGGCGTCTCACCCCGGTAACGGGGGTTGGCCTACGCTGTATTGTGTCCGGGGAGGGGATCCGAGTAATTTATGTGAACGTGTCCTAGCCGGGTAGGAATTGTGTTCGAGTCGTTTTCGGTTGTCGGACCACATACCTCAATAGCCCCCCCAAGTTTGTTTTTGTTAAATTTTTCGAAAAATTTCAAAATTTCAAAACTTTAAAACCTTTTACCTTCCCTCCAAGACTTTTTCTATAAATTCTTTCATTTCCTTTTTACTCTTCATTCACCCTTTTCTCTTTTTCACCAACTTCTCTTTTTCTCTCTACCTTTTTTTTTTTTACCTTTTATTAAGCAAGAACACCAATTTCCCAAGAACACAAATCACCCAAGAACAAATCACCAACCACCACCGATTGCAGTGGTTGACGGCGGCGGCTGACGGTGGTGGTTTTCGTCGTGGTTTCCGGCGGTTCTAGGTTCTTGGTGGTGAGCTTGCTTTATTCTTCAAGGTGTGTTCTTGATTTTGAATTTTTGTTTTGCTCTTTTTGATCTTTGCAAAATCATTTACAAAGTTGCCATAGTGTTTGGTTTTGTCTCTTAGCCACATATGTTTTTAGGTCAACTATTTCCCTATTTTGTATGCTATCATTACCAAACAAGTATGGGGTATTTGAGAGTATAGCTTATTCTTGGGAGGAATTTAGGAGGGCCGTAGTTAGATTTTTATTCCTTGTTAGGCGTGAACTTTATTCCTTGTAGGTATTTTCCTTGTTGGTTACGTCGTAGGAAAATGTCATTCCTGGGAAGAAATTTCCTGGGCTGAATTGCCTTTTAGTAACGCCGTAGGAGAATGTCTCTCCTAGGAAGAATTTTCTGGGAGGAATTTCTTTTTGGTAACGCCGTAGGAGCATGTCCCTCCTAGGAAGAATTTTCTAGGAGGAATTTCTTTTTAGCAGCACCGTATGAGGACGTCTCTCCTAGGAGGAATTTCTTGGGAGGTATTTTGTCTGTCCTTGACACTTATTACTTTGTGTTTATTATTATTTATTATTATTTTTTTATATTGCTAACACCTTTTTTTTTGTTTGCTAGGTGTGTTAGCGATTTAGAATGTCTGATCTCTCTCCCTCGGAGGGGAATGGGAGATCTCCTCCTACAGAGCCGCCTACGGTTGAGGATTATCCATGTGAGTTTACTCAGGCCCAGCTAGATGTTCTTCGGAATAGTAAGTTTTTGGGCTGGGATCGTTACAGGACAAACTTCATGGTAAGGATGACCGAGCGTGTTCTCCCCCTGCTGGGTACGTAGCCTGTTATAGTGAATACTTTTTAGATGGGTGTTTGAGGTTTCCCCCTTCTCGCTATTTCTTGGACGTAGTTAAACATTACGGGGTTGGGTTTTCTCAGTTGGGTCCGCTTACTGTCTGGAGGATTATGGCCTTCCAGATGCTTCAGCATGCTTTAGGTAGACAACCTTCTATGGAGTTATTTAGGCTTACTTTTTCGTTGGTGAGGCAACATAGCTGGTTTGTATGTAAACCTATGGTTAATACTAAGAAAGTTTTCGTTGGCTTCCCTGATAGTTTGAGGAAATGGCGATTTAACTTCTTTTTTGTAGAGGATTCCTTTATTCCCCCTGGGTATGAGTCTCTTCGTGGGCGGATTGATGTTATTGCTAATCGTGCTCGGATTAAGCCCGATGGTACCCCGCATGCGGATGAGTGTACGACTTTACTTAATAATGTTATTGGGGATATGCAGATTCAGTATCGGAGGTACTCGACGAGCATCCTATCGAGGGGGGGGGGGTTATGTGTTTATAAGAGAGCACCGTGTGTGCTGCTGATTTTTAGGGCCGGCCGTGATGGGAAGCGAAAAGGGAAATGTATGTTTCTCTCTCTTCTTTTCCTTTTTATATAGCTTTTTAGATTTATTTAACTTTTTATTGCTTGCTTCGTTGTATCGCAGCTTTGAGTTTGTTGGAGGCCATGGTTGCTCCTAAGAATGTTGAGTTGATTGCGAGAGGTGTTCCACCTGAGGATGTGCATAGACTTAGAGGTAAGGGGGATGTAGATAAGCTGATTATTGACGTATTTGGAGATGATGTGGTTGAGACTGACGACGTTGATGATTCGATGTCTCCTATTATTGGCGAAGGTATGCTTCATGGTGCGGTAGTTGTAGACTCATATATGTTTTTTTTTTTTTTATATATTGGCTTTCCTTAGCAGGAGATGATATTGCGGCCGAGGATGTTGAGGGAGAGGATGTTGAGGCAGAGGATGTTGAGGTTGTTGTAGCAGAGGATGCGGAGGCTGAGGATTTGTACGTAGATGATGTTGGGGATGAGACCCTTGCTGAGCTACCCCCACCAGACGACCTTGGGACTGTACCTCTTGTGTGCATGGAAAAGTCTGATGACGACCCCGATTCCTTGCTTATTTCATCTCCCCGAGGTGGCGGTGAGTATTGTTTAGTTAGTTTGGCTATACTGTTTATAACTTTGCCATGACTAATTCTTTGTTGCTTTTGTGCAGGTTCTCGGAAAAGGCCTGCCAACGGTGGTGTGCAAGGGAGGCCCCCAAGAGAGGCCTGCGGGGAAAGGAGGGTTCGACCCTTCCGTCAGGGAGCGGGGAAGACCCTCCATTCGATCTCAGGTTCGTTTGCGTCCGTTTCGAGTGGTGATACCGCATCTTTTGCTGGTACGCATGTTGGTGAGGGCTCCTCTATGGCGGGGATGACTACCTCGACTTCTGTTGTGACTTCTCCGTTTCGCCCGCCCTGCTTTCCAGCTGGCGTGTTTAGGCTGCCCCTCATGGTAAGTTAGTTTTATATTGTTATTGGTTGTTATTTTGTAGCTGACTCCTTTGTCTTTTGCAGGTCCTAGCATGGAGTTTTCTCATTTTGTGGAGCGTCCTCCTCGCACTGTCGAGCCAGTGCGGTTTGAGGGGGACTTCAGCTCTGAGGCTGCTCGAGCCTATATGGGTGCTACGGAGAAGTATAACCTTACTGATGTCTATGACATGGCTGCAACATCTACGTACAACGCTTATTTGGATACTTGGGTGGCGAGGCAGCGGAATATTCTCTATCATCAAGATAGAGATCTTAGGCTTGCTTCTCTGCGTGAGCAGTTAGGGAAGGGACGGTAGGTTGCTCGTGCCTCGGAGGAGAGGGCTGTGATGGCATAGGAGAGGGATAGGGTAGCCGAGGAGAGGGCTAGGGTAGCCGAGGAGGAGGCTAGGGTAGCCAAGGAGGAGGCTAGGGTAGCCAAGGAGGACGCTAGGGTAGCCAAGGACGCTTTGGTTAGGGGGGGGGGGGGGGGGGGAGGAGAAGGATAGGGCTCTCACCCGTGTTCAGGAGTTAGAGGCTGATTTGCAGTCTACCCATGAGACTGCTCATGGTATAGAGGAGGCTTTAACGGGTTGTGTTGTGGAGAAGAGGGATTTGATTAGTTCTTTGCCGCATATTTTTAGGGATGTACGTGCTCATCCTCAGTTTTTAGATGCGGTGACTCAGTTTAATACCGCAACGCGTGGTTATGGGAGACATGAGGCTAGTGCGGCGCTCAAAGGGGTATTCCCTGAGATATCTGATGGTGATGCTGTCTTTACAAAGTATCATAATCCGACTGCGATGGACCTGCTTAAAGAGCAGAATCAGGCCTTTAAGCGGCCTTTAAGAGTCATGAATACCCTATCATGCTTCAAGTTGCGGCTGATCCCAACTTGAATGCGAAGGGTATTCTGAAGATGATCAAGGAGGATGCGGCGCTAGAGCGACAGAGGCAGAGGGAAAAATAGTGTCTTCTATCTTGTCCCATTTTGTTTATCTTTTTTCTTTTTGTGAGGCATGAGATGACTTGATGTATTTGTGGCGTTGCCTCTTTTTATTATTGAGACTATGTATGATGTACTTATGGTGTTGCTACTTTTTATTTTTGAGACTATGTATGATGTGATTATGGGGTTACGGTGGGAACTCTTTTTGTTATGACTGTGCCATATTTTTAGTTGTTATTTTCTTGTTTTTTGCAAGCATATATTTTTGTGTACTCGCGAGGTCGCTTCCGTAGGAAGTGCTTACCCTTTCTCCAATTGAGTTGAGGGCGGATAGGTGTGTGTTTGCCAAGTAGGCCATGAATTTCTTTGTATCATACATAGACATAATATATATAAATTGTAACATATAAGACAAGTGTTTGAATTAAAAGTTGTACTCATTGAATTAAAGATAGTTTGGAATACAAAATATGGATCTGATCATTACATGTAGGAATTTGATCAGTCCTTACATAGCTCTTTGCGCACATGATTTTCTAGGCGTAGCATTTTTTCAAGTTCATTGCGTTCCAAGTCCTAGGGATAGGGCATCCTGCTAGGTCAGAGAGGGTTTAGGCACCGCTCTCACTTGCTTCTTCCACCTTGTAGGGGCCTTCCCACTTGGGGCCTAGCTTGCCCGTATTTTTCGCCTTGCTTTCTTCATTTTTTCTCCAAACGAGGTCGCCAACCTTGAATGTTGTTGGGCGGACCCGTGCATTGTAGTACTTAGCCATTTGTCTCTTGTTTTCTGCTTGCCTGATGTGGGCTATTTCCCGTCGCTCCTCGAGCAAGTTTAGTTTTTCTCTAAGGGCTTCCTCGTTCTGAGCTGGGTTGAGTGTCATGACACGAGGAGTTGGGATGGTGAGCTCGATGGGAATGACGACTTCAGTTCCATACACAAGGCTAAATGGGGTTTCTCCAGTGCTTCCTCTAGGGGTTGTTCGTTGAGCCCATAGAACTCCAGTGAGCTCGTCTACCCATGATGCTGTGCCCGTGCCTAGCCTTGCCTTGATTCCTTCAACAATGGCCTTGTTCATGATTTCTACCTGGTCGTTTGCTTGAGGTCAACCTGAACTGACCTATACCAAAGACAAAGTTTGCTCAGCTTGTGTGCTTGGAAAGCAAACTAAGACTCAATTCCCATTCAAAATGTTGCACTCCATTGATGAACCTTTATTCATGCTACATATGGATTTGTTTGGACCAATTGGGATTGAGAGTAAAGGAGGAAAGAAATACACCCTTGTAATTGTTGATGAATTTACTAGATTCACTTGGGTTATATTCTTAAGGGCTAAAAGTGATGCAGCTGAGGAAATCATCAGTCTGATCAAAAGAGAACAACGACAGAAAAATACTCTTGTTAGACAAATGAGAAGTGACCATGGAACTGAGTTCAAAAACTCAGTCTTGATAGACTTTTGTGATCAATTAGGAATAGTCCAAAACTTTGCCTCAGTTCGAACTCCTCAACAAAACGGCGTTGCAGAGAGAAGAAGTAGAACATTAATTGAAGCTGCCAGAACAATGCTGTGTTATGGGAACATGAAGATAAAATTCTGGGCTGAAGCTGTGAACACTGCCTGCTTCACACAGAATAGGTCCATCATAGTGAAGAGGCATGGAAAAACAGCATATGAATTGTATCATAACAAAGTTCCTTCCATTCATTATTTCCATATCTTTGGAAGTAAATGTTATATTCTAAATCAGAGGGACTTGTTGTGTAAGATGTCTCCTAAAGCTGATGAAGGATTGTTCGTTGGATACTCAAGCATCGCAAAAGCATTCAGAGTCTACAATGAACGAAGAAAGGTTGTGGAAGAAAGCATTAATGTTACATTTGATGACACTACTCAGTCTGACAAAGATGAATCATCATCACAGACTGACATAGCCACTATCAATCAGCTGTGTGATAAATTACTAGTAACCACATTTTACGCTGACTCTCATACTGAAGATCAGAATGATGCACAATTCCATCACAATCAAGAATCTGAAAGTGAACCTGATGAATCACCCTTCCAAAGTGTCCCTGATATTGAAAACACTGAGTCCACTGAAACTGATGAAACTCAGACTGACACCCTTCAATCTGACCAAACTCAGCTTCAACCTACTCAGCCTGATGACACTCAGACTGATGATACTCAGTCTCAAGCAGATGTAGTTTCCCACAATGAGATAGGAAACATCAAGACTGTCAAGGGACACCCCATATCATCGGTTATTGGTTCATTAACTGAAGGAGTCAAAACCAGACGAAAGACTGCCACAACTAATTTTTGTTTCTATACAAATTTCTTGAGTCTGATGGAACCAAAGAAGGTTGAAGAAGCTTTATTAGATGAAGATTGGGTTGATGGTATGCGAGAGGAGCTTGGAGAATTCATAAGGAACAATGTTTGGACAAAGGTCCCACGTCCCCTATTTAAGTCTATCATTGGAAGAACAAGTTAGTTCAGATACTCTGATACTCTAAACTAAATGAAGTTCCTCCTAACTGAAAATAAGTTGAAGTTTAACTTAAGTCAACAAAATTCAACATTGAAGATAACAATTCGGAAGATGAAGACATTGTTTCAGAACTGAAGTAAACTCCCCGAGTTGAAATTAAGATGATGATAATGTTGTATAATTTAGTTCGTAGAGTGTCTGTTTGTTAGATTTTGTCAATAAATAGTGTAATAGGTTGTTAGAGTTTGTGGTCTTTGAACCCGGAACTCTCTCAAAGAGGTTCCGTCGAGCTTGAATGTCAGTTGTAACAAGCTCGATCCAAAACTTGTCACCACTATCAATGAAATCTATTAAACAGTTGCACATTATTTTGTTGTTTTATCAGTTCTTTCAATTACTCAATCACAAATTCGACTTCATGTTTCCTTCATTTTGATTCCAAACTCAGGTCATGAGATTCCGCATCATGACCTGTTTCAATTCGATTTGCTGAGTGAGTGTGTGAGGAATTCAAGGACCTGCCAATTGGTATCAAAGCTAGACAAATCAATTGATTGAATTCAATTGAGTCTGGTTCATCAATTTGACTTGATTCGAAAATTAGGTCAAACTATTAGTGAATTAAAGGAGTCCAAAGTGAAATTGAAGAAGTCCGAAGTGAAATTGAAGAGCTGTATTTAAGAATCTGTTTAGATTTCAAGGTGTTCATGGTGGATCTGGTGTTACACATATGTATTCAAAGACGGTTGGTGTATGGAGCGAAAACACGAGTTATTAATTTGAGAGAGGGGTGTGATTGAAGTAGAACGGAGCTTAGCCTCACGTCATCAATTTGAGAAAGAGGTGTGACGTAGAGGAGCTCGTTCGAAAATAAATTAACGACAAATCACTCTCATGATTGGTATGGTCAACCAGGATGAATAAGAAATCCAAGCTTGACCTATGAGCAGAAGAAAAGTGATTTTAGCTGCTGATCAGCTACTTACCATGGAGTATCTGATTGTGAAGCACCTAAAGAACATGTGACATTGCGGCTATTCTTCCAGAATTTGTTCAAGATTACAAGAAAGATGAATTGGAGGAAGCTAGACATGGAGATAATTTAAGTTATGAAGATTGAAGACTCATAGCATCATCCAGGGGTCGATTGTTGGGCCAAGAAATGGAATGGATGAAGCTATGGAGTCTTCTATGTGTTTGAATAAAGATGATTTTAGTTCGTGGAGGGTCCGAACTAAAATCGTCAAGAATAATCCGAAGTGAAATTTTCCGTTCGGAGAACAAGTTAGTTTAGATACTCTGAACTAAATGAAGTTTCTCCGAACTGAAAATAAGATGGAGTTTAACTTAAGTCAAAAAAAGTCAACATTGAAGATAACAATTCGGAAGATGAAGACTTTGGTTCAGAACTGAAGTGAACTCCCCGAGTTGAAATTAAGATGATCATAATGTTGTAATAATTTAGTTCGTAGAGTGTTTGTTTGTTAGATTTTGTCTGTAAATAGTGTGATAGGTTGTTAGAGTTTGTGGTCTTTAAACCCGAAACTCTCTCAAAGAGCGTCCGTCGAGCTTGAATGTCAGTTGTAATAAACTCGATCCAAAACCTATCACCACTATCAATGAAATCTATTAAATAGTTTCCCATTATGTTGTTGTTTTATCAGTTCTTTCAATTACTCAATCACAAATTTGACTTCATGTTTCCTTCATTTTGATTCCAAACTCAGGTCATGAGATTCCGCAACTGTTTCAATTCGATTCGCTGAGTGAGTGTGTGAGGAATTCAAGGACCTGTCAATTTTGTCTTTAACAATCAACCTTAAACTTGCCAAATCCTTTAATCCAGACTCCGGGAATGAATAGAACCTTCGCTTTTCTTTCGGTATGTACTGAACCCCATCAAATCTCTTGATGATAAACAATTTAAGCTCATTATCATACATCCAGCTAATGATTCGACGCTTAGGTTGGCGATCTGAACTTTTAGTGTAAAACTTTTGGATCATATTTTGTTCTTTTTCCTCTTCATATGCTTTGGGTCTAAACCATCCCTATCGCTCTTCTAATCTTGGTCTTTGACGTTCTGCTTCAGCTCCGACATCACAAACAACTTCAATATTTACGACCTTTTCAACCCCGTCGTGAACTGTAAATCCTTCAAATGGAGCATGAACATAAATCATATCAAAACCTTCTTATCATCATTTGTCTTTTCCTAAGTCGATGGATCTCCTCTAGATGACTCCCTCTGATGTGATACTTGAGTCTCACCTGGTTAATAGATAATCATAGCTTGAGAAATTCCAGCCAACTCCTTTTCTTGTTGGGAACTTGGATCGTCTTGATCATCTTCACGTCTATATCTCAACTAATCATCTCTACAAGTGTCCTCCCCCTGAGCTGATGTACGCTTTGAAAGCTCCCGGACTTGAGTCTCAAGGTCAGATATACGCTTAGACTTCTGTTCATATGATTTTTTCAACTTCGCAACCAGCTTCACAATAAGAACATTAAATATAGAAATAGTGGGGTTAGAAGATGTATAACCTGCTAGACGTTTCCTTGGACGATGAATCAAATCAGCCGCTGAAGACTCAGAAACGTCTTGATCAAAAAGTGGTCTTTTACTTGAACTAGGACCAACAACAACATTGATAGGCTGAAACTAAGAAGTAACAACGTCATCGACATCCATATCTATGGGAAGCTCATCAGTATGAGCTAGCAACTCCTCAGTACGCTCCACATCGGCGGTGACAACATATGTCTCAGAAACCGCAAACACCTCAGTGTGTTGACTTCCCGGTGGAGTCCCAACATACTGCTCGACTTGAACCAAGACATCATCTGCAGGAGCATCCGCCATAACATTCTGATCACAGACATAAGTATCAATATCTTCCAAGTCATCCTGTCGCGGAAAGAAACCGACAACTAGCTCATCAACCACCGCACTATCAACCCCTGGTTGATTTTCAGCAAACTTTAGAACATCGACGGCCAGAACATAAGGATCATCAGCAGGAGCCTCATCCTGAATAGCTGGTGGAAATGGTGGAGGCGGAACCAATACTGCAGGCACATATCCTTCAACAATCGTAGTATCCTCAAAAACATCATTGTCAGCCGGGGGTACGTAATTAACATCCAAAAGTGCATAAAAAACAAGGTGTTGGTTGCGGTTGATCCTCACCAGCGGTTCGCGGATAATACTTCATACAAGACTGAAAAACCTTCTTGTCAACGAACCGAACACGAGAACCAAACCCTGATTCGGTAAGTCTGGTAAGAAGTGCTAAATGATGATCATCACAAATCGAGGATATAAGAGAAAGTTCTTCGGGTGATCGATCTCATTGGCCAACTGAGTGAAGATATAGCGAGAAAAGGGATACGATCGGTTTTTCTAACGTGTCATTTCCGGTCTTTGTATTCTTGAATACCGAGACAATAACGTGGAAAAGATACCGCCAATGACCAAACACCTTGCCTTTGCCATATTGAGAAACAGGCAGTGGGCCAGTGTATCCCATACGTCTTAGAGCGACAGATGTGTACTAGTGGACCAAAAGCCAGAACGGCCCGTTCCCGATCAGCTGTGCCGAGATGAAAATTGTTGCGTAGACGGTTCACAATGTGAACTCTTGACCGTTGACTGTAGCCATCAAACCGTTGCGGCGCTCCCCCGTTTGCGGATGTACGAGCTCAACTTGTTATAGAGAATCCCAAAACTCCTGCACAAATGGAATGATGATAGGCATGTCCTCTTGCAGTAAAAAAGAAATCCCGGAGCCTTGTAGAAACTCCAACACTGGTCGAAAATAGTCAACAACCAGAAAATCTGAAGCGAGATTGACCGCTTGATTGTGCCTCTTATCAAAAGAGAGTTGAGCCATTTGAATAAAGATCTGTGAAAACTGAAACAAGTAAATTGAGCAGCAGCATGTTCGCCAAACACAAGTGTTCGTCGAAGACAAAAGATATTATCCCAATTTGATGTTCGTAAAGAACAAAAGATGTTCGCCAATTCGAATTTGAAATTTATCATGTTCGTAAAATAGTATTTGTTGGCAAAAAATATTTTTGAAGTCTAAAGTTCGTCTATTAGAATTGTTAATTAAAGATTTATGTTCGCCGAACATTCTAACAAAAATTAAAATTTCGTTAAGTCCTTGGCGAACATGAAATAACTCATGTTCGTCATAGATGTTCGGCTGACAATTCATAAAAGAATGTGATTAAAATTCCCAAGGTGATGGCGAATATGAAATAAATCATGTTCGTCACATGTGTTCGGCTGACACTTCGGAACATAATTAAATAATCCAAAGTTTTGGCGAACATGAAAGTAATCATGTTCGTCCCAGTGCTAAGATGAATTAAATAATCATTAATTGTGGCGAACATGAATTAAATCATGTTCGTCACAATATTCAAGAAAACCTGTCAGTTGAAAAAACAAATTTTAAAAATCGTGAAGTTTGCGAACATGAAATTAATCATATTCGTCGTTTCAAAATTATGTCTGTTAACCGACATCATTAAATGCGTCAAACGAACAACAATATGCATTAATTATCCCAATTTTTTAGGCAAGTAGTTCTTCAATCAAGGGAATCAAAAATCAAATCACAAACTTAATCATTATCTAAGTCGTTGGAAATCTGGTTGTAATTCCGACGATTATTCAAAACTCTTCCGGTGAACATTCAGACTCTAGGCAAACGAAAACAATCAAGTATCCTAAACAAACCACAATCATAGAAACCCTAAACGAACAACCAGGGAAACCTAAACGAACACTGACTATCAAAAATCCCAAATAATCAAGGAAATCCTAAACTGGATCGTTTTACATAAGATTTTAATTCCGACGAACTAGTGTAATTCAAAGCGTTCGTTAAAGAGTAAGACATAAAACTTACATGATTGAGTAAACGAACGATGATGATCGAAAGCTTGACGAACAAATATGACAGCTCGCAATGGAAGTTTGAAGACAGATTTTGTTTGAAAATTTTGAAGATGATGAATGCGATTTTTGGAATAAGATACTTAAATATCCGGTCAAACAGAAATGGGCCATCAAAACAATACTGGGCCTGCTTATCCAAACGAGTTGTAAAAAAAATGATTGAAACTTTAGTATAACCAACCAAAAGAAAAATTAAAATCTAAACTAACGAACAAATACAAACGAACATTAAATGTTGTGGTGTACATTTTAAAAATAATTGTAGTATACATAAGGGGATTTGATGATTTGATCAGATTGCTTATCGGAAAAAAGAAACTGTTTATGTAAACAAATCCAAGTTTACAAAATAATTAACTAATTTAAACCATTGTTTGTGTATTTGTCCAATTTAACCATTCAGTCTCATACCAAAAAGTCGTGTTTTACTACAAGTAAGCAATCTCAGATTTAGGCATAAAGCACTCCTAATTAGCGTACATTCGAAAAGAAACAATATGTACTCAAGGTATTTGTGAAGCATTTCAAGTTATAAGTGGTATGGAATGGTTACCAATCTAGACAAGAGCAACATATGAAACTAGCGAAGGGATAACTCGTACTAAATTTGAAAACATTTTAAAACAACATTGGTTTGAATTGTACAAGTCTATGATTGAACTTCTATGAAGTTTTTACAAGATATGTGAATTCTGCGGCTTTCTATGAAATCCTATAACAAGCTTTCTATCAACCGATCCCAAACCAATTATGACCTTAGGTGGCTGGGCAAACAAGGCACCCCATGGGTATAATGACTCAAGTTTCAAAGGTCGCTTATGTGAATTAAAATACTTATTAACACACCAATAAAATTATAGAATTTAAAAAAAGCGTCTCCCATCTGAAAGCGTATCATATGACTTATAACATGAATTCAATCTCAACCTTTATTGCAGCAAACAATATTGAGTCGTTTAATGGTCAGCTTCTTAAATTTAATAATGAGATGAAAGGCCACAAACACTAGAATTTAAACTAAGTAATTACCTTGAGGTTATTAATTCGTTAGAAACTTTAAAATACCGTAAACCCGATTTCATACATATAATCATAAGCAAAAGGTTTGTTCATTTCAAATCATTTGTTTAATTCCCCCCCCCCCCCCTCCCCTTTATATATATATATATATGCGGAAATAAATAAACTAAACAAAAAAAATAAAAAATTGTCTGTTATTCTACGTTTTGCATCCCTATACTTTGGACTAGAGACTCAAAAAGAGATTTATCGGACGCTTTTGTAAAAAGATCAGCAAGAATATTTTCAGAAGACACGCGAACGATTTCTATGAGTTTCGTTTCAGCATTGTCTCAGATAAAGTAATGCTTAAAGTATATGTGTCGGGTTTTATTATGTTTTACCCGATTTTTAATTACGGAAACTGCAGCCTCATTATCTATATTAATAGGAGTTAAGGTAAGAGATAGACCGTAATCCAACAATTTTTGTTGAATCCATACAACCTGTGACACACAGCTACCCGCAAGGATGTATTGAACTTCACATGACGACACAGAGACGGTAGTCTGCTTCTTGCATTGCCAAGACACGAGTCTTCCAGCCAGAAATTGACAACCGCCGGAGGTTGATTTGCGATTGATGTTGCAACCTCCCAAATCCGAGTCCGTGTAAGCTTCTAAGTAGAGATCGCTTCCTTTAGTGTACCATAGACCCAACCGCGGTCTCCCCCTCAAGTAACGAAATATCCTCTTCACCGCTGAATTATGAGACAATTTTGGGCATGCTTGAAACCTAGCACACAAACATACATCAAACGTAATTTCAGGTCGAGATGCGGTCAAATACATCAGAGACCCTATCATTCCTCGATATAATGTCGGATCGACATCGGGGTTATTTTATGCATTCGACTCTAAGTTGTGTTGTTGTTGAATTGGTGTTGCAATAGACATGGAATCAGTCATTTTATATTAATGCTTCATTTCAGTGATGTAATTTGATTGATGAATGAACATCCCGTCACTTAATTGTTCAACTTGCAATCCCAAGAATAACTTTAATTCACCCATCGCGCTCATCTTGAACCTTTCCTTCATAAGCTTCTCAAATTCCTTGCACATAGATATGTCTGTAGAACTGAAGATAATGTCATCCACATAAAATTGAACAAGTAATTTAGTCTTGGATGATTCTTTGATGAATAATGTACCATCGATACGTCCTCCCTTGAAACCGGCATCTAGAAGAAAAGTTGATAGAGTTCCATACCACAAACGTGGAGCCTGATGAAGTCCATACAAAGCTTTGTTGAGCTTGTAGACTCTATATGGATATTGAGGATCTTCAAACCCAGGTGGCTGTTGGTTGTAAACTATATCATCAATGTAGAGAAACGCACTCTTCACATCGAGTTGAAAAACATTGAAAACCATGTGAGATGCATATGCCATAAATAGGCGAACAACCTCAAGACGTGCAACAGGTGCAAAGACGTCTTGAAAATCCAATCCTTCTTCCTGATAAAACCCTTGCACTACGAGTCTTGGTTTATTTCTGGTAATGATGCCTCGATTATCCCTGTTGCACCTAAAGAAATATTTTGTGCCAATGGCATATTCTCCATTTGGTAGTTCCACAGGAGACCAGACGCAAAGTTTCTCAATTGCGCGAGTTCTTCCTGCATTGCGTCCACCCAGTTGGCATCTTTGAGTGCCATATGAATGTTAACAGGAACATTTTGAGAAAAGAAACTCAGTTAACGACATTTTCTATAATCCTCTGACAGTATTGCTGCAACATACAATCCTTGTAGTTGAGTTCTTGTTTGTACACTTGCATTTGGATCTCCAATAATATTTTCAAGGGGATGAACTTTGTTTATCCTTGAATCTTGGAGTTCAGTAAAAATATCTTCATGGTCATATTGATCATTATTTGCTTGTTCTTCTTCTTCGTCAGCTGTTGTATCTTTCATCATCATCTTCGTCATCTATGTTGACTGGTTCATCCTCTTCATGCACTTCTTCAACAACCTCTTCATCCTCTTCATGCACTTCTTCAACAACCTCATGTTGACTGGTGTATCATTTTCATCATCTTCGTTAACACTCGATTTAAGAATAGCACGTTGTATTGACAGATTCTCCCCAGAAAATGACTGGTAAGTGCGAGTCAACCAACATTGTTCTTGCGGCCTCGATTAATGTTATGTTCTTCCTTTCTGTAACTCCATTTTGTTGAGGTTCATAGGCTGCATTGTACTGTTGGATGATTCCATTTGTAAGACAGTAGAAGTTCACAGTTGAGTTCTTGAATTCAGTTCCATTATCACATTTTAGACGTTTGACTTTAGTTTTGTAGACGTTTTTGATCATCTCAAAGAAATTGATCAGTTTTCCGGCTGTTTCACTCTTTGTAGTAAAAATGAAGACCCAAGAGTAGCGAGCGAAGTCATCGGCGACTACTAGACATTAGTATTTCCCTCCAAAACTCTTTTACTTGATTGGACCGACATATCTGTGTGCATGAGTTCAAATGGTGTCTCAATTGAGGTGAGTGCCTTAGAATTATGAGGCTTCTTGTGTTGCTTCCCAAGCTTGCATGGTACACACTTATCCTCATATGCAAACCTTTTCAAAGTTACTCTAGTTACTAACCCATTCTTCGTTATCTCATTCATCTTGCGAAAGTGTAGATTTGCCATCTTCCTATGCTAAATCATTGCTTCTTCACTCGTTGATTTAGACAATAAGCATGTGGACTCCAAGTTACAATGTTGTTCATACCCAGAACGTACTTATTCTTTTGTCTTGGTGCCCTCATCAATATAAGGACTTCAGAAAAATCAATACCTGATTTCAGAATTAAAACCTCTTTTTTTTGTGAAGTGAACGGGATTATCATTATCGCAAATTTGAGACACACTCCAAAGATTGTGCTTCAATTGTTCAACGAAAAATACATCCTTCAATGTCACTTTTCCGTTTGTCACATTTCCAATTCCAGTAATTTCTCTGCCTTTTTCTCCAGCAAAACTAATTCTTCCTATTTTTCCTGAATCAAAGTTAGTTAACAAGCCCCTTTCCCCTGTCATGTGCCAAGAACAACCACTGTCAACATACCACATGTTGATCAAACTATGACTCGGCTCCTGCACATCAAACGAAATTTATTCGTTCTCACGGGGAAACCATGCCATTACGGGCCTGGATTGTCCTTTCTCGTCCATATATGTGAACTCCTTAAAAAACGTCGTTTCTTGTAAGAGTATTTTTTGCTTTAGAAGAAACATGGCGATTAAAATTGTTAAATTGATGTCTATTAGAGTTATTCCCAACTCTATGACTCATCCAATTGTAGGTGAAATTTCGATTTGGGGGAGAGAACTGACGTTGGACGAAGTTGTTGTTAAATTGTCATGGTGGAGATTGAAATATTTGTTCAAAGTGATTTTGTCTTAAGTTTGGAACAAACCTTTGTTGTGGACGTTGAAAGTTACTTTGACTACCCAAACCCAGTATGTTATACCCACTAGTTCTTTCTTTTGACTCAACCCATTTATTATTTGGGTTTCTTAGAATTTGTAGGGGTTTTGACGGGAATGGTTGAGCCTTTCAAGGTGTTTCTGTCCTAGCTGGTTGTTTACCTTTTGGCTCTTTTCTTTTATTTTTGTAGACAGAGGCTACATGTCCACGTTCACGAAAAGTTTGAAACAATTTAAAGTTTCCATTTTGTTTATTGTTTCATTTTCAACTTCTTGAGACTTGGTCTTATCAGATTCAACACTTTTACTTGAAACAAATGTTTTATGTAATGGTTTTTGTGTTGATTCTTGACAATTTTTCTTAGTGTTTTAAGATTCACACTCTTCTTCTTTTAAAGGGAATTCGGATTTAATGAAACTAAAGTTGTTGTTAAACGATGGTGGAGTTTCTTTGTATCTCAACCCAGCTACATTAACACTAGTTCTTTGGCGACCCAATATCGAGGTAAGAGTGTTTGAAGAGTTCCTAAATTGTGCAATCTTTCTACTCCGTTCTAACATCTTGACCTCACATTTATTTAATTCCTCAAATTTTTTAACATAAAGTTTCCTTTGTTTTTCTAGACTTTCAAAAAGCATGTCAATTTTCATTGTTTGACTACTAATTGTAGTTAGAAATTCATTTCTATCCTTGGCATTTTGATGAAACTTATTTGGAAATCATTTTTTGAGTTTACTTGATTTGTCAATTCGAATTTTAGGTCTTTATGTTGGACTTCTAAAGATGCTATGGCCTTAGTCAAGTTTTCGTTTTAAACATTTAGGATAGTAAAGGACTTGCACAATTCTTTTATAGACTTAAAATCAAGAACTACCTTCTTTTTATTTGTCTTGAGATTTGCCATGTTTGCAACGAAGTTCTCTTCTGATATGTCGACCATACATGCGCAAGTATGAACTTCTTCACATTCCTTACTCTCTATCTCCTCAGCATCACTGGTTTCACCATCTAGAGCTCCTTTCACTAGCAGTAGAACTGGCTTCACTATCAGTGAGAATTTCTTCAACTATAACCATTAAAGCTTGATTTGCACTGTCTGTATCACAAAATAAGCTTTCCAGTCATAGGTACGATCTTCATGTTGAACAATCATTGCCTGAGAGTTTAGGATTCTTTGTGGAGGTGTGGATCTTGATCGTTCGATTTGGATTGTACTCAACTTTTGGTTGTTGACATTCTCTAGCAAAATGTCCCGTTCCTTGACAATTGAAGCAACGAACTTTTTATTTGTCAAAGCCATCTTGTTAGGATTTGTCGATATTAGGTTTGTATAAAACAAACGTTTAAATCTGGATCTATCAAAAGAGTTGCAGCGGATCAACACTTTGATAGTACAAGATAGTAATTAACAACTTATGAATATGAATAAATAGTTAAGAACACAAGATTTCCACCAACAGCCTCAATCTATTAGAATTGGGGTTTCGCAATAGACGTATATTTACAACGATATATGGATCTATATTTATAGACCTTGAGGCTAACTAACCCTAGACATAATCGGGTTACAAAATCTAACCAAATCTACTTTATGTTTATCACAAATCTGTTACTAGTATAACTGCTATTAAATCGTAATTAACATTATCAGCTCAGCAGTAGTAACCTCCAGTAGAAACTCCCTATGCACGCCATGCAGCAACAATAGTAATAGTGATGACTAGTTGTAACTTGACTGATGACCAGTAATAACCATCTTCACCAGTAGTAATCGTTACTAGTAGTAACTTAACTGATGACCAGTAATAACCCTCTTCACCAATAGTAATACACTAAAACAAAACAATCTCCCCCTAAACTTTTGTTTTCCACTATAAACATAAGTTTCTTCAGTAATAAAAGGGAATGGTGCCAAAAACTTCAAATCTCTTCATATGGAGTTTCTATGATCTGTGAGCTGGCATCTGATATTCATAATAACTGAATAGCTTCTTCAAAATCCTGATGTGCTTTCAACTTTACATTCAACATGTTGATCATCACATTATTGCCATGTTTATACTTCCTCTGCACCAAGAAATACTCTGTAGTACCATCAGTTCTGCTCAGAGAATACACTCCACAGCTTTCATAATGGATCCATTCCAAAATAGGAGTAAATCTTGCAATCTTGTCAGGAACATTCTCTGCCTCAAACATAATCTCTAATAACTCAAAGAGTAAGTCATTAAAGTCTGTAAAAATACCTTGCCCTTGAAAATATTTCCGCTTTCCAATCAAGAACATATCCACCAAGTCTCTTCTGCTTATATCTCTGAAGATCTCCAAGGAACTGTTATACACTTTGAAACTCTTTGAAGCTCGAAAAATCTTGTAGGCATTCTGACCATTGATCTCAACTGCATACCAATCAATGATAGGAATTTTAGTGAATGTTGAGGCACACTTGATATATTCAGAATGAATTATCAAGTCTTTCATGTGATCAAAAATTCTGTCAGCAGCTTCATTAACCTGTTCATCAGAGATTTCAGGTACACATCCAAACTCAAACTCCCCATAGATATCTTATATTCTCACCTTCATGACTTGTGGCTTCTGCTCTTATTTCTCTTGTTCCTGATCCTTCTCTTTAGTAGATTCAGATGTGTTAGTTCCTGATTTCACCTTCTTACCTTATTTAAGTCTGAACTAGCACTACATGACGACGAATGTGAAACATCCACCTCCAAATCAAATCAATCTGAGAAACCACAGAATCCAAAATCTGAAAAACCTAAGACTCAAGATTCAATCCCAAACCCTTTGCACAAAACGTTCATTTCACGCAAATATATTGAATCTAATAAATCATCAGACCCTGAACCAAATCAACCAAATAAGATGGAAACCTTAAATTGTTTCAAATGTCGTGAGCGTGGACATGTAGCCTCAATTTGTACGAATAAACGAAAGGATTCTAAAGAACAACATGATAGGACCACTTCCCCACAAAAGGTTAAATCTGTCCCAACAAAACCCGTCCAAATTCTGAAAAACCCTAATAGCAACCGTGCTGAGTCTAATACACGATCTTATGGGTACAATAAACCGGGTATGGGAAATTCTAACACCTTTCAACGTCCACAACAACTTTTTGTTCCATCATATCGACAACATTATGTCCGGATCATATTAGTCAATGTAAACTAATAGGTTTGCCTACGTTAAGATCGTGATCTATTGAAGAAGTTCAGCAGCGGATGAACACTTCAATATTACAAGTTGTCGAACAATAAAATATGAATACGAATGAACAAATATTATTGTCGAATTATAAGCCTCAATTGCATTAATTAAGATATCAATACAACGTGTTTTCTATCATACAAGGATCTATCTATATATAGACCTTGAGGCCGACCTAGATAAACTAGGAAACATCTTCTATCCTTATCTAAACATATCGTTATCTAGAAATAAGGAAACTCTATCTAATTAACAAAAGGAAACATAATCTAATTATAATTCTATAATTTAGATTATACTTGCACGGCAAGTTGGTCTTCCGTAGCACCTTGACTTCTTCCGTAGCAGTTTGACTTTGCCCGTAGTAACTTGATTACTTCCGTAGTAACTTAACCAGCCGTAGTAACTTGTTGGACAACCGCACTAACTTGTTCTTCCGTAGTAACTCTTAATGTCTTCCGCATTGATAGTTTAAGTTACTATTCTTGTTTGTTAGGCGTATTGTTTATGGTTAAATTATTTTAACTAAGTTATAACCCAACAATCTCCCCCTAACCTTGAACTTTTATGACACATCAAAAGTACAAGTTTTATGCTCCAACAATACTAACTTCTTTTCATTAACAAAAAAGTTTTAACTATTTTAAGTTAATTACAACTATTTGTTTTGCCAGTCAGATTCTCCCTTGGACTTTTCTTCTATGCGTTGAACCAAAATTCTCCAAATGAGTTCATGAGCGATTCTTGAGTCTTGTGGTCCATTCAGCTTTATCTCAATCATCTCATCCAATGTCTTCAATGTATGTGGGTATTTAACATCCACCAAGTAGAATTCTCTTGCTCCATGTCTTTTTACAATGGAGTATACACCACTTCTTTCATAGACGAACCAATTGAGAATAGGAATGTTTGGTACTCCTTTCTTGAAGACTGAACTCTTCTTCTTGTAACCTGGTTCAAATAGTCCACATAGAATGTCCATTGCCAGATCAGTACCTACACATACTCCTCTTCTTTCATGAGAGTACTTCACTTTTCCAATCCTGTACATCCTCTCCAGATCATCTCTGTCAAATTCTCTAATTATCCAATGGAAGGCTTGAAGAATACCACTTGTCTTTGACTTGTCTGCTCTAATGACTTCATATTCAGTTCCCAATGCTCCACCAATAAATTTCCAGTCTATGATCATTGGAGGTTTCACATTCAATGGAGTAAACCTCAAACCTTCAACATGATTTATGTATGCAGAATAATCTCCCCCTTGAGTAGTGCTAGGAGGTTCTTGTTCCATACTTTCAGGCTCTGGTTTAACATCCATAAATGGAATGTCTGGACTTTCTTGTTGAGAAGCAGCAGCAGCATCTTCATTCATCTTTTGCCTTTTAGCTAGAGGCCTTGGAATCCTCTTTGATGGCCGCTTGTGTCTTTTAGGCTTCTCTTCTGGCTTCTTCACTTCAGGAACAGGTTCTGATTGAATGAACACTTTCCTTCCAGTTTTCAGGGCTGCTTCTAATGCTTTTTCAGCATCTTTGATCTTTTTCTCTTGAATCTTTGCACGAGCAGCTTCCCTTTTTGTTTCCTTCTGTCTTTCTTCCTTCACAAGATCCAACATATTAGTTAACTTCATAGGGCCTAATGATCTACCACTGTGACCTTTGATTTTGAGGTATGTGGTGTATTTCTCCCTGTCTTGAGCTAACTTTGCTTGTGTGGACTTGGACACTTTCTTCTTCTCAGACTTTTAGCTAGAGGCCTTGGAATCCTCTTTGATGGCCGCTTGTGTCTTTTAGGCTTCTCTTCTGGCTTCTTCACTTCAGGAACAGGTTCTGATTGAATGAACACTTTCCTTCCAGTTTTCAGGGCTGCTTCTAATGCTTTTTCAGCATCTTTGATCTTTTTCTCTTGAATCTTTGCAAGAGCAGCTTCCCTTTTTGTTTCCTTCTGTCTTTCTTCCTTCACAAGATCCAACATATTAGTTAACTTCATAGGGCCTAATGATCTACCACTGTGACCTTTGATTTTTTAGGTATGTGGTGTATTTCTCCCTGTCTTGAGCTAACTTTGCTTGTGTGGACTTGGACACTTTCTTCTTCTCAGACTTGGTTTTGGCTTTTGCTTGCTGAAGAGCAATTTCATCCTCTTCAACTGTCTTCAAAGCATATCTCTCATCTGATTTCACCAAGCCTTGATAAGCTAAATCATGCAGAATCTCTTCATTCAACATCTCTTGTGCATTAATTGCATCCTCCTCAACAATTCTAGCCATTTCTTCTTTCTCAGCATTAAGCATCTCTTGTGCATGAATTGCATCCTCCTCAGCAATTCTAGCCAATTTTTCTCTTTCAGCTGGAGTTGGAGACTTGTTTAGCCTAGCATGAAGTTCATCTTGTTCAGCTATCTTCCTCTTTCTTGCTCTTTCTTCCTCTTCTTGCTCAGCAGCTATTCTGTTGAACAGTTCAGCTTCAGCATGCTCTTGTCTTATACTTTCAATCTCTTCTTCAGTCATATCTTGAAAAATTATTCTTTCTTGAGCAAGCCTTTCTTCCTCTTGTTTTTCTTCCTTTGATTTCTCCACAACAATGGTTTTGCCCTTGTCTTTATGTTCAGGAGCATCAAGGTCAACCCTCTGGATTTTCTTCTTCTTCTTATCCACTGTCACATATCCAACTCTACCTGTGGAAACAAATAAACCAGTAGAGTGTTCAGGTAAGGTTAGAGAAGTTGTTGATGGTTTAGCAATCAATGCAGCTGCTGCTCTCTGTCTAGCAACAAGCTCAGCAATTGTCTTCTTTCTTTCCTCTTCTGCTTTCTCCTTTTCTTGTTTCTGCTTCTCTTCTTTGATCTTAAGGAGTTGTGATGCTATAGTATCTTCATCAGCCATCACACTTGTTCTTGTCATTTCTTCATGTATAAGAACATTTGCAGCTTCTTGTTGATCAAAAGTAGGAACAGGAGCTTGAGATGTTGTGGTTGATAGGGTTGTAGCTTCAGAATGTATTGCAGTCAACGGATTTGAAGCTTGATCAATCGTGGGAGGAGTAGCTGTGAAAAGGTATGAGTGATCCGCATCATCTACTCTTGGACTGATAACCATGGGGTCAGTAGTAACTGTGTCCGCACCAACTTGATCCGCAACAACTGGGCTAGTAACCATTGGATCAGTAGTAACTTGATCCGCATCAACTGCGTCCGCAACAATCATTTCATCATCCGCATCAACTTGATCAGCAGCAAGTGTGTCAGTAGCAACTTCAGAAGTGATTTCAGCTTCAACTTCTATCTCGTCTACTGTTTCTTCAACCATCTGCTTCACTTCTTTCTGCTGCTCCCCCTCAAGTTGGTTATCTATCATCATCTTCTCACCTTCTTCATCCACCACCATGTCTTGAGTTTCTAATTCTGTCTCCCCCTCCAATGTACTGCCTGTCTCCATATTTTCATCTTGATTTGAAGTGGTAGTAATAACAGTGTCTGCAATTCCTTTGCCTTCTGTTGGGTTATAACTTATTCAAAATAGTTTAACCATGAACAATTCACTTAACAAACAAGAATAGTAACTCAAACTATTAATACGGAAGATATTAAGAGTTACTACGGAAGACAAGTTAGTACGGCTGTTCAACAAGTTACTACGGTTAGTCAGTTGCTACAGTGATATTGAAGTCACTACGGGCAAAGTCAAGATACGGAAGAAGTCAAGTCAAGACACGGAAGACAATCTTGCCTTGCAAGTATAATCTAAGTTATAGAGTTATAATTAGATTATGTTTCCTTTTGTTAATTAGATAGAGTTTCCTTATTTCTAGATAATGTTATATTTAGATAAGGATAGATGTTATTCCTAGTTATCTAGGTTGGCCTCAAGGTCTATATATAGATAGATCCTTGTATTCATAAAAAACACGTTGTATTAATATTCTTAAGATTAATACGATTGAGGCTTATAATTCGACAATACTTTTTGTTTGTTCTTATTCATAATTTATTGTTCGTCAACTTGTAATAATGAAGTGTTCATCCGCTGCTGAACTTCTTCAATAGATCGTGATCTTAACGTAGGCAAACATATTAGTTTACATAGACTAATACGATCCTGACAAGTGGTATCAGAGCACAGGAGGTCCTTTAGATCCATTGATCAACAAGTTTATAATCCTCATAAACGAAGAATCAATATTACCATCATGACTGAAATCACAATCGGCAAAGTTCCTATACTA
>CAJVGC010000592.1:10200150-10250586 GCA_910822075.1 Senecio squalidus
TGAGTGAGACTTCTTGAAAAATAATGTTTTGTCAATTGTGCCCCGTTGAAAGTTGTTCTGAAGAAGGTAGTCTGAAAGGGTGTCATACCAAGCTCGTGGTGCTTAATGAAGCCCATAGAGAGCTTTGATCAATTTGTACACCTTGTGAGGATGTTGAGGGTCCTCAAATCCAGGAGGTTGTTTGACATAAACTTCTTCTTCAATGACACCATATAGAAACGGACTCTTGACGTCCATTTGATAGACTTTGAATCCCATGAATGAAGCAAACGCTAGGAATAATCGAATTGCTTCGATCCTAGCGACTGGAGCAAAGACCTCTTCGTAGTCAATTCCTTCTTCTTGTGTATATCCTTGTGCAACCAGTCGTGCTTTATTTTTAACCACAATTCCACGTTCATCTTTCTTGTTTCTGAAGATCCAGCGTGTACCAATCACCTTCTTGCCATATGGGACTTCAACTAGTACCCAAACTCCTTGAATCTTGAATTGGAGTAGCTCTGCCTGACATGCCTCTATCCAATGTGGATCTAGGAGTGCCTCTTGGATTTTCTTAGGCTCCATTTGAGAATGAAAACATGCAAATAGACATGTGTTGATAAGAGCAGTCTGAGAATCCTTTTTGGACTTTGTTTGACTTCTAGTGGCTATGGAGAAGTCGAGTGCACCAATAATTTGAGAAGGTGGATGATTCTTGGCAACACGTGAAGATGGGATCTTCTCAAGTCGTAGTTCAATACCCAGGTTTGTATCATTCATATCTGGCATCTCATTGTTAGGATTATATGCATTGAATGGAGGAGTAGTAAATGAAGGAGTAGTGGCTGAAGTAGGAATATCAGTCGTGTAGGGCTCAAAGTCTTCATAGACTATTTGTTCAACTCCATTTTCATCTTCTTCAATGAGGCGTGGAACACCATTAGGGCGTGTTGTATTAGCCGTAGCGATTGGTGATTTTGGTGATACTGCTTCGTCCTCCTTTGTAGAAGCTTCATCATGATGAGGAAAATTTGGTTCCTTTGGGGTGATGGGATCAAGTATTTGAATTGGATCTTCCAGAGTGACTGGAAGATTGATGTATTCCATCACATCCAAACGAGCAGTACCTGTGATGGGAGACGCATCAACTGGCTCCGTAGTAGATGAATCAGTAGGAATAGAGATAGCCGTATTGACCTGATCCGTATTAACTTGTTTTGATTGAAACTCAAAGTTTGAGTTTAACGATTTGGTCAAGGAATCCAAATCAAACACCCAGTCTGGTCCATGTCCCTTCTTGGTATACGTGTGTTCATTGAATGTCACATTCGAGCTTTCCTCAATAATTTTAGATTTATGATTGTAAACACGATATGCCTTGCTTTGGGATGAGTAACCGACGAATGTACCTTCATCAACTTTGCTTTCAAATTTACCAAGGTAATCTTTGGAGTTTAAGACTGTGCATGGACATCCGAATGCGCGTAGAAAGCCGATCAAAGGTTGTTTCTTGTGGAGGAGCTCATATGGAGTCTTGGTATGGGCCTTGACTAGAAGAACTCTATTCTGAACAAAGCAGGCAGTGTTAACTGCTTCTGCCTAGAAAAAGATAGGAAGATTGGAGTCAGCCAACATACTTCTTGCTGCTTCAATCAATGTCCTATTTCATCTTTCAGCAACTCCATTCTGTTGAGGAGTTCTAGCAGCACTGAATTGTCTCTCTATTCCTTTCTTGTCACAGAAGTCATTCATCCTTTGGTTCTTGAATTCTGTACCATTGTCACATCGAATTTTCTTGATCTTCAGGTTAAGTTGATGTTCAATCTTGGTGACAAAGTTGATGAGGAGCTGACTTGTTTCATCTTTTGTACTAAGAAAGTACACCCATGTATATCTTGAGAAGTCATCAGTGATGACAAGGCAATATGACTTCTTTGCAATGCTCTTTACATTAGTAGGACCAAAGAGATCCATATGAAGTAAATGTAAAGGTGTGGTGTTAGAGTTGATCTCCTTTGTCTTGTGAGAAGACTTGGGTTGCTTGCCCTTCAAGCATGCTAAGCAGTTATCTTCAAGGTTGAATTGCTTGTTTGGGAGACCTCTAACCAAACTAGATTTAACTAGTTTATTGATGTTCTTCAGGTTCATGTGGCACATCCTCCTATGCCATAGAGTGGATTCATCTAAGGTAGCTTTTGAGAGTAAGCATGCTTCAGGTGAATTTATTTGAACCTTTGACATGTCTAGACAATAGACATTGTCTCTCCTTGGTTTTCTGAGTAAGATCATGCTTTCATCTATGACATACCCACGCTTCATTATAATACATTCTGTAGCAGTGAAGATCGGTGTGTGTTTCTCATCACAAACTTGAGAGACACTCAACAAATTATATTGAAGCTGTTGCACATAGTACACGTCTTTGAAGTGTAGTGTACCATTGCTTATTGTTCCCTTCCCAGTAATCTTTCCTCCTTTTGGATTTCCTCCAAAAACAACATATCTTCCGTTGAACTTTTCAAAGTCTTGAAGGCATGACATGTTGCCCGTCATGTGCCTGGAACAGCCACTATCTACATGCCAACTGTTCTCACTTTCTTTTGTTGGCTGAACCTGCACACAAACGATAGAGATTAGTTTCTGGTGGGAACCCAAGCCAAAGTTGACTTGGGTTTGCCCATTTCATCAAATTAACTCACCTTCCTTTGTACTAGTTTTGAGAAATCAATGGGAATAGGTGGTTGAGTTACTTGGATCTTTGGTTGCCACACTTGTTTGAAAGATTTTTCTTTTTGAACAATTTTAGTGTTAACAATTTTTGATTTAACAGTAGGAATAGGTACTGGTTTGACATACCTTTGTTTCTTAGTGTTAATGGTAGCCTTAGTAACAGAGTTACGTTTGGCAGTATTGACACGAGCATGATTAATACGGTTATTTTTCACAGTATTAGTACGGGCAGTACTAAAACCATTAGGTTTGGCCGTATTAACCTTTGCAGTAGGAACAAGTTTTTGTCTGGCAGTAGGAACTCTGTTCTTCTTGTTAGAAATTGTTTTTCTTTTGTCAACACTTTGATTTTCTGAAGAGACTTGTTTGACAAAGTTATTGTTATGGGCAACCCTTCCTGTGTATCCCACCCCATGATGTGGTTTTTGAATCACTTGCATTTGATTTTGAGGATTATGATAACATATTTTTGCATAGTGATTCAATTTACCACAAATAAAACATCCCTTCCCAGAACTTTTGATTATGTGTCCTTTTTGAGTTTTTACTTGGTTCATATTTCTTTGGTTTCCTCTTTTACCTATGTGTTTCCAAGCCTTGTCGTTTTTCTCAGGGACTATCTTGTTCTTACCTTTAGGAGGTGTTTTGACAATTTTAATGGGGTAAGATGGTGGCATAGACACTAGACTTTGTGAAAAAGGTAGAGTTATGCCCTCTATTGTGAGTAAGTGATTTTCCAATGGAATATCCTTGTTCTTCACAACATGGATCTTACTTTCTTCAACTAAGTCCTCAATTAGAACTTCATCATAGTTGATTGGATCAACATTGAATGATTCTTTTGGAGGTGTCTGAGAGATGGGAATCCTAGGCTCATCTAAGGATGGAGGGATATAGTTTTGGTTAAATGGAGGGGCAACTTCTTTGTAACCTAAACTAGCCTTTACCTTGCCATGTATTTGTTTTTGACATAGGTCATTTACTGATTTTGAAGCAAATTCTAATTTCCCTACATCTAACTCAACTTTATCATGTTCTTGATTTAGTCGTTTGATTTCGTCCCTAGCTATCTTGAGTTTAAGAAGTAAGTCCTCTTTTTGCCATTCAATTAGATTAATCTTTTCTTGATAACTTTGTTCATTGATTTTGTGTGACTTAATCTGATTTTCTAAGTTATCAATTACCCTATGAGCTGACTGTCTTTGTTCTTCTAGAATCTTAATTGAGTCACTCATCAATATATTGTGGTTTTTATATTTAACAATTATATCTTTGCATTCAGAAGAACATAGTTTAGAATTTACATCGGCCATAAGAGATGGATTGTCAGAAGTTGGTGATGGTGATTCAATAGCCATTAGAGCATCCTCTTGAGGTGCTCCTTGATCATCATCATTCCAGTCATATCCAAGTATATTGTTGCCAATTTCAGTAATTCCAACATCAGTATAAACGAGCTCCGTAGAAACTAAGTCATCCGTAGGAACTAATTCCTCCATACAAATAATGTCCGTATCATCCATTACTACGGCGATGCATGCATGGTGAACAGTAGGAATGTTGTCTACGTGAAATTGCTCTTCAGAGATTAGTGCTCTATTTTGACTCGTTTCTTCAGCTAAGCCACTCCAATCATATCCAAAGATGTCTTGCGACATAAGTGCACTCTGATTTGTGTCTTGAGTGGATCGTGGATTGTTGGTTCTTGACTTGTTTGGACATTCCCTAGCAGAGTGACCTAATTCGTTGCATTCATAGCACTTCACCTTGCTTTTGTCGAAGGTGATTCGTTCGTTGTTTCGTGGATTGAATCGTCTTCCTGTCCTATTTAGAAATTTTCTTGCTCGTAGTGCCAACATAGCAGATTGCCACTTTAGATCAATTTCATCACAGTCATCCTGATGCATCTGTTTTACGTCTTCACATGTGAGACTTGAACACTTAGATATGAATCCATCGAATGAAATTTCTTCGTTGACATCATGTTTTGGTCCTTGAGATGTCGTAGCCAGTGCAATATTGACATTATTAGTACTAGAGCTGCTGTTTGCAGATTTTTCTGCTTCCACTTCTGCTTCAAAGAATCTTAAGTCATTGTAAAGCTCATCTAGTTCCAGCTCCTCTAAGGTGTCTCCTTGTCTGTAGGAGACAGTGTATACTTTCCATTCCTTGCTTAGAGCTCTTATGAACTTTCTGTTTAGATCAACTTTATCATACTTAATGCCTGCGCTGATCATCTCTCCGACAAGCTTTTTGTAACAATCAAACGTTTGCGTTATTCGTTCGCCATTCAGGGAGTTGAAGTTCTCATATTCCTGTTTAAGAAGAGCTTTCTTCTTTCTATTCTTTGTGCCGCTGAATCTTTTCTCCAAAGCTTCCCATAGCGATTTTGCATCTTGGTATTCTTCAAATTGTGATAGATAGTCATTAGGAATAGCAATTAAAAGAATACTCAGAGCCTTGATTTCAGTTTGTTTTTCTCTCCGTTCAAGATCAGACAAAGGTGGTCGAGCAGCAAGTCCAGGTTCACCATCAGCTCCATGGGGAGTAGGTCTTTTGTTACCATTAGTGATCACATCCCAAACTGTATAGTCAGAAAGTAGAATGTGTTGCTTGATTCGTAACTTCCATAAGTCGAATTCGTTGCTGTTTAGAATAGGAACTTTGCCGATTGTGATTTCAGTCATGATGGTAATATTGATTCTTCGTTTATGAGGATTATAAACTTGTTGATCAATGGATCTAAAGCACCTCCTGTGCTCTGATACCACTTGTCAGGATCGTATTAGTCAATGTAAACTAATAGGTTTGCCTACGTTAAGATCGTGATCTATTGAATAAGTTCAGCAACGGATGAACACTTCAATATTACAAGTTGTCGAACAATAAAATATGAATACGAATGAACAAATATTATTGTCGAATTATAAGCCTCAATTGCATTAATTAAGATATCAATACAACGTGTTTTCTATCATACAAGGATCTATCTATATATAGACCTTGAGGCCGACCTAGATAACCTAGAAAACATCTTCTATCCTTATCTAAACATATCGTTATCTAGAAATAAGGAAACTCTATCTAATTAACAAAAGGAAACATTATCTAATTATAATTCTATAACTTAGATTATACTTGCACGGCAAGTTGGTCTTCCGTAGCACCTTGACTTCTTCCGTAGCAGTTTGACTTTGCCCGTAGTAACTTGACTACTTCCGTAGTAACTTAACCAGCCGTATTAACTTGTTGGACAGCCGCACTAACTTGTTCTTCCGTAGTAACTCTTAATGTCTTCCGCATTGATAGTTTAAGTTACTATTCTTGTTTGTTAGGCGTATTGTTTATGGTTAAACTTTTTTAACTAAGTTATAACCCAACACATTACTATGAACAACGTTTTCAGAGTCCCCCACGACATTTTCAAAACTTCAATCAACAACGTTTCAGTTCCCCAAATCGGAATGTTATGTCACCACCGATGAGTCATAGAGTTTCACATCACTCTAACAGTCATCAATTTAATAACTTTAATCGCAACACGTCTCCGAACTTTCATAACAATGACGACTTTTTCAAAAGGTTCACATATGTGAACGAGAAAGGTCAATCCAGGTCCGTCATGGCCTGGGTTTCCCATGAGATCTAATCAATCTAGTTTAATGTTCAGGAACTGGGTCACCGGTTAGTCAACACTTGGTACGCTGACAGTGGCTATTCTAGGCACATGACGGGAGAACGAAGTTTGCTCAGAAACTTCGAATCAGGAAAGAAAGGACGCGTTAACTTTGCTGGAGATAAAGGTGGAGAAATAACTGGAATTGGATCAACTTGAGCATAATCTGCTCAGTGTGTCTCAAATCTGCGACAACGACAATCCTGTCTACTTTACTAAGAAAGAAGTATTGATTGTGGACCTAATACTGATGCGCGCACCACGAAAGAAGAACACGTACATTCTGGATATGAACAACACCGACTGCAACATAGAATCAACATGTTTATTGTCGAAGTCCACAAGTGAGGAAGCAATGATTTGGCACAGGAAGATGGCTCACTTGCATTTTCGAAAGATGAACGGGATAACCAAGAACGGGCTGGTCAACGGGGTTCCTTTGAAACGCTTTGAGTATGAGCACAAATGCGTCCCATGCAAACTGGGAAAACAACACAAGTGTGACAACCGTCTAAACTAAGGTCGAGAACGCTAACTTATAACTTCTAAGTGTTTATTTGATGCCCGATATAACTAATCCTATGTGCTATGTGGTTACGTAGACATAACTCTTAAGCTAAGCTCGTTGTAACTCACGCAAAACTCTTAAACGAAAGTTACTCTATTTTAAGCCTTTAAGCGCGGATCGGGATCGGAATCATAAAACAACTTCGGAATCAAATTATATAAGTCCTAATACCAAGAAAACGCCTAATGAACTTTCCTAAGTTCACAACGTATCATAACTAAGAACTTTCGGTTAACAAAAAGGTCCAACGAAGCGAAAACGTAAAAACTAAAAATCAGAAAATGCTGAAAATTGGCCCGGTGCGCAGCACCGGCTGCCAGAATTCAAAAACTTACATATTTAGTCCTTATCTCGTTTTTGCAATCCAACACCCAATCAAAATCGACCTTGGCACATGGTTACTGCAACTTTGGCAGACTCTAACACCCCTTTTATCATTTCTATCCTTTTCTTTTCCTTTTCTTTTTCATTTATCAAAAACACAAACACACACTCTTTACACACACATAACAAATTCTCTCCAAAAACCCTCTCACCACTCTTCATTTCCAGCAACAAAACACAGAGAAAACACCACATAAAAACCATCTAAAAACGTTTTTCATCAAAAGGAAGCAAAGGGATTAAAGCTATATCGATTACAACACGTTTTCTACACTTTTGGAGCTCTAAATCCGCCTAGACCATCATCTAAACACTTTCATTCGGTAGAAACTCTTCCTTTTTACTTATATTACCAATATATCTATTTGCATGTATGATCTAGTAACTAAAAATGAGTTTTGATGAAGTTTTATAACCATTTTTATTCAAAAACGGGTTTATATTAAAATGATGCTTAGATCTTCAAATTTATGGTTAAAAGTTACTTATAAACTGATAAAATGATGATTAATAAGGTTTATACCGATTGCATGTCAAGATCTATCACTTACATAAACGATTTTGCAAGAAAAACTCGAAAAATGGAAGAACAGCAGGGCAGGTGCGCAGCACCTATGCTTAGGTGCGCAGCACCGGCCTGCTGTCCTTCCCGAAAATCGTCGTTTTGGCCGTTTGAAACTTGGTTACACATTCTGACTTTTAAGACTTAATATATATGACTGAGTTTGGATAAAACAATAACATTGGTGACTTATAATGGACTTAATAAGATAAAAAGAACATGTATAAATATGATTATGTGATATATGTGAATAGTGAGCGGGGAAGTGACTTTGGAATTTTTGGAAGTGAAATTTGGGCCCGGAAGCGCTGCCCAAATTTCATTAGAAATTCCAAACCACTTCAACGACCTAATTATACATATCATATTAATAAAAACGCTAATTTTGGACTTTTGGACTAAAACAAAACGATAACCATTTCGGACGATTTTTGGACAAATTGGACCTTGACACTTAAAGTTTAACTAAAAACTATCTATTATATTATTACAATAACATAATAACACTCGAACAAAACTTGGTATTATTAGGCTTTCGGTGATTCCCGACACGCGTTCCGACCGTTCCCGCTTACGATTATCTTCGCAAACAGTGAGTTACAAACCCCTACTCTTTAAACGCTTACTTTTTGGGGTGAAATGCGAGTCTTAGGCTTAGACACTATATCTGAGCTGAAGCAAACTATGAAACGCTTTATTACTTGAATGCTAAACGAAAACGATTTGATATGCAATGCTATTACGAAAACATTTGTATACTTTGAAAGCTATTATGAAGTACTTTGATAATTTGAATACTAAAACGGATAACTATTTCGCCGGCATTGTTGAGGGTATTGCCAACAATGTCGAGGACACGAAAACTATATTTGCCAATGACTAAAACAATCGATCGTCATGTTGTGGACTTTGTACAACATGGACGTGAGAAACCATTGAAAACTCCCGAAAACTACCAAGGACATTAGTTGCTATTAATCCCTTTGGAAAGGACCGTTAGTAGATATGGATAGCGCTATTAGGGTAGATTGACCCTCACCACAACGACCTATAACGATGGTGCATAATACTAAATGGGTAGGCTTTAGGCTTAGCAACGATCATTGGGCAAAACTTAGGATTGTCACATAGTCGCGCTATGTGGTCAATGCCTATAAACACAAATGCTATACTCTATACATTTTTATGTGATAACTATTTTTGGACGCGATACTCTATGCATGGTTATGCGATTACAACTTGAAAACTTATGCTTTATTAAAACTTGTAGCTCACTAACTACGTCTCCCGTAGTTAACACTTGACTCGTATTTTCAGGTAACGAGTAAGCTAGCTGATGACTTATGCTTTTGGGGGCGAATGACTTCAAGAACGGGATGGGTTTGGGTGGTTTGGTTGAACACCCCATTTTGTAATTCGGATATGTAACTTTGTTTAAAACTTTGTAAACCTTGAATACTATGTTTTTCCTTTAATGACATTTGGCGTTTATCTATATCTTGTGTATCGAATGCTATTGCTCTTCACATCCTGTTTTCCGCTTTAACGGGGTGTGACAACAAGCAACCTCACAAGACCAAGGACCTCAACACGATTGAGACACCATTTGAGTTGATGCACACTGATCTATTCGGCCCCATTAAACAGCGAAGTTTTGGATGAAAATATTACTGTTTGGTAGTCCCCGATGACTACACTCGTTATTCTTGGGTTTACTTTTTGGCTACTAAGAGTGAAACAGCCGGTACACTGATCAACTTCTTTGACATGATAAAGAAAGTTTACAAAGCCAACGTCAAACGCCTAAGAAGTGATAACGGAACAGAATTCAAAAACTCCACCATGACTTTCTACTGTCTAGAAAATGGGATAGTTCAACAACACAACGCACCTTATGAACCTCAACAAAACGGAGTTGCAGAGAGGAAGAACAGAACACTGATCGAGGCCGCACGCACAATGTTGGCTGACTCGCATCTCCCTGTTATGTTCTGGGGAGAGGCTGTTAATACAACCTGCTACGTCTTAAATCGGATGCTAACTATTAAACGGTTTAATAAAACTAGCTATGAGTTACTAAATAGTCAAAAACCGAATCTCGCTGGTTTGGAACCTTTCGGGGTTCCATGTACCGTTTTGAAAACAAATTACACCACTAAGTTTGAACCTAAAGCAGTTCAGGGATATTTTCTTGGATATGTTGAAGGATGTGCAAACAAACGAGTTTACTTAAAACTTGCAAGAACAGTGGAAATTGTCTTTAATATGGAAATAACTAGCTATAATTTTGAAAAACAAAACGGTCCAGCACTTTTCTTTGACTATAATTCGTTGTTTGATTCGTTTAACCTTTCCTCTAGTGTGACAAATACAGGAATAGCAGAAGACCAAATTTCCTCTTCCGATGATGAGGCCTTGATATCGCTCATTTATACGAGTATTTTATCGCGATATTTCTAATTTTTCTAGTCCAAAACGTAATGGAAAGACCCTTTTTATACTTATGTTTGTGTAAAGTATGTGTTTTAGGTTATTAGATGTAATTTGAGTGAAAGAGGTGGATTTTAGACTCAAAAGTGCAAAGAAAAAGCAAAGTTGGAGTTTTTTGGAGAATGAGCCGCATTCTCAATATGGAGGAAACGCATTTTCAGCCACGGAGCTGAGAATGCGCTGCATTCTCACCCTTATGTGGCGCATTCTCAAGGCTAACAGTTACTTTTCGTTTTTTTTAATTGCTATTGAAGTGGAAAGTGAAGAGGTTAATCATGGCTGCTTAAAGAGACGAGTTTACACACAGAAAAATCATCTTTTACATTACTAATCTCAGTATTAGCACTCTCTTGGCAATCTTTTGAAGAATCAAAGCAAGGCATAATCGTGTTTGCGAGTTTTTGTTGAACAATCGTTAGTTTTCGTATTAGTTAGTCATTTTGGAGACGTTTGGCATTTGTTACTTACAGTTTGGTATTGAATATTTTCTCTATTTTTCATTACAATCAATTATGTCTTTCATTTATATGTTTTTTTTCGTTATCGTTATGAGTAGCTAATTTTCTTAAACGTTTGCTTGGATTTGTGATCGTTTGTGTGTTAGATTTTGGGTATGAAATTAGATTGATGTGTAGTGGTTAATCGGGGATCCGTTTGGCTTAAAACTTTAATTATATTGTTAGAATTGTTTATATTTTTATTTGGTAATCTAAAAATGGGTATTCGAAAGGAATCCGTAATTTTTACTAAAATAGGAACGAAATAATCGACCGGTCTATAGTTGATTAAGAGTTAGCGGTATTCGAAAGGAATCGCTAACAACAATTAGAACAAGTAAGTGTTAACACAAACGCTAGTTAATAAATTAAGAGAAATCGGTTTATTGATTAGTAAGCTATTCAAAAGGAAAGCTTATAGATTAATTCTCACACATCGGCTTGGAACTTTATGCACAATTACTTGAGGTGTTAACTATATTCGAAAGGAATAGTTGCATGGTTAGGTAATTGGAGAAATCCGGTATTCGAAAGGAACTTAGGATTTTATATTAGAAGTTTATCGACATTTTCATACCTAGGAAATATCACACATTCATAAACGGTCCAAGCAAGCGTCTTTTTATCCATATTTGAATTACAAGCATTTTAGTAGTTATTATAATTAAGTCTTCTTAAGACCAAAACCCACATTGTTACTTGTTACTTGTTATTTTGAAACTAATATCTCGATTATAAATAGTCCCTGTGTTCGATCCCGATATTTGCCTATATTATTTTACATCCGATAAGGGTACACTGCCCGGTGTAGTAATCTAGTAAAAAGCTCATTTTCGGAAAACTAGATTTTTCACATCAAGTTTTTGGCGCCGCTGCCGGGGACTTGATTTAGTTGAGATTTTAGTTTTTGTTTGTTTACTTGTTTCGAATATTTTCACGGTTGTTTGTTTGTTGCGTTGTGATTTTCAGGTTATTGATTGCGGATGTACACGAGGTCCCAATGGAAGCAAGTGAACAGCCCTCTTTCTGACCCGTAAAGACTTTTGAGAAAACGAGGATTAGGAGCAGTTGTTTATAGTGAGAACGAATCCTCCAAAGAGGAAGTGGAAATAGTGTTTGAAGAAGAAATGGAGGGAAACGGAAACCCAAACGGAGCTGTTATCCAACCCAACCCATTTGATGAACCCATGATAAACCGAAACCGAACCGTACCACTCACGAGAGGTTCATCGATTATTCCACCAAACGTGGGAAATAAATTTTCCGTCAAAGGACACCACCGCAAGATGATCCAAGAGAATGCATTTGACGGAAATTCCAAGGCTGACCCACACAAACATATTGCCACATTTACCGAAATATGCAAGATGTTTAAGTATGGAGAGGGTTTGGAGGAAGGAGTGATGCTCAGTTTGTTCCCATCGTCATTAAGGGGAGAGGCGAGAACTTGGTTTTACGAGCTAGAGCCGGAGTCGATCGAGACTTGGGAAGAGATGCGTGAATTGTTTGTGACCCGCTTTTTCCCACCGATCTTGGGTAGGAAACTATTGAACCAAATTAGGAGTTTCTACCAATATGACAATGAGACTACGACCGATGCGTGGATTAGGTTCAAGGATTTGTTACGGAATTGTCATGGGCACGGTTTAGATAGAGAGCAAATTATTGATATCTTCTACCATGGGTTAGACAACCGGTCTCAACACGATCTAGACTTAGTGGGTGGTGGAAATTTCCTTTACAAATCACCAAATGATGCTCATAGGATGATGGAGGACCAAGTACAAGCGGGAATCGCGACGGATCGAGTTAACAAAAACAGAAAAGTACGGTGGTCAGTGAATCAAGTGGAAGAATCGAGTAGTAGTGGAAATAGTGAGATAGTGAATGGGATCAAATCGTTGGGGGATGAAATGAAGAATCGGTTGGGACGATTAGAGAAGGATGTCCATTTGGTTAGGAACGGATGTGGGAAATGTGGAGGACCACATTACACGGAGGAATGTCAACCGAAAACTGAGGATGTAAACTATGCCAACTACGGATATCAAAACCGTAGTAATTACCAAAATCGTCCGCAAGAAGGAGGTAATAACGGGTATGGTAATCAGAATCGGGGTAATAGGAATGAGGCGCGTTTTCAACCCAACCAATCGAAACCGAGGGAGGATAATGAGGATTCGAACTTTAAAGAAATGATGAAAGATTTCGTTTTCGCACAAAAGGCAACAAATGACTTGTTAGCAAATTCGATGAAGGGATTTAATGAGAAACTTGAACAAGTTCAGCGAAATACTCAGGCAAGTGTACAAGATTTAGAGCGGAAATTCGGAAGACTGAACGATAGATTTTCAAACCGACCAACGGGTCAAATGCCGAGTTCCACCCAACCCAACCCGAGGCCAAGTCAAAACAACAATGGAGGATCATCGAGTTAAGGTCCAAGATACACTATACCGAATAACCGGGATGAACATGTGAATGCCATAGAGACTAGGTTGGGTCTTAAGTATGGGGGAAAGGGAGAAAACGAGCTGAACAAGAAGAAAAATCAAAACAACGGAGCTGTAGCTCAAGAGAATGCGCCGCATTCTCACTTCAGTAGCTGACTCAAATGACAACGCTGTAGAGAATGCGCCGCATAAGAAGGGAATGCGCCGCATAAGGAGGGAATGCGCCACATAGAGCTAGTTGACAGTGATTCCGATGACGAAGAGGAGATTGAGATGGAGAGTCGACCTGGGAAGGAACCAATGGTTGCTAACAAAGAAAAGGAGCATGAAACTGAAGTTAAGGGAGCATATAAGCCCCATATTCCAAATCCGCAACGCATTAGGAAGGAGAAAAAAAGAGAACAATATGGGAAGTTTATTGAGTTAATGAAAACCGTTAAAATTAACATTCCTTTAGTTGATCTCATTTCAGGTATGCCCAACTATGCCAAGTTCATGAAGGAGTTAGTAAGCGGTAAAGGAGATCACATGGAGAAGATAACCGCATTCCTTAATGCCGAATGTTCGGCCATTGTGAAGAGGTCGATTCCACCCAAGCTTGAAGACCCAGGAAGTTTCTTATTTACTTGCACTTTTAACGATAATTTTACTTTTAGTGCATTAGCGGATCTAGGGGCAAGCATTAATTTATTGCCTAACTCTATTTACACAAAACTTTCTTCGGGTGCTTTAACACCAACCCGCATGAGCATAAGATTGGCCGATCGATCTTATCAATACCCATTGGGTATTGCGGAAAACATGCTAATACGGGTTGGGGAATTTTTATATCCACTAGATTTTGTAATTCTTGAGATGGAGGAGGATGAAAAAGTTCCTCTCATCTTGGGAAGACCTTTTCTAAATACCGCGGATGCTATCATCCATGTTAGGGATACATAAATATCACTGGGTTTGGGTAACGAAAGAGACACATTTTCTTTAAATCAAGCTATGAAACATTCTTATTCAACTGACGAATCTTGTTTTAGAATTGATGTCATTGATGATGCAGATTATGATTTAGAATGGGAAGGAATCCTCGAGGAAGAAGCGGAAATGGAAATGATGAATGCGATCGGGAAAGAAGAGATTGAAGAAAAGGAGACAGATGAAGTAAAGGAGTTGGTGATGGATAATGAAGTGAGGATCAAAACTTCAATTGAAGATCCTCCAAAAGACTTAGAGTTGAAGCAATTACCCAACCACCTCGATTATGCATTTCTAGAGGGTAATTCTTATCTTCTCGTTATTATCTCGTCTTCACTTTTGGAAGACGAGAAAGTCAGATTATTAAATGTCCTTAAAAGCCATAAAAAGGCTTTCGCTTGGCGCGTCTCGGATATTCCGGGAATTAGTTCGGATTTTTGTAAACAAAAAATTAACTTTTTGGATAATATAAAACCCGTTGTTCAACGACAACGGAGACTAAACCCGAACATGCAAGATGTGGTCAAGAAGGAAGTAGTTAAACTTTTGGATGCAGGGATCATTTACCCGATATCGGATAGCCCTTGGGTTAGTCCGGTACATTGTGTACCTAAGAAAGGGGGAATGACGGTTGTGATGAATGAAAAGAACGAGTTGGTTCCCACTAGAACAGTGACGGGTTGGCGTGTATGCATAGCTTACCGGAGATTGAACGAAGCCACAAGGAAGGATCATTTCCCATTACCCTTCATGGACCAAATGATCGAACGTTAGGCCGGGAATGAATACTATTGTTTTCTAGATGGTTTCTCGGGATACTTTCAAATTCCAATTGACCCCGAGGACCAGGAGAAAACAACCTTCACTTGTCCTTTTGGAACCTTTGCCTATCGAAGAATGCCCTTTGGATTATGCAATGTACCGGGAAATTTTCAAAGGTGTATGATGGCAATATTTAAGGATATGATAGAGAATTCAATGGAGGTTTTCATGGATGACTTTTCAGTGTACGGGGATTCATTTGAAGGGTGAATAGACCAACTTGGTTTTAAATTGGTTTTAAATTGGGAGAAGTGCCATTTTATGGTCAAGGAAGGAATTGTGTTGGGACACAAGGTGTCAAAGAAGGGAATTGAGGTGGATAAAGCGAAAATCGAAGTAATATCAAAGTTACCACCTCCAACCAATGAAAAATCGGTTAGAAGTTTTTTGGGTCATGCGGGTTTCTATAGAAGATTTATCAAGGATTTTTCCAAGATCACTAGACCGAAGACGAAACTGTTAGAAAAGGATGTGAAGTTTGAATTCTCGAAGGATTGTATGGAGGCGTTCGAATTGTTAAAAGGGAGATTAACGAATACACCTATCTTGGTTTCACCCAATTGGGATCTACCGTTTGAGTTGATGTATGATGCGAGTAATTTCTTGGTTGGAGCTGTTTTGGGGCAACGAATAGGTAATCACTTTCAACCTATTTATTTTGCGAGTAAGACGTTAAATGAAGCTCAACAAAACTACACCACAACGGAGAAGGAGTTACTTGCGGTGGTTTTTGCATTTGACAAGTTTAGGTCATACCTAATTTTAAGCAAAACAGTAGTCTTTACGGATCACTCGGCGCTTAAGTTTCTATTTTCGAAGTTAGATGCAAAACCAAGGTTGATTAGGTGGATTCTGTTGTTACAAGAGTTTGACGTGGAAATTCAAGATAAAAGGGGTAGGGAGAATGTAGCGGCCGACCATTTGAGCCGTTTAGAAAACCCGAATCTTGGAGAGTTGAAGGAAGAGGAAATTAGAGATACATTTCCGGATGAGCGACTCGCATTTGTTGGAAGGATAGATGGTGAAAGGGGTCCTTGGTATGCCGATATAGAAATTACTTGGCGGGAGGAATTATTAATAAGGAGCTGAGTTATCAACAACGGAAGAAGCTATATTCGGATGCTAAATATTATTTTTGGGAGGAACCTTTTCTTTTTAGAATGTGTGCCGATGGGATGGTTCGGAGATGTGTTCATGGGGGCGAAACAAGGAAGATTCTTGATGAATGTCATCATGGCCCAACGGGGGGAAACTACGGTCCATCGGTGACGGGAAAGAAAGTGTATGATGCGGGATTTTATTGGCCTACTATCTTCAAGGAAGCACATACTCTGGTTAGGGCTTGTGATTCTTGCCAAAGGCAAGGAACGGTAACGAGAAGGGATGAAATGCCGCAGCAAAGCATCCAAGTATGCAAGGTCCTTTGACATATGGGACATCGATTTTATGGGACCCTTCAAACCATCTAATCGGAATGTCTACATCTTGGTGGCGGTGGATTATGTATCCAAATGGGTCGAGGTAAAAGCTCTACCCACTAACAATGTTAATGTGGTTATTGACTTTTTGAGAAGTCTATTTTGTAGCTTTGGCATGCTAAAGGCGTTGATTAGTGATAGAGGGAGTCACTTTGCAAATTCCCAAATGGAGAAAGTGATGAAACGATACGGGGTACAACATCGATTTTCGACTTCCTACCACCCCCAAACAAGTGGCCAATTCGAAAACACCAATCGGGCGATTAAGCGCATATTGGAGAAGACGGTGCACAATAACCCGTTACTTTGGTCAAAGAAATTGGATGAAGCGTTGTGGGCATTTCGAACCGCTTACAAAACACCGATAGGTACTACTCCGTTCAAGTTGCTATATGGGAAAACATGCCATTTGCCTATGGGGATAGAGCATAAGGAATATTGGGCACTAAGGGAATGTAGCACCGACTTGGTAGCAAGTGGAGAAACTCGGTTTTTGCAGTTGCACGAACTAGATGAATTACGATGGAATGCTTACGAGAATTCAACCCTCTACAAGGCAAGGACGAAAATGGTCCATGATTTAAAAATTCGTCGCAAGGAGTTCAAAGAGGGGGATAAGGTGCTTTTGTTTCAATCCAAATACAAATTTAAAGCACCGAAACTGAAATCTAAGTGGACGGGTCCATATGTTGTGAGACGGGTTTTCTCGGCGGGTTACTTGGAATTAGAAACGGACGATGGAGGGTCGTTTATTGTGAACGGGCAAAGGGTGAAACTGTACCTCGAGGAAGACGAGGAGAATGGTATGACTATGGAGGATGGGTTCTACCCATTCTAGTTTAAAGGCACAACGAGGAGTCAAGCTAGTGACTCGAGCAAAAAACGAGCACCTTCGGGAGACATCCCGGTTTGTTGTATCTTTCCTTTTGTTCTTTTATTTTCTTTAAATTTTGTGTTTTGTCTTAGTTGTCTAAGTAGTTAGGAGAAAATCAAAAACGAAAAAAAAAATAAAAATAAAAAATAAAAAAAATTAGGTACCGAGCTGAGAATGCGCCGCATTCTCAAGCTTATGCGGCGCATTCTCGAGTTAAACCAGCCATATGTAGCGCATTCAATAAACACACCAAACGCATTCCTTTTTCTTTCTTTCAAGCGGCGAACAACAAAAACACACATACACCTACGATTTTGCTTTTTCCACCACAAATCTTAAAGGAAATCACGAATTAACATCATGGGGAAATCGGTATGTATTTCTAATAGCTTTAATTTGTAATTTCTTTAACTTTAATTAGTATTCTTAGGTTTTCAATTGATTTGGGGTAAAACTTAGGATTTAGCTTAATTAGGTTTCTTTTGTTTAATTAGGTTATGAATTAGGTCGATTATGCTTAGTTTTAGTTGTTTTAGTTATTAGTTAAGATTTTTGGCATTGAAAAAGAAGTAGAGAACGCAAGCTGAAATCTAAGCAGAATGCGCCGCATTCTCACCTTTATGCGGCGCATTCTCGGGTCAGTAGCGAATTTTTTTTTTTTGTTTATCTTTTCGTTCTAACAGTTTTGTTTGCATTTTGTTGTTGTGTTGATGTCACTGTGTAGGAAAAACGAAGGGCAGTTGTAGACCCCGAAGAAGAGGAAGTAGTTAATGAAACCCGGAGGACTTTTACACCTACAGTTGCATCACAAATGATGAGAGCTGAATCCCACGCTTGGCTGAAATGGTAGGGGTGTAGTGCGAACCGCAAGGTGCAATTGAATAACAACCTAGTGGGAATTCAAGACACTAGAAACCTATTTTGTGAATCACCGAGACACTAGAAACCTATTTTGTGACGAGCTGTGTAGAGGAGCGGGGGGATATTTGTGATACCTATTTGGCGTAGGGCGTTCGATATCAGAGAACCGGTTTATCGGGAATTGTGCCCAGAGTTTTATTCTAGTTTAAAGGTAGACAAACCACCGAAGATAGCTTACGAAATCCATCTTGCCCCATTGATCAAATTTAGGTTGGGGGGAAAGGAGCAGAAAATGACAATATCAAATTTTGGGGTATTATCGGGTTTGTTGGAACCTACGGAGGCGGAGAGTAATCAGATGTCGGGTAATGAGTTTAAGGGAAGTTGGTGCTCAATTCGTGTAGCTAACGATCGGGATGCAATTTGGTTTGAACTCTCCAGAAAAAGAACTCACAAAATCGGGAGCAAAGCAAAAGACATAAAAAGTCCGATGCTTCGCTTACTTCATAAGGCAATTTCACATTCTTTTTTCCACAGGGCCCCAGGATAAGGTGTACGTAGATGATTTGTGGTTGTTGCACCATTTCTCAAAACGAAACCCCGAAAATTTCGTTCTCGCTCCTTGGGCATTGGTGCAATACATGAAGGAGAAGGGGTCAAGTACAAAGAAGAACGGGCAATTATTGTGTGGGCATTTCATCACGAGAATTGCCCGAAATCTGAATCTTTTGACAGCAGCAAATATGAGGACTTTCAGTAAGGGAGTAGTATGGAAGTTGATTACTAAAGCGGATTTAAAGAAAATTGAGGTAATCACAAAATCGGGGACTTTTGCGGTGAGTGAAGATGAAAATGAAGAGGAAAGTAGCGAAGAAGAGGAAGAAGAGGAGGAGGTAGAAAGGGAAGAAAATGTAGGGGATAGCGGGGGTTCATCGTCACAACCACAACCCCCACCCACCGCTCCTTTTGACTACCAATTAATGATGGATGAAGTTTTTAGGATTGGGAGGCAGGTGGATGAGTCGAGGAGAGTAATGGATGAGTCGAGGAGCGACATGTACCAAATGAGGAGGGACTTGGATAGGACTAGACGGGAGATAAACCGGGTCGGGGAATATACTCAATACCATATGGAACGTTACCGGCCGACGTGGGAGTATCTCACCCAACATCAGTACCATCAGAACGTCCCGGGCTCATCGAGTGGGTGGACCGACTACAACCCACCGTCACTGTTCCCACCACCACCACCTGAAGACTTTTGAGAAGCAAGAATTTGGATTGATTTGTGTTGTTGAGCACTTTGTCGAACTTGTTTTTATTTTATGTCGTGTCGGTCGGAGTTTGAACAATTTTTATTATTTGCTTAGGTTTTTAATGTGCTAATTAACTTGTTTCATTTGTGATGTGTACAATACAAAGTCTGGCAGTAAGTTCAGCACGTGCGAATTCGAGTAGGGAAATCAAGAAACATCAAAGCGACACACACGGTTTTCTTTTCTTTTCTTTATTTTATTTTTGTATTTTTAGTCTTTAATGTCCCTTAGTTTATTTTTCTTTTAGATGGAACACATTAGGGACAATGTGTTATTTAAGTATGGGGGGGGGGGGGGGGGGGGAGTCGGGAAATTAGCTAGTTTTATCCCCCTTATATCCATTACGTTTATTTTGTCCCATTTGAGTCTTTATAAAAAAAAAAAAAAAAAACGCTTAAATATAGTTAGGGAAAATGATAGGAGCTTGTATATTGAACTTAATTCCGGTACTTTAACGTGAAATTGTTTAGGAACATCTCTAGTTAATAAAATATTTGTAAATAAGAATTTAGGTTTTCTAGTTTTAGTTCCTTAAGTTTCCCCGAAAAATCTAAAATCCAGATAACCACTAGATATCCTTAGTACCGAGCCCTTGCAGTCTCTTTCACCCTTTCGGGGGTGGTTGGGGAATCCTAGTATCACTTAATCCCATATGAGAGTTAGGGGCGAAGAAAAAGGCCACAAGCCTTTCCCGTCAACAAAATTGAACTCATCCTCACTATAACGAAGACTCAAATCCCGTTATAACCGTTAACTTCAAAGAAAATTTAAATACAAATCTATAATATTTGAAGTGAACAAAAGTGAGAGGAAAGCCAAATGAGGTGACTAACCAAACTATTCTCAAAAGAAAAAAGAACCCAAAAGAAGAAAAAAAATGGTTAGGTGATATTTTAAGGTTTCCCCCGAAAGCAAGGCGGTATAGGGGTCGGCCCGAAAGGCTGATCGCTCCAACTTCGGTTGGAGAGTGAGGGAAAAGGGGTGGTTATCTAGACATATCAAAACTAGGGGATAAATTAGGAGTTAACATTAAGAAATTGCGGTTTTTGTTTGCTTAAGTAATTTAGTAGCTTTAGATGTTCGTAGTCGGTTTTACGATCTAGCAATTTCACGCATATCTTTATTTTGAACACTGGAATTTTGTTAAATGTTAAAGCCCGTGATTCCTTAATTTTCCTTAAGTTGTATGTTTTGTAATTTTGTAGTAGTTTTAAGGCGAATTTTCTTAGGGACAAGCAAATGCTTAAGTATGGGGGGTTTGATATCGCTCATTTATACGAGTATTTTATCGCGATATTTGTTATGTTTCTAGTCCAAAACGTAATGGAAAGACCCCTTTTGTACTTATGTTTGTGTAAAGTATGTGTTTTAGGTTATTAGACGTAATTGGAGTGAAATAGGTGGATTTTAGACTCAAAAGTGCAAAGAAAAAGCAATTATGTCTTTCATGTATTGAAATTGGTATTGAATATTTTCTCTATTTTTCATTACAATCAATTATGTCTTTCATTTATATGTTTTGTTTCGTTATCGTTATGAGTAGCTAATTTTCTTAAACGTTTGCTTGGATTTGTGATCGTTTGTGTGTTAGATTGTGGGTATGAAATTAGATTGATGTGTAGTGGTTAATCGGGGATCCGTTTGGGTTAAAACTTTAATTATATTGTTAGAATTGTTTATATTTTTATTTGGTAATCTAAAAACGGGTATTCGAAAGGAATCCGTAATTTTTACTAAAATAGGAACGAAATAATCGACCGGTCTATAGTTGATTAAGAGTTAGCGGTATTCGAAAGGAATCGCTAACAACAATTAGAACAAGTAAGTGTTAACACAAACGCTAGTTAATAAATTAAGAGAAATCGGTTTATTGATTAGTAAGCTATTCGAAAGGAAAGCTTATAGATTAATTCTCACACATCGGCTTGGAACTTTATGCACAATTACTTGAGGTGTTAACTATATTCGAAAGGAATAGTTGCATGGTTAGGTAATTGGAGAAATCCGGTATTCGAAAGGAACTTAGGATTTTATATTAGAAGTTAATCGACATTTCCATACCTAGGAAATATCACACATTCGTAAAAGGTCCAAGCAAGCGTCTTTTTATCCATATTTGAAATACAAGCATTTTAGTAGTTATTATAATTAAGTCTTCTTAAGACCAGAACCCACATTGTTACTTATTACTTGGTATTTTGAAACTAATATCTCGATTATAAATAGTCCCTGTGTTCGATCCCGATATTTGCCTATACTATTTTACAACCGATAAGGGTACAATGCCCGGTGTAGTAATCTAGTAAAAAGCTCATTTTCGGAAAACTAGATTTTTCACATCCGGCCTCTATTTTTCCTCGGTCACCTGAAATTCAAGAAATTGTTAATGAAGTTGTTGAACCCATTCCAAGATATGGTGCAGACGAAGATCAAGCCGAAGACCAAGTTGATGATCAAGTTGATGAACAAGAAGATGTGGAAGATACACAAGCTGAAGACCAGGAATTTCACCCCGCTCATGATAATTCTTACCATGAAGACTATGTCAATGATCTCCCAGAATCAAGGATCCACAAGATTGATCCCCTCGGGAACATTATTGGAGATCCGAACGCAAGTGTTCAAACAAGAATGCCGCTTGAAGTTCTTCAAGGGATGTATGCGACAACTACACAATCAGAGGATTATAACAACTGTCGTTTCTTCTGTTTTGTTTCTCAAGAGGTTCCTGCTAACATCCATATGGCTCTCAAAGACGCAAATTCGGTGAACGGTATGCAAGAGGAATTAGCACAGTTTGAGAAGCTTTGTGCCTGGACACTCGTGGAACTACCTAATGGAGCGTATGCTATAGGCATCAAATGGGTCTTTCGGTGCAAACGGGACGATCGTGGAATTATCACTCGGAACAAAGCACGACTTGTCGTGCAAGGTTTTTATCAAGAGGAAGGACTGGACTTTCAGGATGTTTTCGCTCCAGTCGCTCGACTTGAAGAAGTTCGCCTCTTCCTAGCATACGCCTCTCATATGGGATTTACAGTCTATCAGGTTGACGTTAAGAGTGCTTTCCTCTACGGAAAAATCGATGATACAATCTACGTTCAACAGCCACATGTGTTCAAAGATCCACAACACCCAGACAGAGTTTACAAGCTTACTGAATCCTTGTATGGTCTTCATCAGGCCCCTCGGTTGTGGTACGGAACATTGTCTACATTTCTCTTAGAAGCCGGTTTCAAAAGAGGACGTATCGATAGCACTCTCTTCATCAAAGAATCGCCCAAGGCTAAACTCTTAGTTCAAGTCTACGTGGACGATATCATTTTCGGCTCATCTGATCATCAAATGTGTAAAGATTTCGAAAAGCTAATGAATGACAAATTTGAGATGAGCGCAATGGGAGAACTAAAGATCTTTTTGGGATTGCAAGTTGAGAAATTGAGTGATGGCATGTTCATTCATCAATCCAACTACGTTACTGAGATGCTTGAAAAATTCAACATGACTGATTCCAAGCCCATCGCCACTCCCATTCAACATCAAGACAATCTGGAGTCGAATGCTCAGAATGATCCTGACGTGGATCCAACAGTCTATTGCGGAATGATAGGCTCTCTTATGTATCTCACTGCATCTCGCCATGATATAATGTTTGCTGTTTGTTTATGTGCTAGGTTTCAAGCTTGTCCGAAGACGTCTCATCGTTCTTTAGTAAAGAGGATCCTTCGTTACTTAAAAGGCCGACCGCGGTTGGGACTCTGGTATCCCAAAGGAAGCGGCCTCTTTCTCGAAGCTTTCACCGACTCAGACTTGGGAGGTTGCAACATCAACCGCAAATCAACCTCCGGTGGTTGCAATTTCTGGGAGGACGTCCCGTGTCCTGGCAATGCAAGAAACAGACGACTATTCAACCAAATCGTTTCTCCAAAGCTTCCCATAGCAGCTTAACATCAGTAAAATTTCTAAAATGATGTTGATATTCATTAGGTATAGCTATAAGAATGTTGCTTAAATCTTGACATTCATTATGGATATCTCTTTTTTCTTGCTTAGTGGCTGGTGGTTCAGATGTACCTGCTTCTTTGGATTTTATGTTTGGTCCATGAAGTGCAACAGATTTCGCACCATTCTTAACCACTTCCCACATAGAGTAATTGCTTTGGAGCATGTATTGATACATACAACTTTTCCCCATATCACAATTGGATGATGTGAGTACTGGAACCTTATTTGCTTGAACGCCTTCATTGATATCGGACATCTTGGATCTGTTTGTGAAAACTTGTTAAACGTCTTGTAGATCGTAAATCTAGAGCAACCTTGTGCTCTGATACCACTGGTTAGGATCTGTAGATACTAGGTTTGTATAAAACAAACGTTTAGATGTACATTTATCAAAGGAGTTACAGCAGATCAACACTTTGAAAGTACAAGATAGTAATTAACAAGTTGTGAATATGAATAAACAGTTAAGAACACAAGATTTCCACCAACAACCTCAATGCATGATATAATCAGGTTACAAAATCTAATCGAATATACTTTATCTTTATAACAAATCTGTTACAAATATAACTGCTATTAAATCGTAATTAACATTATCCGCTCAGCAGTAGTAACCTCCAGTAGAAAATTCCCATGCACGCCATGCAACAACAGTAGTAAGAGTGATGACCAGTAGTAACTTGAATGATGACCAGTAATAACCATCTTTACCAGTAGTAACTTAACCGATGACCAGTAATAACCGTCTTCACTAGTAGTAATACACTAAAACCCAACACAACTTTGCTTGTTCGAGGACTTCGTCCTGTTCTAGCCATGAATCTCTTTATTCCATTGGTAAGCATCGTTGTTTGCCACTGTAAGTCCATTTACTCCAAGTCATATTGATCCACCTGTGCAAAATCCTCATCCCATAATCCGGAGTTAGTGATCTTTCCTTGAACATGGTTTCCATATGCAGCCAAAAAACATGATAAGATCTCCAAGGATTCTTCAGTTGATTTCACGCTCATAAACATGTTTTGATGAGTGTGAGTAGACTTTGACACCTCAGAGGTCTTTCCATTTGAAGGAAACGATGTGCTTCCTCTAGAAGGTTGTTCTTTGTCGGACAGGAAATCCGTGACATCATTGTTTGATGTGCGTGTCTCTGGAATTTTCCCATAGTAAAGTGTTGGATTTTCGGCGTATTCTGGTGTTGCGTCAGCATTTGAGTTGGTCAAATCATAACCTGGCAGTTTTTCAATTATCTTCTCCAATGTCAAATGATCTTCAGCCTCGTACTCTTCCTCCTCAATTTCATCTTTCATCAGATTGACATAATATTCCCATATTTTTGGCAAAGATTCAAGAACTCTTTCCATTTTCTTGTCTTCTGCATCTATCGCATGATTTTCCAATTCAGCTAGAAGGTGGTAAAATCTATTAAATGTGTCCTCTAGTGTTTCTGTTGCGGTAGCTTTGAAAATAGAAAACTGTCGTTTCAACATATTTCCTTTATTTTTCTTTTGTTTCGCAGTACCAACATACTTTTTCTCTATAGCTTTCCATAATGCATAAGTAGGTTTATAAGTACTGGTGATATGTAACATCTCAGTGGGAAGTCACATCTTCAAACTTGCCCATGCTCTATTCTCAGAATCAAAGACCTTCCTATGTTCATCCGACAAGGTGTTGATTGGACTTTTCCGAAATTCTCCTTCTATTGTTACAGTTGGATGTACGTACTCAGATTGAATACATAACCACATTTGAACATCGTTGTATCTAAAGAAGGATTCAAATTTATCAATCCATTCGTAACAAGTTGCGGAATTTAGTAGCTTAGGAGGACCGTTTAGTGATTTTGATTCGATTTTAGTTAAAATTAAATCGTGAACTTGGTCAAATTCTTAATTTAAGAACTAGGTTACGCACTTGTGTCAACGAACTATTGAAACCATCAAGTCAAGGAATGAGTGATGTACGAAATCGAGTATATTTTAAAAACAAGAAATACTTACGACTCGACTACACAATCTTAGGCAGTGGACCTAATCAAGTATAGTATAGTTTTAGGTAAATCAGATTCGTTCGCAGTGACTGATGTTTGAAATATAATTAATAATTAATAAAACAAAAGTGGGTTTGTTGTGACCGAATTGTCACTGTGCTTAAACTACTTAAATTTAAGAAACTTGTTGATTCAGATGAATCGCTGAAAAGATTTTTGTTTGTAAACAATTGATGAAAAATACATTCACTTGGACTTGATCACAATTACTACGGTTATCACTTAATTACTAACAATGTTGAACTACTTAAAAGGTATTTAACTTGAACTCTCGTTTCCCATTAAAACTTTAATCGTCTCATGTATAGTTACCACTCTCGTGTATAATTTCTACGTTTGACAACTAAGCAATAAGTACCTAAGCCGATTTTATGATTTAATCTTATAAAGCTTCCTCTCGAATAGCTTCTTAATCAACTAAATCGATCTCTCTTAATCTAGTTAACTAACAACCACAATCACGTTTTTATTGTTTAAATCTTTAATACTAGTTCCTCTCGAATACTAATATATTTAAACTAATTATTGACCGATTAGTTATTTCATAAACTATTTTGTAATGTCACAAGTTCCTCTCGAATACCTATGATGAATTACTAACAGTTTATATAAAAGATTAAACAAGATTCAAAAACTGATTACAATTGGTTTTTCGACTAAACATAAAGTCCAGTTCAACCTATACGTAATTAAACAATAACCTACATAATTGATCACATCATCCAAGTGAACGTTAAGAAATTTAGCTACTCATAATAATAAAAACGCAACACAATAGAATTGAATGAAACATCTTTATATTAAAAGAACTAATGAAAAGTATTAAACTACCAATGATCCGAATGCTTAAACAACGAAATTGATGAGTCTAAATATACCAAATAGCTCCAAAATTCGTGGTCCAAACTAGGGTTTCAATACTCCAAAACTTGATTACAATAATGATAATCATAATTAAACCTAAAAAACTGCTACATTAAACTTGACAAACAGCTGCAGCCCAAAACTCCGCGGGACGGGAGTCCCACGCTATTTTTTCAGTTTTCTTGTTTTGCTGCTCGTTTTTGCCTCATCTTTCGTAACCAAATCATTCTAGTCTCAAAATATAACGGGAATACAACATCGACCCGTTTTCTTCATTTTCAGCTCCAATTGTGTCACTTCCGCTCCAGAACTCCGGATAATACCTGTATAACATTTTAATACCACAATTGCCCGAAATTCCCAAAATCCGTTATGAATTAAACTTTAAAAAGACAAATATCGCATATAATAATATGACTAAAATATGCGATATCAAATCCCCCCATACTTAACCTTTGCTTGCCCTCAAGCAAATCCAGTTCAATTCAATTTAATTACCAAACCATGATTTAAAAAAAGCATAACCAAACACCTCATGTCTTATTGGGAGTAATTCACACAAATCTCTCGAACTAGTCTAAAGGGTATGTAAAATATTCTGTAAATCCGCTCAATTGCTCAGTCATGGTGAGTTTTCTATCATAGGCTTGATAAAGTATCGTTTCTCCACCACTAGAGCTTAGGTACAACTAAACGGGGACTTTTATTCGGGATGTAATGTACAGGTAAAGGCATGTGAATAAATATATATAGGTTAAATGGGTAAATAAGTAAAAGTATACAAATAAACGTAGTATACATCTAAACTTAGAATGAATCCGAACTCCTAAACGTTGATGAACCAATTGCTCCATATCGCTTCAAATTCTTCCGAATTTCATAACACATAATACAACTACTTCTACTGTATTTCTTCAAAGACTCAAAATACATAAAACTACATAACTTTACAACTCTTTTTTTTTTTTTTTTTTTTACTTTTACTTTTGCTAACAAATAAATATATGATACAAAGGCTAACGATATTTGATAATTTCAATGCCTTAACACTTCTAACTTCAACCTTCATGTATACAATCAATAGCAATCTCAAACTATGTTCGGATTCATCTAAAAATGAAAAAAAAAGGCTAATGTACAAAATATTTAGTGGATTTAAATGAAACGAATAAGTTAGGCGCAAAATGGTTAACTAGAGTATCTAACACTAAAAGTAAGTGTTACAAAAGGATTAAACGGAAATTAGCTAACCAATGTGATTAAGCTATAATTATTTAACAAGAAACGAATAGGCTAAATCAAATGGTTTATTCCTAAATTGCCCCTAACGTTGTACCAACTTACACTAGGTTACCCTAATGCAATGCTCATCTATGGTCTCGAAACGTATGACTATGTCAAGTTCTAAAGTCATCAACCATCGGCACACTCATACAAAAGAAAAAGTAGCATTTAAAATGAATGCTTTCAAGGCTCAAAATCTCACTTTTCTTTGAGTAGGGTATAAAATGTGCTAGGTTATGCAACAGATTAAAAATTTCTCAAGACATGTCATCATTTTTTTTTTGATTTTTTTTTTCCATAAAAATATAATACACTGACCTAACTAAACATAACTAAACATAACGGATGTTTTTCCTCAACCCCCCCATACTAGAGTTGGACAATGCCCTCATTGTACAAAACGAGGCAAAACAAAGGAAAAACAAGACAAACAAAGAATACAAGGTACGTTAACATTAGCTAGCACAAATAAATAAATAAAAACAAAAAAAATAAAATAAATAAACTAAGAAATAAAAAGAAATAAGAAAAACAAAATGTATGACTTTGCTCGGTTGTGAATAAGAAAGGAAAAAGATGGGTGAATGATATTGTGCAGCAAAGAACAAAAAGAAAATTGGTATCTGGCCCAGCCCCTTGTGACGGGAGTCACACTTCTGGGACGGGAGTCACAAGGCTAGGAGTGACGGGAGTCCCAAGCAGGAGTGACGGGAGTCCCAAGCACCATATGTTTTTTTTTTTTTTTTTTTTTTTTTTTTTTCCTCGATAAACTTCTAACTTACTTAAAACTACTGAAAATGTAAAAAGAAAATAAAATCAAAAATAAAGGGAATGATACAACAAACCGGGTTGCCTCCCATACACGTGTCAATCGAGTCATCCAAGATAAAGAGATCGTTGGAGGCATCAAGCACATCATTCCTTTTGACCCATTCGTCATTCCACTCCCTCGTTTCCCGATAAATTAAACAAGTCACAAATGGTCGGAAGTGGACATGAACATTTTCAGGCTCTTCTTTGAAATAACTCCTAACCGGTTTCACATATATATTCTTATAAAAATCCCAAACCGCAACATGCGTATCCCCCTCAACCTCTTCCATGATAGTTTCCCAACACTCTATTTCCTTGTTTACACCATCGCCTATTTCCCCGTTCTTTGTGGTACTTAAGTCGACATTTGAATCGAACATTCTTTCTAATCCGTCCCAAGTAATATCTCCATAGTCACCAATAATTGACCCATCCGAGATTCCTATATCCAATCCGAGGAAGTCTTCCAATTCCTCATCTAAACTCTTTACCCAATGCATTTTATCCCAAAATTCAGCTTCTCTTGCAAACGGTTTTGGCGGTTCAGGTTGTACCTTCGCTTCCTCCTCTTTAAATTGTTGAAAAATTTTCGTGTCATAAACTTGAACCGGTGGACTAGTAGCTGATTCGGATGTGGCTATATATATTTGAACTACCGGGTCCTCCCATTCTTCCTCGTCCGACTCAAAATCACTATCAAAATCGGAAACGGGTTCTGAGATACCACTGCGTCGCAGTGAGTGTGACTGCGGCGCAGTGGGTTCAGGTTCAGCTTCTTCTTTGTTTTCAGTTTCTTCATCCCAATACTCATATCCCCACCGTTTTGAAATTGCATTTACTTGTTCCTCTTGTTGACCCCTTGCTCTTTCTTCCAACTCCTCCAACTGCCATTCTAACCGTTGTTTTGTGACATCAAAATCCTGACGATCAAGTTCAAGTCGAAGATTTAGCAATTCCAATTGGTTAAGAATCTCATCATCTAACTGTTTGTTCATTTCAACAAAGGATTTAAACAAGTCTTTTAACTCTCGCTCTTCTTCTTCCTTCGGTTAATTTTCCTCATACCAAAATTCCCGTTCGTAAGATTGGTTGTTCCCCCGTCCTCTATCGTACCTATAACCAAATCCAAAATCACATATTGGGTCTTGGTAATTCCCCTTATCCGAATATCCATAATAGTTGCTATATCTCCTGTACATCGTCTAATATCTACAACCTGTAAATCACAACTAAACAAAAACCAAAACGTGCAAAGCACCTTATAAACAATTAAAGTAACTTTCAAGTACCTAAAAGGATCGAATAAAAAATTATTAATTAAAATCAAAAACTACTGTCCCCGGCAGCGGCGCCAAAAACTTGATGTACGAAATCGAGTATATTTTAAAAACAAGAAATACTTACGACTCGACTACACAATCTTAGGCAGTGGACCTAATCAAGTATAGTATAGTTTTAGGTAAATCAGGTTCGTTCGCAGGGACTGATGTTTGAAATATAATTAGTAATTAATAAAACAAAAGTGGTTTTGTTGTGACCGAATTGTCACTGTGCTTAAACTACTTAAATTTAAGAAACTTGTTGATTCAGATGAATCGCTAAAAAGATTTTTGTTTGTAAACAATTGATGAAAAATACATTCACTTGGACTTGATCACAATTACTACGGTTATCACTTAATTACTAACAATGTTGAACTACTTAAAAAGTATTTAACTTGAACTCTCGTTTCCCATTAAAACTTTAATCGTCTCATGTATAGTTACCACTCTCGTGTATAATTTCTACGTTTGACAACTAAGCAATAAGTACCTAAGCCGATTTTATGATTTAATCTTATAAAGCTTCCTCTCGAATAGCTTCTTAATCAACTAAACCGATCTCTCTTAATCTAGTTAACTAACAACCACAATCATGTTTTTATTGTTTAAATCTTTAATACTAGTTCCTCTCGAATACTAATATCTTTAAACTAATTATTGACCGATTAGTTATTTCATAAACTATTTTGTAATGTCACAAGTTCCTCTCGAATACCTATGATGAATTACTAACAGTTTATATAAAAGATTAAACAAGATTCAAAAATTGATTACTATTGGTTTTTCGATTAAACATAAAGTCCAGTTCAACCTATACGTAATTAAACAATAACCTACATAATTGATCACATCATCCAAGTGAACGTTAAGAAATTTAGCTACTCATAATAATAAAAACGCAACACAATAGAATTGAATGAAACATCTTTATATTAAAAGAACTAATGAAAAGTATTAAACTACCAATGATCCGAATGCTTAAACAACGAAATTGATGAGTCTAAATATACCAAATAGCTCCAAAAATTCGTGGTCCAAACTAGGGTTTCAATACTCCAAAACTTGATTACAATAATGATAATCATAATTAAACCTAAAAAACTGCTACATTAAACGTGACAAACAACTGCAGCCCAAAACTCCGCGGGACGGGAGTCCCACGCTATTTTTTCAGCTTTCTTGTTTTGCTGCTCGTTTTTGCCTCATCTTTCGTAACCAAATCATTCTAGTCTCAAAATATAACGGGAATACAACATCGACCCGTTTTCTTCATTTTCAGCTCCAATTGTGTCACTTCCGCTCCAGAACTCCGGCTAATACCTATATAACATTTTAATACCACAATATCCCGAAATTCCCAAAATCCGTTATGAATTAAACTTTAAAAAGACAAATATCGCATATAATAATATGACTAAAATATGGAATATCAATGAGTACTTTAATCCACGAACTTGAATAATTTAATCCACGAACGAACTTGAATACTTTAATCCAAGAACGAACTTGAATACTTTAATCCACGAACTTGAATAATTTAATCCTTGAACGAACTTGAAGGTAAACGAACTTAAAAGATCAACGAACACCACAATATTCACCGAACTTGGAGTTTAACAATCCAAAAACTAAAGTTACGAACCTGAAAATCCACGAATTAATATTAAACCTAATTTGTTCAGGAATTAGAATGCCTTCACGAACTAGGGTGCCAAACGGTGAATAAACCCTAATTTAAGAAAAACCCTAAAATAGAATTCTTCTTGATTTTTCGTAGTCAATTCCCAGAATTCACAATATTTCAATTGTGTTGACTTAGACTTGAACCAAACCGATTGAGAGGAAACGATAAGTTTGCTCTGATACCAAACGTAGGTCCCATTTATCCGATCAACAAGGTTAAATCAATTGATTACGATGCGGAATATCGATAATCAGTTGATACACAATAATACTATGAATGGTAAATAATAATAACACAAGCAATACCAATAAAATCTGAATATCTCTATTAGAATGAATCGCTCAAGCAATAGTACAATCGATATTCACAGAGTTTTCCCGAAATCTCACGTAAAGTCTAACTATAAACCTGAACATGTTATCCCTTTATATAGGACAACATGTTCGTCAGTATAAGGCTCTGTGGGCCTCGCGAACGTACAAGTTCGTGAGTTACCTAAACAGACTACTAAGCCCACAAACATATAAGTTCGTGGGACACAAAACTATAAACTATTACAGACTATTACGAATACAATTAAATGATAATTCTAGAACAACTGTCATATAATATTTACACTAACAGGCCTCAAGTTGATATGGAGAAAATGAAGTGTCCATGACAAGATGTTATGGAAAGATTCATGATGGTTCTGTAACCTTCAAAAGAGTTGCATATGTGGAAGGTCTACAACACAACTTACCGAGTGTAAGTCAAATAACTGATGAAGATAATGAAGTCAGATTCAGAAAAAAAGCTGGAATCATTTACAACTCCAAAGGCAAGCCATTGTTATTGGATAAAAGAGAAAGAGATGTGTTCTCTTTTGATCTGAGTACTACTAATGATGAAGCTGAGACGTGCTTGTTTACTGAAACCAAGAAAGAATTAATATGGCTATAGCACATAAGACTGTCTCACTTGAACTTCAAGAACATTAATGTTCTATTAAAGAAAAAGCTACTCAGGGGGCTTCCATAACTCACATAATCAAAGGATAAAGTTTGCTCAGCCCGTGTTCTTGGAAAGCAAACTAAGGTCCAATTCCCTTCCAAGATGTTACACTCAATTGAAGAACCACTGTACATGATACATATGGACTTATTTGGACCAATTGGAATTGAAAGTCAATGAGGCAATAAATACACTTTGGTGATAGTTGACGAGTTCACAAGATTAACCAGGGTAATTTTCTTGAGAACGAAAAGTGATGCTGGTGAAGAGATCATTAGTCTGATCAAAAGAGAACAAAGTAAGAAGAATACATTTGTCAAGAAAATGAGAAGTGATCATGGAACTGAGTTCAAGAATTCCACCTTGATTAACTTCTATGACAAAGGGAGAATCATTCAAAACTTTTCATCAGTTCGAACTCCTCAACAGAATGGAGTGGTAGAAAGAAGAAACAGGACACTAATTGAAGCTGCTAGAACAATGCTTAGTTATGGAAAAACGAAGATCAACTTCTAGGTAGAGGCTGTCAACAATTCTTGCTTCACACAAAATAGATCAATAATTATAAAGAAACTTGCAAAGACAGCTTATGAGGTGTATCACAACAAGGTGCCTTCCATTCACTACTTTCATATCTTTGGAAGCTGGTGTTATATACTCGTCCAAAGAGATCAGCTGTGCAAGATGGCTCCAAAAGCTGATGAAGGTCTATTTGTTTGTCTACTCCAGTATCTCCAAGGCATTCAGAGTTTATAATGACAGAAGAAAAGTGGTAGAGGAAACCATTAATGTTACATTTGATGACACCACTCAGTCTGAAAATGATGAACTGACTATTTATACTGACCTTGAATCAATTAATCATCTTTGTGATGAATTATTGATTACGTCTTATGAGACTGATCCAACTCAGACCAAAGATTTTAAAAATCAATTACAACAAGAATAAGACTCTTAGAGTGACGATGATGAACTTCCAAGTAAAATCACTACAGATATCAACAATGATGTTTCTAATGAATCTCCAACTGAAAATACTCAGACTGATACTTCTCAGTTTAATGTAACTCAGTCTGATGTAACTCAGACTCTGACAGATGAAAGTCAACAATATGGTCCAAGTAATGTAAAGATACTCAAAGATCATCCGTTGATTAATGTTATTGGGACACTGTCTGATGGTGTGAAAAAAAGAAATAAATTTGCAACTGCAAACTTCTGTTTTTACACTAACTTCTTGAGTTTGATGGAACCAAAGATGGTTGAAGAAGCTTTACTGGATGAATATTGGGTAGAAGAAATGAAAGAAGAGTTAGCTGAATTCATCAGAAATAATGTGTGGAAGAAGTCCTTGTCTATCAAACAAGACCATTATAGGACTCGAATGGATCTTTAGAAATAAAATGGATCAGGATGGGGTTGTGATAAGGAACAAAACTAGGTTGGTAGCTCAGGGATATAAGCAAGAAGAAGGGATCGATTATGATGAAACTTTTGCTCATGTGGCTAGAATTGAGGCAATCAGACTGTTCCTAGCTTATGCAGCTTTCAAGGATTTAATGGTGTATCAAATGGATGTCAACAGTGCATTTCTGAATGGAGACCTGCAAGAAGAAGTTTATATAAAGCAACCTCCACGTTTTGTTGATCCAAACTTTCCTGATCATGTTTATAAATTAAACAAAGCTTTATATGGTCTAAAGCTCCAAGAGCTTGGTATGATACTCTGTCTAAATTTCTTCTCAAAAATAATTTTGAAACAGGCTCCATAGATAAAACACTTTTTATAAAGAAAGATCAAGGGCAAGTTATTTTAGTCTAAATATATATTGATGATATCATATTTGGTTCAATACCAAGTTGTATACATGGTTTTCAAACTTAATGTCAAGTCAATACAAAATGAGCATGATGGGTGAACTTTCATATTTTCTTGGTTTGCAAGTTGAACAAAAACCAAATGGAATTTTCATAAACCAAAGTAAGTACATTCATGATCTTTTAAAGAAATTTTCCTTTACATCATGCTCTAAAATGAAAACTCCCATGAGTACCTCTGATAAGTTGTATAAAGATAAAACTGGCAAGTAATTCTGTCAAGCAACTTACAGAGGTATGATGATCATTGTTATACTTAACTGCAAGTAGACGTAATATCATGTTTTCAACATGATTATGTGCAAGATATCAAGCTAACCCAAAGGAGTCACATTTAAAAGGTTTCAAAAGGATATTCATATATCTTAAGAGTACTCCAAATCTTGGACTATGGTACCCTATAGAATCTGGATTTGATCTAATTGGGTTTACAGATGCAGATTATGCAGGATGAAAATTTGACAAAAAGAGCACATCATGTGGATGTCAGCTCTTGGGAGGAAAATTGGCCAGCTGGTCAAGTAAGAAGCAAAACTTAGTTGCAACTTCCACTACTGAAGCTGAGTATGTTGCTGCAGGAAGCTGTTGTGCACAGTTACCATGGATCCAACATCAACTTGCAGACTTTGATATCAAGATCAAAGGAACTCCAATCATGTGTGACAACAAAAGTGTAATTCAAATCATAGAGAATCCGGTCTTAAAGAACCAAACACATTGAAATCAGACATCATTTCATAAGAGACTGTGTTGAAAAAGGGAAGGTCAGAATTGAGTTTGTAGCCACTCATAATCAAATAGTGGATATTTTACTAAGCCTCTGAGTGAGGACAAGTTTCTCTATCTGTTAGGATAATTAGGAATGTTAAATTTTTAATTTAGCAAATTTTTAAAAACTCAGTCTGAATGGGTGCTCAGACTGAGAAAAGTTCAATCTGACTGAGTGTTCAGATTGAAATTGATTTTTCTTGTAAATTTTATACATATTAAAGTTTGTTTTGTTTTTGTTAATGTTTTTTACTTCAAATTTGTTTTGAAAACATTTTTCAAACTGACCTAAGTACAGGGGTCATTTGTGTAAATTTCCTAATTAAGTTACTTAAATTTCGCTCCTTAGCTTAAATTGAATTCAATTGTGATTTTAACCTAATTTTTCTCTCTCTCCTTGTTTTCTAAATCTCAAATCGACGATCAATTTCAATCAGCAATCACTTTTAATTAGCTATCTATGGAGAACCAAAATATGATTCTTCATGTCACAACGAATATGATTGTATGCGACGAGTTCTACAGTAGAGTTCAAGTAAAAGATAACAATCGAGTGACTATTCCTCCGAATCGTCAAAATATGGGCTTTGAGCAGATCCGTTAGTTCATTAGATCTCATCCTCTCCATGGAGCTTACTTTCAAGAAACTGTTCGTTACCCACCAATATTGTGTGAATGGTGGTATACACGCAGAGAAAATGCATAACATACGACAATTTATGGAACTTACAATAATGGGAGGAATAGAATCACAATTACTGAAGAAACAATCCGAGCAACATTACTTCTCCCAACTGAACAAGAGGCTGAAGAAGGTGGATCTCAACCCAGAGTGACCAAACAACAATCAAAGAATGAAGCATTCCCATTGGTAGCATGCGGTAAGAGGGGTAATTGAATATGAAATGTTTACATGAGAATGGAAGTTTTTATTTTCCAGTATAACTAGGAGTTTCTGGGGCAAAGTTGGGACTTTCAATCAAATGAACGAGCTTGAAACTCACTTGTTCCATTCCATGGTTACAGGACGTAGAATTTACTATTCTAGTCTGTATTTTGATGAGCTCTTATCATTTGTTACAAAATCCAAAAGAATCTTTAATGTTCCATTCATTAGAGTCTTATCATTATGTTTTGACGAAGTACTGGGTAATGAAGCATATGGTCAGATTGATCAAATCTACTATGTATTCCATACTCCTATACTTACATACAAAAGCTTTTCTTACATCACAATCACTGAAAGGTGGGATTAACACCAGTGATTCTTAAGTGGATTGAAAATCCTTTCACTGATTTAGAAGAGACCGAGGATAACTCAGACTCAGATAATGAGGAAGATGCAGGATCTGATGCAGGTGGAAATGAAGGTGAAAACGATGATAATGGTGAGAGTGATGCAAAAATGATCAATGCTCAGGTTGGGAATGATGGGGATGGGAATGATGGTGAGAATAAAGAAGCTGCTACTCCTCTTGGAGACTCAGGTACGGATAACATTCCATCTCCACCACAAATGATGGGGATAGGAATGTCCTATTTCCAACTTGAGATGCTTTCATATACAGAGGCCAACTCATCGAATTCACAAGATTCGATGGAGAATGATCACATATCTAGCCCCTCACTATATGAACCACAAATGGACTCCATGAGGATGATAGTCATGAACTACCCTCAAGTGGTGCAGCTCACACCACACTCTGTCTGCTAGAGCATGAGGTGGATGTGATTGCTAAGACTACCCAAAGCCAAATTAGTGTAGTCAGCTTGGAGAAAGACGTTACTACTGCCACACAGACACATGTGATAAGTATTGAAGACGATATCCCACTCCTGGATATCCCCATACTTAGCATGGGTTAACCCACTTCAGCTGTTTATAAGCCTATTTCATAGGCTCTTTTCACTAGTTCACACTAGTGCACCACTAAACTTCTCACACTCTAGTGCACAAGTCGCCAATGTCTTACTCCGGAAACTGAGTGAGATGCAGACTTCCATTTATGTGACCAAATATCTCTGACCTAGTCAACAGGATAGATGTGTGGTTTCAACATCTATTCCCACATATGTGTCCAGTGATCTCTTCCCTAGACAACAGGGGAGATGTGAGGATACAACAACGTTACCCAACACTTCTTGTTCTTTCTACTTCTCAGTCCGAGGTTTCCATGACTGTGCCTACACTGTTGAAAGCTATTCAGGATATGTCAACTCAGTTTGCTGTCAAACTCGGTAAAATGTAGTTTGAGATTTGTGCTTTAAAGGTTCATAACTCCAAGGAGTTAACTAGTTTAAAAGAATTGGTGATCAAACTGACCTCAGAGATAAGTGAATTGAGGAAGGAGAAGAGGGTTATGGGTGATGGTTCTATGGGTTCTCATGCTCAGGGGAGAAAACCGATGAAGTTGATTATGAGTCTGATCAACATAAGCTGAAAAGAAAGAGAATTGAGTCACCAATTCAGGGGGAGAAGAGATAGAAAAGGTATAAAAGAAAACTCAGATACGATTATGAACATGAACAAACTCTAGAATACTTTGAGAATGATAGTGAGCAGAAAATCACTTTATCTGAAGCTGAGAGATTAGAGGAGGATCAACCTGATGTATATGAACACTAAGGGAGTGATATGGGTGAACAAGATCCATAACAAGATTTAGAATATGGTCATCCATAAATATTGGTTAATATGAATTGGGAAGATTTTGATGAACAAATGAGACAAAATGATGAAGCTCAATCAACTGAAGTTCTACTAAAATCGGTCACTGAACCTGAGAAACAGTTAGTGCTACATGCTACTACAGGTCAGTCTGTTTCTAATTCAACTACTCAGACTGAAAGCTCGAACAACAAAGGCAAGGAAAAAGTTTTAACTAAAGAAGAAATATTGCATATTAGAGCCAAACAGCTAAAGACTGAACCAAATAGAAAGCAATCTTGAGCAAAGCAGCTAGAAATGCAGGAATGATAGTGGAGAGATATTCAGAGTACATTTAGTTATTCAGAAAAACATGAAGATGAATCAACAGAAATTAAAGATTCATTTGATGTTGCTGCTAATGAATTGGATGCTAAGATGAAGCAAGAAGAGTTATTAGCATTTGAGGAAGAACAACTTAGAATTGAAGCTGATAGGGAGATGAAAAAGAAAGTGTAGAGAGAGCTTGACAAAGTTGATTACATTTACACTTTGTCAAGACCAAACTGTGTGAAAAGATAGTTCAGCTTGAATGCACAAAAGGGCATGGGAAGTTGAATCTGAGATGCTTACTCAAGAACAACAAGGTCTTCAATGTTAAAGTAGAAAGAATGCAGACTCTTGGTTTAGATGAGTGGGTTAGAATTGCCAGACTGAGTTCAAGATTGGATAATAATGAACATCAAATGATAGTCAAAAAGGAGTCAACTACAATGTAAATGCTGCATATTTCTTGGAACTGATCCCTGAAGAAGAGTACAAGAAATTTTGTACTACAAACATATGTCACAAAGGGGCTAAGTCATTGGGGATTGAATCACAGAGCATCTTGTACCAGCAGATATTCAATTTCAAGAAAAAACTTACATCAAAACTGATAAACATAAGGGATTATGCTTTGTTGACTGTGCAGGGGATGAAAGTTTTCAAGAAAATGAAGATCTATTTAAATCATCTCTGTATCACTGCATTGCCAAGATGAATGAGTGTAAGTCCTCTCAATGCAGACCTTTTAAAGTTAAACTTTTCAGCTGGTTTTTCAATAATCTTAGAAGAATTGGAGACATAGAGAACATAACTGATAAAGTTGAAAGAATAAAAGGAGTATCACGTGATGTTAGATGAAGAAATGGTAAAGCTACTACAATGGAAAGATGAGAAAGAAGACCGGAAGAAATGATCCATGGAACCTGACATGTGGACTTCTCTTTTAAAGCCAAAATCAAAGTCTAGAAGGAAGTAACAGTTTAGTCACAAACTTTTATATTTTTTTTGTTTGTGTTTGTTTTGGTACTTTTAGTAAGTCATTGTAAAAAGACTTTAACATAAAAAGATAGGGGGAGATTGTTGGAAAAATCAACAATTTAACCCAAGTTATAAATATGTTAAGTTACGTTTTAAGTCTGACAAGTTATGAGTCCGAGTGACATAATTAGTCTAAGGCATTTTGGGTCTAAGGTTTCAATCTTCATTTGACCAACAGATCTTATAGAGAAGCCACCAACCAAAACTACATAGTTTTTCAACTGAAACTTGTAATTTGTCTCAGATAAAACTTTCTTGTAACCAACCATACTCTTCTTAAATTCTACAACCTTAGTAGGTATTAAGGTAGCAGACTTCACAGCTTTGTATTTTAACCTACTTCCAGCAAGACTTGTTTTAATACCACTTCCTTCAATTGTAGTTTCTATGTTTTGGTCACTTGGCACATCCTCTTCTTTTACAACTTTTTCAACCTCTTTCTCAACTACATTTTATTCCACTTGATCATCATCACTTTCAATGTTTATCACCTTCTCTTCTCCACCCAACTCTTTGTTCCATGTTTCACTATTACGAAAATAAATATTTGGTTTAGGATTCGTCTCCTTGATGTAAACAGTGATAACATCAGTTGAGTTTTCATCAATCATGCGTTCATATTGTTTGTCAAACATATCTTTATCTAGCTCATTTCCAAACTGATCCACTGCTTTGAATTTTCAAACCGTCTCACCATACTTAATTCTTCTCTCTCATCATCCCTATAGTTAAATTCTTCTGCATCAGATTTATTTTCCAAGTTCAGTTCCTCACCCGATTTAAATATCTCTTCATCAGACTTAAACCCTTCATCACCCAATTTAAAAATTTCATTACTAGAATTAAATTCTTCAATCATTCTCTTTTCCTTTAGAACTTCCCCTTTCTCCAAGTGAAACTCTACATTCATTGTCTCCCCCTTTGACACAACTTCCTCCTCATTCATCAAAACATCATTTTCACCCATTTGATCAGTCTTCCCCATGTCTACATCTTCCAAAACTACAATTGTAGTTTCATCAAGCACCAAAGTATTCTCATTATCATCATCCACTATAGCTTTTGTCATTATTACATCATCATCAGTTTTATCCCCCCTATTTTGGTTGCATCATCCAAAGGGAGAGATTTCAAAAGGGGATTAAATCTCATTTGGTCTCTGATGACATGCTGAATAGCACTCTTCCATCTCAGCAGACAAACAAAAGACCTTTGCTTCTTTACCATCTCTTTAAGCATCTCATTTTTCTATTCAATTTCTAAAACAGTCTACACTACAATCCTTTCACCCCCTTTCTTCTTTGACTTATATACTTTCATAGTATCGCTATTAGAAGGAGCCTCTTTCACAGTTTGTACAACTGGTGTGTTTTGGGTTGGAATAATTGGTGTCATAATGATTGTTTCAGTAAGTTTGGGAAGTGCTTGACTCTCTACTAGAGTGTAAAACCATCCACTATCTTAACTGATTTGAGCATTTGAGGTTTGAGAAGGAGGTGTGTGTGGTAATTAATTTGTGTATGAGATTGAATGTGCAGGGGATTGAATAATTTGTTCTTGAGATGGAGGTGATGGTATATTTTGAATAATGGGTTGGTTCAATTGTGACAACCGTCTTATTTCAGATGAAAATCCGTATTCTCTATCTTTGAGTTAACTTTGAATGGATCTTATCGTTACTTGTCTCGTAAACTCGGGTGTGTTGGAATCGAAATCGGAATCACAAAATGAATCCTAATACCAAGAAAAAACCTTGTGAACTTGTCTAAGTTCCTATTTAAAATAACCGGAAACTTTCAACTAACGAAAACGCTTAACAATGGAACGAACGAAAAATGAAACATCGCTGAAACTGGCCCCAAATGCGCCGCATTCAGGGCACAGTCCAGCAACATTTTGTTAACTTTGAAACTTAACCCATTTGGACCCAAACTCGAGCCCCATATTTTGGCTCCGGGTTAACCATGCCCAAAGGCCTTGAAATGGTCCAGTAAACACATTTTAGTCCCACTATATCATTTACAAACACAAACACATACAACACACACACAAACACACTCTCATTTGCTCACTCTCTCTCTACAACTATTTTCTCAAGAACACACACAACTTCCTCTTTAATTACAGAGATTTTCACACCAAAAATACAGAAACATAACCACATTAAACACCTACAAATCATTCATAAACAAGAAGGAAGAAAGGAGCTTTCACTATTTGGGTTAAAATCGATTCCTAAGCTTTTTGGGTCAAAAATCACCAAGAGATTACTTCAACCATCTTCAAATCACTTTCTACTCGGTATATATCTTTCAAACCTTTTTTTTTTACAACATACATTCTTTGCATGTATGATCTAACAACTAAAAATGAGTTTTTATGAAGATTTGTGGCCATTTATGAACAAAAACGGGTTTATTTAAAATGGATGATTAGATCCATGAATTTGTGGTTAAAAACTCAATACAAACTGTAAAACATCAAGTATTTGGATGTATCTATCATTGCATGTCGAAATCCACCACCAAAATGACATTTTTAGCATAAAAACGATTTTTGACCATGAACCTGACAGGGCATTCCTCATGAATGCGGTGATGAATGTGGCGCATTCCTCACCGCATTCATGAGGCAGAGTTTTGTTTATTTTTCAATTTTCGGTATAAGACGTGATCTCGAGCTTATTTCTTCAAACCGAGTCAAATAACCTGTAAAGAGCTAAACTTACATAAAAAGGGACTAATTGAACAAGTTTTCATCATTTTATGTTTGGTATAAATATATGAGTTATGGTTATAAAAATTGTTAAGCGGGAAAGTGTTAAATTGGACTTAATGATTTTGGCGCGGAAGCGCTGCCCGATTTTCGGTAGACCAAAAACCAACACTTGTAATAAAAGCATTTTGTCGTCTAACAAAGTTATAAACAATAGTACTTATAAAATCTTGGTATTACCGTAGGAGTTCCGTGATTTCCGACCCATTTCGACCCGTTCCGACCGCTCCCTCTCTATTGTGCTATTCTTCGCAAACCGTGAGTTACACCCCTCTCTACTCTTACATTTTAAGTACTCTTTTTGGGGGAAACATGAGATCAAACCTTTTGTGAACGATACTTTTGCTTGTGAAACTGTTTTGTGCACTTAAACTTGCGAACAATGCTTATGAGCTAATTGTCTTTGAAACTCTTTTGGATCTTTACTACTTTTATGAACTTGTACAACTATTGCGAAACTTTTTGGAAACCTTTTCGAACTTTGCAACTGTACGACTTTTGGAACCTTTGAGAACTATTGGACTATTTTGGAACCTTTGAGAACTATTGGACTATTTTGGAACTTTGCGAACTAATATGTGTAGACGATATCATCTGTCCTAATTGGCTTACTTTAGACTACTTAGGTTTGCCTTTTTGGATATTTGATTAGACAATGATAGCTTGATTGTATTTGGAGCAAACCCTAGGTGAGAATATAAACGCCGTAAGTTCAAACGACCAATTTTTAGAAACAGAAGTACAAAGTGCCCCACACTCTTTTAGAAACTACTCCCTTCACACTATTAACAATAGCCGTTAGTGAATATGGGTATCGATACTTAGGAGCGGTCACTCCTTACTTAAGGGTAGCAACCTGGGTACATATTACTAAGTTCTTATGAACTAGATCTTTAGACTGGAACTAGGGGCGTGTTCGGACCAGAATCGGTTAAGTGTGCAAAATCTTACGTTATATTAAGCTTAGTGGTTGGTACATTTCAAGGATCATTAGTCATTATTATTTACGCATATACTTTCTTGCTGTCTTACACATGTGGATTTATCCACCGCTGAGGTAATGACTACTTACACCTGCTGTCTTACACATGTGGATTTATCCACCGCTGAGGTAATGACTACTTACACCTGCTGTCTTACACATGTGGATTTATCCACCGCTGAGGTAATGACTACGCACTTTTACCGCTTGCTACGCGACTTGAACTTGGAACTGATCTTGAACTTTTACGAACATTAAACTCTTGAATTGAACTATTACGACAGTATATAAACTACCTTTAAGCGATTGCTTATCCGCTTACTTTTTTGGAAAACTTGTACTTATATACATACTTGTCGAACTTGTATTTGAAACCTTTGGTCAACTTATAAACTGTAACTCACTCACTACGTTTTCGTAGTTGACACTTTATCTCATGTTTCAGGAACTAAGCGTAGGTTATGAAGTGCATTGCTCAGGCGGGTCAAGCCAGTTATGTGAAGTGTAATCCGGGAATGAGACCTTTTATCTTTTGGGAATTTTTATTGGGAACATTTTATTATGTATTATGGTCTTAAACGTTGAATCTTTGTTGTATCTCTTGAACTTTTGTACTTTTCCAACTTTAATTTAATGACTTGGACCGTTGAATTAAGTATAACCTGTGAAATGATTATTTGCTCTTCGCATCTCGTGTTTCCGCTTTAGCGGGGTGTGACATCAATTGTTCTTGTTCTTATTCATTCTACTATTCATGTTCTTCTTCTTGTTGTGGTTGTTCTTCTTGATTATCCACTTCTTCATAAATTTGAATTGCCACTTGTGCTTGTTTAACCATATGTGGGAAAAATGGAGTGGATCTTCCAGAAAATACAAATGTTGCTTTTCAAAAAGACTTCTTAATGTTGTTCATAATCTTCCAGTTCATATTCTCATCTTTCAAGGTTGTTCCTTCATGTAAAAGACCTTGCACTTTAGATTGCAGAATGATTTGCAAGAATCTTTGGTAGAGTAAAAACTTTCGAGCACTTCCAACAGCCATTCTTTGCATGCAATCCATGAAAAACCTAAAAAAATTTGAATTTCCTTTGGGTAATCATACATACAAAATCTGAAGCCAATTCTTGATTCATCTCATCATATCCCCTAGATCTTCCAGAAATGCAGTAAACGAACACATGTACTAGGTATCTCCAATTGTAGGAGAACCTAGTATTCTTAACCATATTTTCTGGGAAGTCTCCTTCATAACCAGCTTGTTGACATACAGTTTGAATCTCTTCAGTCTCTAGTCTCTCAATACCTCCATCATCATTCAATTGCAACACCCTTCCGATAACGTCTTTAGTAATGGACAGTGGTGATAATTGAACTGAAGATGTAATGGTTCTAACTCCATCAACCAATCCATATTCTGCATTCTCCTAGAACTCAACCTAAATGTCACTAACATAACAGTATCCTCTAAGATAGAAAAACGTAAATTAGAATTGATCAAGAATCCCAGAAGGATTTCCATTCAGCATCTAATGTATCCTCATTCATATTCAAAAATGCAGCAACATTTTGCTTTGGTTTAAAAGGATAAGTAGGCATCTAAAGACATTCAAAGCTTTATTAGTACATTGAAAACAATCATGCATATAGTATTTACACTACAAAATAAAGAAAATGAAAACTAACCTTACAAGCTTGAAAAACAGGGGAAATAGAGAAAACAAACACACTATAACCTAAAAAGAGCTAAAAATCTTAAAACTCTTGGAAAAACTTAAACTATGTATACTAGAGTGATCGGAAGAGGTTTGAAACAGTATTGAGATTATGAATTTTGATATGGATAGGAAATGCAATTTGCAAGAATTAAAAAAGATTATTTGAATTCAAAAGTATTAAGTGAATCTCAGAGTTAAATTTAAGTATACAATTTTCCCACGAAAAGAAATATAAACTCCGACTTAAAACAAAGAACCCGAATTAAAATGAAAACAAAGCAAAGAACCCGAACTAAAATTAAAACAAAATAGTGAACCCGAACTAAAAATAAAAACAAAATAAAGAACGAGAACTAAAATAAAAGTTAACTGAGTCAAAGAAAAACTCAGAGATTAACTCTTATCACCTGACTTAATTATTTAACACCCGAATTAATATTTAAACCATCCAACTTAAACTTTTCAATCATATCAGTGAACTTATAAATTGCTTTTAAACATATATTTCAATTTCAAAGTCTAAAAACTTATACTTCGGGATATTATAAGTTAGTTCAAATCAAAAAAAATTTATGCAAATGAAATGTTTTATAAATTGCAAAAACTTGTATTTAAATTAAGAAAAAATCTTTGTCAAAAACTCATAAACTACGGGTTTCAATAATTTAAAAGAAACATGATAAAATGCCAAACTTATTCAATTCTGTCAAGTAGAAATAAATAAAACACTATATATTTTATTTAAATATGGCATATATACCTTATTGTCATGAAAAAAAACAATAGTTTAGTGTGTTTGAATTTAAAAAAGAATTTATGATAACACATGTACAATCTTCAATCTTTACTGAGAGTCCCTAGTTTATGATTCTTCAACCTTATAAACTGCTTTTTCTCTCAAGATATTTTTGACTGTAAGTATGTTTTTTATTTTCAAAATATTACTTAGTACTGTTGTTCAACTTATTCACATGTCTCTGCCGTTTATCAAGGAAGCATCAAGGTTCTAAAAGGACAAAAGAAACATCAGACTTAAAATATTTTTGGTTTTTCCCATTTTTCTCCCCCTCTTTTTGTATTCTGTATAAGAAAAAATGAACAAAATGCGAAAAGATATATACAAAAATATAATATTTTTTTTTGTGGAACATTAAATCAAGATTAATAAGAGCAATTGCTTGAACAAGATAATTGAATCTTGTGACATCAAAATCCTTTTTGAAAAGGTCAACCAATTGTAAGTCAATATGAACTTTGACCAAATGAATCAGTTTCTTTTCAAAACAATCTCTTATAAAGTGATGTCTAATCTCAATATGTTTTGTTTTGGAGTGGTGAAATGGATTCTTGATGTGCGAAATCTAGTTTTTCCAATTGCTTTCACTAGACCACAACACCGGGCAGTGTACCTTTGTCGGTTGTAATATAGTTTAGGCAAGTTCGGGTTCGAACACATGGGCTAATGTAAATTAAGAGTTTAAGTTAAACAAGTAACAAGTAACAAAGTGGGATATTTTGTATTTTAACTAAAAAGTAACCTTTTAAAAATGTTTTGGTAATCAAGATTAAAGAGACCTTTGCTTGGACCGTTCACGAATGTATGACTTTTTCTCAGTTAACAAAATGTTGATTTACTTCTTATGTAAAACTAAGTTCCTTTAGAATACCGTATTTCTCCAATTACCCGACCGTGCAACCATTCCTTTCGAATATGGTTAACACCCCAAATAATTGTGCATAAATAATCAAGCCGATGTGTGAGAATTAATCTTTAAGCTTCCTTTCGAATAACTTACTAGTTAATAAACCGATTTCTCTTATTTTAAAAACTAGCACTTGTGTATAAACTTAGTTATTTCGATTACTATTATCGATTCCTTTCGAATACCGATAACTTTTATCAACTATAGACCAGTTGAATAATTCATTCAATATTTTAGCATAATCCCGAGTTCCTTTCAAATACCCGATTTTATTTACCAAACAAGAACATAAGCAATCTAAATAATAAAATTAAAGATTAAACCCAAATGGATCCCCAATTAACCAAACACACATCTATCAAACATTTCATACTGAAAATCAATCAATCAAACGATCACATATCCAAGCGAACAATTATGAAATTAGCTACGCATAATTGAAATTAAACATGAAATATAAGAAAAGTTCATAATTATACCAACTGTTTGATGAAATGACAAAGTCTAAATATCCAAATTGAAATGAAACTGAAGCCAATAGTGTGATTGCGATTGTAAAATAATGAAAACTTATTGATTGCGGGATGAATTCTTCAAGATTCTCCTTCCCAAAAGCTCCCCCAAATCGTTATGTTGTGATGGTGATTATGTTGTTAATAGAATTGATAATGATGATGGTGTTAATGTGTAATAATGGTCGTGGTTATGATGCCCATTTCATCTCCTCTTGTTCAGTAATAATAACCAAAAGAAAAGGCTCTCCAAATCCAATACTTGATTGCAATTAACAAACAAAGATGTAACAAACCGAGTAAGCCACTGCGACGCAGTCATACACCACTGCGTCGCAGTGGTGGCTCAGACTACACCATTTTGTGTTTTTCTTCCTTTTCTTGCATTGTCTTGGCATATCTTGACGTTAATTCTCCATTCCAATGCTAAATACCTAAATACATACTTTTACACAAAATGTAAGTACAATGGGGCATATCCATCACGTTTTAGACTAAAAACATAATAAATATCGCGAATAGAAATGTATATAATTGAGGGATATCAATTCTTAGTGATAAACATAGCAGCAGAGTTATCTATGTATATGAGAGTGTTCATGAAGTTAAGGCCATAGTCTAACATCTGATTCTGAATCCATCAAACCTGGTAAGTGCAAGAACCAGCTGAAATATATTCTGCTTCAACAGAGGATTGTGAAACAGATGTCTTTTTCTTACACTTCCAAGAAACTAGCCTATTTCCTAAGACTTGGTAAACTCTAGTGGTAGATTTGCTATTAAGATTGGATCTTCCATAATCACTGTCTGTGTAAGCATAGAAGTCAAAGCAAGAATTCGTAGTATACCAAAGTCCTAAAGAAGGTTGTCCTTTAAGGTATCTAAAGATTCTCTTAACAACAATTAAATGAGAAACCGTGGGCTCTGCTTGAAATCTAGCACATAGAAAAACACCAAACATGATATAAGGCCTGCTTGCAGTAAGGTACATTAAGCACCCTGTCATAGACCTATACAAATGATGATCAATACTCTCCCCTTATAAATTTGGATGCAACTTAGTTCTAGTATCTACATGAGTAGTAACAGCCTTGCAATCAGTAAAACCAAATTTGACCAACATGTCTTTCACATACTTTGATTGATTAATGAAAATTCCATTGTCCAATTGTTTAACCTGAAGTCCTACAAAGAATGACATCTCTCCCATAAAGCTCATTTGAAACTTAGGATGCATAACAGACTCAAATTCCTTACACAACCCATCATTACTTGACCCAAAAAGGATATCATCTACATAAATTTGCACAAAAATAGTGTCCTAGTCAACTGTTTTAATGAACAAAGTTTAATTTATGGTGCCCCTAAGATACCCATGTGCAATCAAGTATTTGGACAATGTATCATACCATGCTCTAGGAGCTTGGTGTATACCATATAATGTTTTGTCCAACTTAATCACATGATCAGGGTATTGAGGATCAATGGAACCTGGGGGTTGACTAACATACACAGTCTCTTAAAGAAATCCATAGAGAAAGGCTGATTTAACATCCATTTGAAACACCTTAAAGTTCTTAAAAGAAGCATATGCCAAAAACAATCTTATAACCTATGTTATAGAAATTGGAGCAAAGACCTTGTTGGGTTATAACTTAGTTAAAATAGTTTAACCATAAACAATACGCCTAACAAACAAGAATAGTAACTTAAACAATCAGTGCGGAAGACATTAAGAGTTACTACGGAAGAACAAGTTAGTGCGGCTGTTCAACAAGTTACTACGGCTGGTCAAGTTACTACGGAAGTAATCAAGTTACTACGGGCAAAGTCAAACTGATACGGAAGAAGTCAAGTTACTACAGAAGACCAACTTGCCGTGCAAGTATAATCTAAGTTATAGAATTATAATTAGATTATGTTTCCTTTTGTTAATTAGATAGAGTTTCCTTATTTCTAGATAATGATATATTTAGATAAGGATAGAAGATGTTTCCTAGTTTATCTAGGTCGGCCTCAAGGTCTATATATAGATAGATCCTTGTATTGATAGAAACACGTTGTATTGATATCTTAATTAATGCAATTGAGGCTTATAATTCGACAATAATATTTGTTCATTCGTATTCATATTTTATTGTTCGACAACTTGTAATATTGAAGTGTTCATCCGCTGCTGAACTTCTTCAATAGATCACGATCTTAACTAAGGCAAATCTATTAGTTTACATTAACTAATACGATCCTGACAAGTGGTATCAGAGCACAGGAGGTGCTTTAGATCCATTGATCAACAAGTTTATAATCCTCATAAACGAAGAATCAACATTACCATCATGACTGAAATCACAATCGGCAAAGTTCATATTCTAAATAGCAACGAATTCGACTTATGGAAGTTACGAATCAAGCAACACATTCTACTTTCTGCCTATACAGTCTGGGATGTGATCATTAATGGTAACAAAAGACCTACTCCCCATGGAGCTGATGGAGAACCTGGAATTGCTGCTCGACGACCTTTGTCTGATCTTGAACGGAGAGAAAAACAAACCGAAATCAAGGCTCTGAGTATTCTTTTAATTGCTATTCCTAACGAATATCTATCGCAATTTGAAGAATATCATGATGCAAAATCGCTATGGGAAGCTTTGGAGAAAAGATTCAGCGGCACAAAGAATACAAAGAAGAACAAGAAAGCTCTTCTTAAACAGGAATATGAGAACTTCAACTCCCTGAATGGCGAACGAATAACACAAACGTTTGATCGATACAAAAAACTCGTCGGAGAGATGATCAGCGCAGGCATTAAGTACGATAAAGATGATCTAAACAGAAAGTTCATAAGAGCTCTAGGCAAGGAATGGAAAGTATACACAGTCTCCTACAGACAAGGAGACACCTTAGAGGAACTGGAATTAGATGATCTTTACAATGACTTAAGAGTCTTTGAGGCAGAAGTGGAAGCAGAAAAATCTGCAAATAGCAGTTCTAGTACTAATAATGTCAATACTGCACTGGCTACGACCTCTCAAGGACCAAAACATGATGTCAACGAAGAAATTTCATTCGACGCATTCATATCTAAGTGTTCAAGTCTCACATGTGAAGACGTAAAACAGATGCATCAGGATGACTGTGATGAAATTGATCTAAAGTGGCAACCTGCTATGTTGGCACTCCGAGCAAGAAGATTTCTAAATAGGACAAGAAGACGATTCAATCCACGAAACAACGAACGAATCACTTTCGACAAAAGCAAGGTGAAGTGCTATGAATGCAACGAATTAGGTCACTCTGCTAGAGAATGTCCAAACAAGTCAAGAACCAACAATCCACGATCCACTCAAGACACAAATCAGAGTGCACTTATGTCGCAAGACATCTTTGGATATGATTGGAGTGACTTAGCTG
>CAJVGC010000592.1:10250675-10273931 GCA_910822075.1 Senecio squalidus
CATCTCTTTGGTCCTACTAATGTAAAGAGCATTGCAAAGAAGTCATACTGCCTTGTCATCACTGATGACTTCTCAAGATATACATGGGTGTACTTTCTTAGTACAAAAGATGAAACAAGTCAACTCCTCATCAACTTTGCCACCAAGATTGAACATCAACTTAACCTGAAGATCAAGAAAATTCGATGTGACAATGGTACATAATTCAAGAACCAAGTGATGAATGACTTCTGTGACAAGAAAGGAATAGAGAGACAATTCAGTGCTGCTAGAACTCCTCAACAGAATGGAGTTGCTGAAAGACGAAATAGGACATTGATTGAAGCAGCAAGAAGTATGTTGGCTGATTCCAATCTTCCTATCTTTTTCTGGGCAGAAGCAGTGAACACTGCCTGCTATGTTCAGAATAGAGTTCTTCTAGTCAAGGCCCATATCAAGACTCCATATGAGCTCCTACACAAGAAACAACCTTTGATCAGCTTTCTACGCGCATTCGGATGTCCATGCACAGTCTTAAACTCCAAAGACTACCTTGGTAAATTTGAAAGCAAAGTGGATGAAGGCACATTCGTTGGTTACTCATCCCAAAGCAAGGCATATCGTGTTTACAATCATAAATCCAAAATTATTGAGGAAAGCTCAAATGTGACATTCAATGAACACACGTTTACCAAGAAGGGACATGGACCAGACTGGGTGTTTGATTTGGATGCCTTAACCAAATCATTAAACTCTAACTTTGAGTTTCAACCCAAATCAGTTAATACGGATCAGGTTAATGCGGCTAGCTCTATTCCTACTGATCCACTTACTACGGAGCCAGTTGCTGCGGCTCCCATCACAGGTACTGCTCGATTGGATGTGATGGAATACATCAATCTTCCAGTCACTATGGAAGATCAAATTCAAATACTTGATCCCATCACCCCAGAGGAACCAGATTCTCCTCATCATGATGAAGCGTCTACAAAGGAGGACGAAGCAGTATCACCAATATCACCAATCGCTACGGCTAATACAACACGCCCTAATGGTGTTCCACGCCTCATTGAAGAAGATGAAAATGGAGTTGAACCAATAGTCTATGAAGACTTTGAGCCCTACACGACTGATATTCCCACTTCAGCCACTACTTATTCGTTTACTACTCCTCCATTCAATGCATATTATCCTAACAATGAGATGCCAGATATGAATGATACAAACCTAGGTGTTGAACTACGACTTGAGAAGATCCCATCTTCACGTGTTGCCAAGAATCATCCACCTTCTCAAATTATTGGTGAACTTGACTTCTCCATAGCAACTAGAAGTCAAACCAAGTCCAAAAAGGATTCTCAGACTGCTCTTATCAACACATGTCTATTTGCATGTTTTCTTTCTCAAATGGAGCCTAAGAAAATCCAAGAGGCACTACTAGATCCACATTGGATCGAGGCATGTCAGGCAGAGCTACTCCAATTCAAGATTCAAGGAGTATGGGTACTAGTTGAAGTCCCATATGGCAAGAAGGTGATTGGTACACGCTGGATCTTCAGAAATAAGAAAGATGAACGTGGAATTGTGGTTAAGAATAAAGCACGACTGGTTGCACAAGGCTACACACAAGAAGAAGGTATTGACTACGAAGAAGTCTTTGCTCCAGTCGCTAGGATCGAAGCAATTCGATTATTTCTAGCCTTTGCTTCATTCATGGGATTCAAGGTGTATCAAATGGACGTCAAAAGTGCTTTTCTATACGGTGTCATTGAAGAAGAGGTATATGTCAAATAGCCTCCTGGATTTGAGGACCCTCAACATCCTCACAAGGTGTACAAATTGATCAAAGCTCTCTATGGGCTTCATCAAGCACCACGAGCTTGGTATGACACTCTTTCAGATTATCTTCTTCAAAACAACTTTCAAAGGGGCACGATTGACAAAACATTGTTTTTCAAGAAGTCTCACTCAGACATTCTTCTTGTTCAAATCTATGTCGATGACATCATCTTTGGATCCACCAAGGAATCATTGTGCAAAGAGTTTGAAGACCTCATGCACACTAAGTTTCAGATGAGTTCCATGGGTGAACTCACTTTCTTCTTGGGCTTACAAGTTAAACAAAAACCGGATGGCCTCTTTATAAGCCAAACCAAGTATGTCAAGGACATCCTCACAAAATTTGGACTTTTGGATGCCAAGGTTGCAAGTACTCCGGTGGAAACTCACAAACAATTGACGGCTGATCTTGAGGGGGAGGATGTAGATATACATAACTATAGATCAATGATTGGATCTCTCATGTATCTCACAGCTTCAAGACCAGACATCATGTTTGGAGTTTGTGTTTGTGCAAGATATCAAACAAGGCCCAAGATGTCACACCTCATTGCAGTCAAGAGAATCTTTCGCTACCTAAAGGGCAAGCCTAATTTAGGCTTATGGTATCCTAAAGACTCTCCTTTTGATTTAATTGCTTCACCTGACAGTGATTATGGTGGTGAGAACTTAGACAGGAAATCAACGACTGGAGGATGCCAATTTATTGGCTCAAGACTGGTGTCATGGCAATGCAAGAAACAAACAACGGTGTCAACTTCTTCCACAGAAGCTGAGTACATTGCCGCTGCTAGTTGTTGTGCTCAAGTACTTTGGATACAAAATCAAATGATGGATTATGGCTATTCCTTCATGAACACGCCAATCTATATTGACAATCAAAGCACAATAAGCATCATCAACAATCCAGTCAAACACTCCAAAACAAAGCATATAGAGATACGCTACCACTTCATAAGAGATTGCAACGAGAAGAAACTGATCCATGTTGAGAAAATCCACACTGACAATCAACTTGCTGACCTTCTCACAAAGGCATTTGATGTTAGGAGATTCACGTTCTTGATAACAAGCATTGGAATGACCAATATGGACGAATAACTTATATTCTTCTCTCTTAGTATTTCTATATGTTTAAAATAAGGCCCTTCGTGAAGCAGTAGTAACCTTATGATGAAAATCAAGTACCTTACTTTCTAGCATTGTACTATGTTACTACTGCAACATTAATTGTAGAAACAAATTGTGACCAAAGTATGATTAGTACGCTCAAAAGAATAGTTCTAAGGGAAGGTTTAACTACTACTGCCCTAAGACTACTTATGTGAGCGGAATGGCTAATGCGGATAAATAATGAGTTGCTACGGACCTCTGGATTAATACTGCCAGTAACTCACGTTACTACGGACAGTCCAGTTAATACGGCCTATGAACCATTACTACGGACCCATAACCAACTTACTACGGACTCATTTGTTAATACGGCAGATTATCATATTAAAAAGGTTTCTTAAGCAATAAGAATACCCTAATTAATGATGATTTGACAAGTCAAAACACAACTTGTAACCCAACTTTACACGTGTCAAGCTCTTGTAACACATCTATAACACGTGGCAAGTTCCGATTGGACCTAATTTTTAAAATTCAGGCGCGAGGCACAGCTACTCGTGACACGTGGCGATTTTTAATTGGACCGTTACTTTTGAATCATTAAGTCATCAAGTTGTTACAAAATTTCACTATAAAAAGGGGATATTTTTAACCGTTTGAAACTTACCTTTTATCAAAACCCCTAAATCTTCCGAAAAAGTCACCGTTAGACACAAATTTCCTAATTTTCTTTATCGTTGTGACGAATTGTTTACATTCTTGTTCATTACTCTCTTAATCAATCAACAGAATACAACAATGGTGGAACTACAATTGTTCAAGACCCACAACATGGTAGCTTTCCTGGAAAAGAATGACGAAAACGCCTATTTTCATCAAATCATTGATTTCTTTAATCAATCAAAAATCAAGACGACGTTAACCATCAATCCAGAAATTGATGAATCCCACATTAGGGATTTCTGGACATCTGCTACATTGAAACAGAGGCCACCATTAATGCAGTGGTGAGAGGCAAAGCGATCAAAGTTACAGAGTCTTCTCTACGCAAATATCTGAACTTACAAGACTCAACAGGTATATTAAAAGTTCCTTATGACATCCTGATCGACTCTTTTCAAAATATGGGATATGAGGGGGATTTAAATCTTTCAACCTTTCTAAAAGCAAAACTCTCCCCTTAGTGGAAATTTATGTTGCATACTTTGCAACAATGCATGTCCCAAAAACGAACAGGATGGCATGAAGGCAGTTCTACTTTAGCCAATGCTATGGTGTGTTTGGCTACAGGAGGAACTTTTAACTTTTCCTACATGATTTTTGATGCAATGAGAAGAAATCTTGAGAACCCAAAACTTAAATAATTTATGTATCCTCGATTTCTTCAACATTGTATTAACTGTGTTCATAAAGATCTTCCAAGATCAGAAAAACTTTTTCACTCACATGCTCATTGAAAGAAAGTTTTTACTAATATGAGACAAGTTAATAAAGGTTTTTCAGCAAATGTGACACCACTATTCTCTTCAATGTTGGTAGTCACCATTCCTACAGCTGCAGGACAAGTAACTCTACCTTTGTCCCAACCCCCAGCTGCCACCATCAGTACTACTGCTATATCCGTGGGCACTAGTGCCATATCTGAAGCAGGTACTGTAGGTGGAATCCCTGAGGTTACTACGGCAGTTACTACTACTCATGTACCTCCAGTTGCTACTGTGAGTTCTACTCCAGTTGCTACTGCTCCAGTCACTACTGATAAAGTGACTAAACCCACTGTTTCATCACCTCACAAACCACCCAAGGCTGTTTCAAAAAGACTCAAGAGGGTTACTCAGCCTCTTGTTTCTAAAACCATCCCCCATACTCTCACTGCAAAAACATTCCCTGAAACATCTTCAGGAATGCCACAAACAATAGGGGAAAACATTGAACACACCCCCTTGTTCACTGAGTTGGTCCATAAGGAGGGGGGAGACCATGTAGGGAGGGCTGATACTACTGCAGCTTTCACTTCTTATAGTGAAGCTCAGGACAGTATCAACATCACTAAGACCCAAACTACGGCAACACCATCCTTTGCTGAGGACTTGTTCTCAGACTTGGAAGGTGGTCCCTGGCGCCAAGAGACCATGGGAGAGTTACATGCTTCTGCTAGGCAGGATGGTTTCTCTATTCCCTATGATCAACCACCTGTTGGTACCCAACAGGAAAGGGGGGAAGGGTAGTGGTGGTCAGTTTAAGGAATTGATGGATATGTACCAATCTCTAATGGTGAGGGTGGAAAAACAAGGTGAAATGCTGTCTTCTCTTACTTCTTTGGTGCAACAGGTACTGGCACAACAAGCACTCCTATCAGCCCAGTTACAGCACAGTTACAGCACAAAAGAATCACCACACTAAATGCTGGAACCTCTCCAAAACCTTCCAGTTCATCATCTTCAGATGACTCTCCTTCAGATGAAAACAAGGGGGAGAAAGAAGTAATTAATGTGTTCTCATCTGGAGAAAGCAAGGGTGAAGACAAAGGAAGTGCAGACACTGTTATTACTGCCACTTCAAACCAAGATGAAATATGGAGACATGCAGTACATTTGAGGGGGAGACAGAGTTAGAAACACAAGATATGGTGGTGGATGAAGAAGGTGAGAAGATGATGATAGATAACCAACTTGAGGGGGAGCAGCAGAAAGAAGTGAAGCAGATGGTTCAAGAAACAGTAGACGAGATGGAAGTTGAAGCTGAAATGACTTCTGAAGTTGCTACTGACACACTTGCTGCTGATCAAGTTGATGCGGACGACGAGATGATTGTTGCGGACTCAGTTGCTGCGGATCAAGTTACTACTGATCCAATGATTACTAGTCCAGTTGCTGCGGACCCAGTTACTACTGACCCCATGGTTACCAGTCCAAGGGCAGATGATGCTGATTACTCATACCTTTTCACAGCTACTCCTCCCACATTTGATCAAGCTTCAAATCTATTGACTGCAATACATTCTGAAGCTACAACCCTATCAACCACAACATCTCAAGCTCCCGTTCCTACTTTTGATCAACAAGAAGCTGCAAATGTTCTTATACATGAAGAAATGACAAGAACAAGTGTGATGGCTGATGAAGACACTATAGCATCACAGCTCCTTAAGATCAAAGAAGAGAAGCAGAAGCAAGAAAAGGAGAAAGCAGAAGAGGAAAGAAAGAAGAAAATTGATGAGCTTGTTGCTAGACAGAGAGCAGCAGCTGCATTGATTGCTAAACCATCAGCAACTTCTCTAACCTTACCTGAACACTCTGCTGGTTTATTTGTTTCTACAGGTAGAGTTGGATATGTGACAGTGGATAAGAAGAAGAAGAAGATACAGAGGGTTGACCTTGATGCTCCTGAACATAAAGACATGGGCAAAACCATTGTTGTGGAGAAAACAAAGGAAGAAAAACACGAGGAAGAAAGGCTTGCTCAAGAAAGATTAAACTTTCAAAACATGACTGAAGAAGAGATTGAAAGTCTAAGACAAGAGCATGCTGAAGCTGAACTGTTCAACAGAATAGCTGCTGAGCAAGAAGAGGAAGAAAGAGCAAGAAAAAGGAAGATAGCTGAAGAAGATGAACTTCATGCTAGGCTAAACAAGTCTCCAACTCCAACTGAAAGAGAAGAAATGGCTCGAATTGCAGAGGAGGATGCAATTCATGCACAAGAGATGCTTAATGCTGAGAAAGAAGAAATGGCTAGAATTGCTAAGGAGGATGCAATTCATGCACAGGAGATGCTTAATGAAGAGATTCTGAATGATTTAGCTTATCAAGGCTTGGTGAAAGCAGATGAGAGATATGCTTTGAAGACAGTTGAAGAGGATGAAATTGCTCTTCAGCAAGCAAAAGCCAAAACCAAGTCTGAGAAGAAGAAAGTGTCCAAGTCCACACAAGCAAAGTTAGCTCAAGACAGGGAGAAATACACCACATACCTCAAAAGCAAAGGTCACAGTGGTAGATCATTAGGCCCTATGAAGTTAACTAACATGTTAGATCTTGTGAAGGAAGAAAGACAGAAGGAAACAAAAAGGGAAGCTGCTCTTGCAAAGATTCAAGAGAAAAAGAAGCAAGATGCTGAAAAAGCATTAGAAGCAGCCTTGAAAACTGGAAGGAAAGTGTTCATACAATCAGAACCTGTTCCTGAAGTGAAGAAGCCAGAAGAGAAGCCTAAAAGACACAAGCGTCCATCAAAGAGGATTCCAAGGCCTCTACATAAAGACAAAAGATGAATGAAGATGCTGCTGCTGCTTCTCAACAAGAAAGTCCAGACATTCCATTTATGGATGTTAAACCAGATCCTGAAAGTATGGAACAAGACCCTCCTAGCACTACTCAAGGGGGAGATTATTCTGCATACATAAATCATGTTGAAGGTCTTAGGTTTACTCCGTTGAATGTGAAACCTCCAATGATCATAGACTGGAAGTTTATTGGTGGAGCATTGGGAACTGAATATGAAGTCATTAGAGCAGACAAGTCAAAGAAAGTTCTTCAAGCCTTCCATTGGATAATCAGAGACTTCAACAGAGATGATTTGGAGAGGATGTACAAGATTGGAAAAGTTAAGTACTCTCATGAAAGAAGAGGTGTATGTTCTGGTACTGATCTGGCTATGGACATTCTATGTGGATTATTTGAACCCGGTTACAAGAAGAAGAGTTCAGTCTTCAAGAAAGGAGGACCAAACAATCCTATCATCAATTGGTTCGTCTATGAAAGAAGTGGGGTATACTCTATTGTAAAAAGACATGGAGCAAGAGAATTCTACTTGGTGGATGTTAAGTACCCACATACATTGAAGACATTGGACGAGATGATTGAGATAAAGCTGAATGGATCACATGACTCAAGAATCGCTCATGAACTCATTTGGAGAATTTTGGTTCAACGCATAGAAGAAAAGTCCAAGGGAGAATCTGACTGGCAAAACAAATAGTTGTACTTAACGTAAAATAGTTAAAATTGTTTTGTTAATGAAAAGAAGTTAGTACTGTTGGAGCATAAAACTTGTACTTTTGATGTGTCATAAAAGTTCAAGGTTAGGGGGAGATTGTTGGGTTATAACTTAGTTAAAATAGTTTAACCATAAACAATACGCCTAACAAACAAGAATAGTAACTTAAACTATCAGTGCGGAAGACATTAAGAGTTACTACGGAAGAACAAGTTAGTGCGGCTGTTCAACAAGTTACTACGGCTGGTCAAGTTACTACGGAAGTAATCAAGTTACTACGGGCAAAGTCAAACTGATACGGAAGAAGTCAAGTTACTACGGAAGACCAACTTGCCGTGCAAGTATAATCTAAGTTATAGAATTATAATTAGATTATGTTTCCTTTTGTTAATTAGATAGAGTTTCCTTATTTCTAGATAATGATATATTTAGATAAGGATAGAAGATGTTTCCTAGTTTATCTAGGTCGGCCTCAAGGTCTATATATAGATAGATCCTTGTATTGATAGAAACACGTTGTATTGATATCTTAATTAATGCAATTGAGGCTTATAATTCGACAATAATATTTGTTCATTCGTATTCATATTTTATTGTTCGACAACTTGTAATATTGAAGTGTTCATCCGCTGCTGAACTTCTTCAATAGATCCCGATCTTAACTAAGGCAAATCTATTAGTTTACATTAACTAATACGATCCTGACAGACCTCATCATAATCAATACCCTCTTCACGTGTATATCCTTAAACCACAAGCCTAGCTTTGTTTCTAACAATAATCCCCCTATCATCTCTTTTAAACTTAAAAATCCATTTAACACCCAAAATATTTTTATCCTTCACGCCTTTCTACCAAACTTCCTAACTCTTGTTTATTAAATTGTAACAACTCCTCTTGCATAGCCTCTACCCAACTATTGATAGTAATAGAAATATCTACATCCTTGGCCAAACCAGTAGTACTTCTTGTCTTGACTCCATCATACAAATTTCCTATAATATTACTCATAGGGTGTGTTTTGTGAATTTTCAAAAATGAATGAATATCCTCAGTAATATTATCAGAAAGATTAGTACGATTTAAATCAAGATTATCAAAGAATAAAGAGTCAGGATTTGCTTCAGTGGGTTGTTCTTGGCTTTCTTCACCAGAGTTGTTTGCACTTTCTGCACTTTGATCACTTTCTGCACCCGAATTAACTTGTTCTTCACCAGAGTCGTCTTGAGTTTCAATGTCTGCACCCGAATTAACTTGTGCTTCACCAGAGTTGTTTTGAGTTTCAACTATTGATAGTCAAAGCAATATCTACAACCTTAGGCTCAAGTCGCGAAAGAAAGCAAGAAAACAAAGATAAATTTGCCAAACCAGTACTACTTCTTGTCTTGACCCCATCATTCAAATTTCCTATAATATTACTCACAGGATGTGTATTCTGAATTTTCAAAAATGAATGAATATCCTCAGTAATATTATCAGAAAGATTGGTAAATCAAGACCATCAATGAATAAAGTGTCAGGATTTGCTTCACTGGGTTTTTCTTGGCTTTCTTCACCAGAGTTGTTTGCACTTTCTGAACTTTGATCACTTTTCGCACCCGAATTAACTTGTGCTTCACCAGAGTTGTCTTGAGTTTCACTGTCTGCACCCAGATTAACTTGTGCTTCACCAGATTTGTTTTGAGTTTCAATGTCGGCATCCAAATTAACTTGTGCTTCACTAGAATGTTTTTTAACTTTCAACTTATGAACCTGAATTAACTTGATCCTCACCAGAAATAATATTTTGAGCTTCCAAAGCAATTTCTTAGTCTTCAACAGAAACCGGAATGTCATCTCCTTGGAGAATATCTGCATTCGTTTGAATTTCTGAAGATTCTTAACTAAACAATGTTGTATCTTCTGATGAATGTGCTTGATCACATGATTTCTTTCTTATATTAATCTCAATATCATCAATGTCTTCAATATGAGTACAGTTTCTTGAGAATCCTGATCACTTCTGAAACACGTTCTTGACAAAAACCATTAAAAGAATTCACGAAAGTGTCCAAATTAAATAACCCATCAACATCTGAATTCTTAACATTTGGTGTATATTCATTGAAGATTACATTGATGGATTATTCTATGGATCTAGTTCTTCTATTGAAAATTCTATAGGGCTTTGAAACACTAGAATATCCAAGAAAATATCCATCATTTGTCTTATAATCAAATTTTCCTAAGTGATCTTTCGTATTCAAAATAGAACATTGACACCCAAATGCTTTGAAGAAGCCTATAAAAGGTTTTCTCCCTAGGAACAATTCATATGAAGTGTTTCCTAGGCTCTTAACAACATGAATTCTGTTATTGACATAACACATAGTGTGCACTGCCTCTGTCCAAAAAGTAACAGGTAAGTATGATGCACTTAATATGGCTCTAGCTCCCTCAACTAATGTTTGATTTTTTCTTTCAGCTACCCATTCTGTTGAGGTGTTCTTGGAGAGCTTAATTGTCTATTGATTCCCCAAAGTGCACAAAACTCATTTAAAGTTGCATTCTTAAATTCTGTACCATTATCACACGTAATGATTTTACCCTTTTTACTACAAAGATTCTCAGTTTGCACAACAAAGTCTTTTATGATTTCAGGTGTCTCATGTTTATGACCAATGAAAAAGACCCATGAAAATCTTAAATAGTCATCAGTGATGACTAAACAATAAGATTTCATCCCAAGAATTTTTACACTAATTGGACCAAATAGATCCATGTGTAAAAGATGAAGAACAATCTCTACTGAATTTTGACTCTTAAGTTTGAAACTTGATTTATGATGTTTACCTTATAAACAAGAAATACAATGGTCAAGTAATTAAAAATGCTTTTTGGGTAGTCATCAGTGTTGACTAAACAATAAGATTTCATCCCAAGACTTTTTACACTAATTGGACCAAATAGATCCATGTGTAAAAGATGAAGAACAATCTCTACTGAATTTTGACTCTTAAGTTTGAAACTTGATTTATGATGTTTACCTTATAAACAAGAAATACAATGGTCCAGTAATTAAAAATGCTTTTTGGGTAGTCCAGTAACTAGACTATCTTTGACCAATTTATTCATGTTTTGAAGGTTTACATGACAAAGCCTTCTATGCCATAAATCAGACTCCTTTTCAGTAGTTTTGGATATGAAACAGTTAGAATAATCATTTGTTTTAACTTTGTTCATATTCCAATTGTACATGTCCTCATATCTTAGAGTTTGCAAAACTATCATATCATTTGGAATGACATATTTAGATTTTAGAATGTTAACGTATTCAGAAGTGAAAGTTGTTGTGTACTTTTTATCACATACTTGAGACACAGAGAGCAAATTGTAATTCAACTCTTTCACAAAATTCACCTGATCTAAAGTCATTTTTCCATTTGATACTTGTCCTTGACCAGTAACTGTGCCACCCATATCTTCCCCAAAATATACATGTCCTCCAATGAAAGCAACGAAATCTTGCAGTAACTTAAAGTTCCCAGTCATATGCCTAGAGCATCCACTATCCACAACCCATATATTATCTTCAGGATCAGTAGATTGCTCATGCACAAACACATTTCTTAATGAGATTTTGGTACCCACGTTCTTGTAAACTTGGAATTGAATATTTTAAACTTGTTAAACTTGAAATGATCATGTAGTTTCCTTTCAGATATAAAAGATTGATAATCCGAAATAAAATTGTCATCACCAGAGTTAAAACTTTCTACATCCTTTGTTAATGTGTGAAGTCAAAATTTAAATGATTTAGAACCTTGTTCATCAGACTTAAAATTTTGTTCACCAGATTTAAACTGAAAATCTTTATCACCGGAGTTAATTTTCATTTCCTCCGATTTAAAAAAAAAATTGTTTTCAATTTGTAACGATTTTAACTCAGATATAGTATATTTTAACTTTGGCACAGTTAATTCAATCAACAAATCAGGATTTATTCTACCATATCTAATCACATTCACACTTTTAGATTTTTCATGTTTAAGCATGCATTCTTGAAATTTTATTCTACCAAAATGCAATTTAACATGCATTTTATCACAATCAGACACACATTTTAACTTTGATTTCAACCAACAATCTACTAATTTATGTCTCTTTTTGCACAAATTGCACTTTGGTTTCCTCTTTGACTTCCGAAGTTTGACTTTCTTTGTGTCAACATCCAATGATTCTCTAAGAACAATTTCATTCATAATCAATTCATGTCTAGAAAGCACATAATCATTCATATTATAAAATTTATAAGATCTTTCATTCACACAATCATGAACACATCCAATAAATTCTTCTTCAATTTCTAACGAATCTGAATTATTACACAAATTGACATTGTTTTAAATGAAATTAAAGACACCAACAGACTCTGAATTAAACTCCTTAGCATTGTTAACAACATTCTTCTCTGCAATTAACTCTTCAACAAACACAGAATTACTTGACTCCTCTACATTATGACCTGCTACAACATTAAAACATTAAGACTAGCAGTGGCACTCAAATCATTCACATTATGCACAGAATAACAAGTTTCATCAATTTGTTTCAATATCAAATCCATATTAGATTGTAACACAAATACATCATCAAACTTATTTAACTCTAGTAAACTACTTTCAAAGCTTTTTGATTCTGGTTTGACAATATAATTATCATTGAAAGGTGGTAGTACTGCATTGAAACCAATACCAACATTTGCTTTATTAACAATTTGACTCTCAATTATTCCACTTAATTTTTTAGATGACAAATGAAATTTATCAACTTGAATCTTTGCATTTTCATGTTGAGTTTCCAATCTACCCAATTTACCCTTGTAAACAAAGAAAAAGTGTATTTTCAGTAAATTATGGCGTTTAAATCTATTTATCATAAAAACTCTTAAAGTTTAAAGTGTTCTTGATAATTTATTGACTTCGAGATCCTTGATGCTAATTTGATAAACGACAGAGACATGTGAATAAGTACGCATGCTTTGGTAAACTAGTTTGTTGTCCTTTTAGAACCTTGATGCTTACTTGATAAACGACAAAGACAGGTGAATAAGTTGAAAAACAGTACTAAGTAATATTTTCAACATGAAAAACGTGCTTACAGTTGTCAGCTCTGATCAATCTTCAAAGCCAAACACTCTATGTCTAGAATCAATAACAGGTTGCGGAATCACAAGTAATTGATTAAGCCATTGTAATAAGAACAATTAAACTCAACGAATTCAACAATGGAATTTTATATTTCAAAAGCCTTAAAAGGCGGGAAAGTTTGTTACAGATATTTCGGCACTCAAGCTCTTACATCTGAACTCCTCTCATCACTATTTATAGGCTAAAATATCTAACCATTACATTATAACAACCTTTATGTTTATTTAAAAACACTTCGGGTGATCTAATAATTAAATCATCATTTAACTTTAGTTCAAGTGAACTTTGTTCCTCTCCATCCTCTCTAACAAGCAACCATTCACCTCTAGAATAATCAGCCCACCACCTTAGAATATTAGCTCTCTGCTGTATCACCTTGATTCTCTTCAGGGGTGCTATATGCATAGTCATTCTCTTTCTCTTGGCCATGAACTTCTTTCCAAAGTTTACAAATCCTGTTTTGGCACATTCATGAATGAAATTTTGATATTCATATCCATGAAAATAACCACCATGGTTAACCATCTTCAGTTTGCACAATTGCTTAGCATCTTCCACTGATATTTCTCTTAACTACTCCCGTAGTTCTGTAAGACTTGGGCATTGATCCACTTAATCTCTTTATCTTGATGACTATTGCACCAGAATAATGATCAAATCTCCATCCCACAATCGGTGGAAGAATGGACATCTTTAGATTCATTATTTCTTCTCTTTCCGCCCTCAGTTTACTTTGAGACACATCTTTGATTTTTGATCCAGAAGAACTCCCCTCTCCTTGAATAGGACTATCAGCATCTACATGAAATCCATATCTGTCTAGATCCCCTCCATCATCTGCAGTTTTTTCCACCCATTGAGAAATTTCTTCTATCATTGCAGTCACTACAGGATCATCCATATAATAGTCTTCAGGTAAAGAGGATGATTGAGATTGAGAAGTTTTTGCAGATGCTTGTTATGTTTGTTGATGAGATGGTTGAGATTGAACAAGAATATTTGGCTGTGAGGATTGTGCTGAGACTTGTTCTTTCTGTTAAGAAGGTTGAGAAAACCATGACTTTTTCTCCATGTATTGAGAAAATGGAGACTCTTCTTGCTTTACTTTGGTCTTGCAGTGAACATCTTGATTCTGTTTTTCCACTAAAGTCTTCAATGTTACTCTTTGTCTTTGATCATTGAGTAGAAGAATCTTCAACATTTGTATTCTCAGAGACCTTTTCCATCTGTCTTTTTAGTACTTCCTCCTGGATTTTCTTTTCTCTTTTGGATTTTAAGTCTTATCATCACTTTTGTTTGAACAACCAGTTCTTTTCTAATGTTTCAATTTTCATATGACCTACTGACCTGGAATTCATTCCTCCAACAGTTACCAGATAGGTCTTCAAATGGATCTTGTATTGTTTTTCTGAGAGCTTATGTCTGAATTCAAGCATTTTCTTCTTTAAGCTCACTAGCTTGGAAGGAACCAAAGCTGAAGATTTAACATCAAAACTCTTCACTCTTCCTCCAACCTTAACAGTTCTTGCACCAGCATCTGTTGCTACTTCAACAACCTTTTCAACCAATTCTTCTTCTTCTTTTACTGAAATCTTTTCATTCGCATCTTCTTCCACATCACTATCAATTTCAATAATCACCTTCTCATCCTTCTCTCCACCCAGTTCTTCATTCCATTGTTCTTGAGCATGAGCAAAATGTGGCTCTCTTTCCTTAATGAATATACAGAAAGTTTCATCAGCTGATTCATCAAAGAGACCTTCAAACATTCCTTCAAAATATCTTTCAAAAGTATCTTGGTCAACTGATTCACCATGCTGATCAACTACTCTAAATCTTTTCTCTGTTTTTTTCAGTTCGTTTACTTTCATCATCACCCGAACTTTCTTCTGCTTCACCCGAAATAATTTTTTCTTTACCCGAAATAAGTTCTTCTTCACCCGATTTCTTTCCTTCTTCACCCGAATTCTTTTCTTCTTCACCTGAACTTAATTCTTTCTCATCAGATTTCTTTTCTACTTCACCCGAACTTAACTTTTTCTCCCCAGACTTGATTTCCACTTCATCTACCTTCTCTTTTCCTTTCCTGCTCACAACCTCCATTTCCACATCTTTGACTATTTTTCCAATTGTTGAGAAATCAATATCCATGCTTTCGTTTAAACTTTCACTCCTTTCTACCCTTACTCCAGATTCACTCTCACCCTGCACATTAGACAATCTCTCCACATTCATCAATTCAGCATTAATATTTTCTCCCCCTATTTTGGATGCATCATCCATAGGAGAAGATATCTTGCTTTTAGCCCTTAAACTACCCATGATCACACCATTCACTCCTTGCTTCCATCTCAATTGGTTAATCAAAGTAGCGTGTCTCTTTATCAATTGTTCCAACTCCTCAGTTTTCTTTGTTAACTCTAGAATCTTCAAAAAATTACCCCATAAACCTTTTGTTCTTGAAGTATAAACTTGAACAAGAGAAGGAACAGTTTGAGAAACTATTTGAGAAGCCACAACAACAAGAGAAGAAACTGATGGAGAAGCCATATTAGGAAATGAATCAGTTTGTTGAATAATGGTTGATCTAGGAGGAGGAGAAAGAATGGGAATGATAGGAGACTCAGGTTGTTCAGATTTTGTATGTACTTGATCAGCTTCATGTGGACCACCTTGTTGCACTTGTTGTACATTTTGTTGGTGAAAATCTGCTACCATCTCTCCCTGTAGCTCCAAGAATGTATTGATAGCTACTCTTGCTTGCTCAACCATATGAGGAAAGAATGGTGTGAAGTGCACAGAGAATACAACCTTAGCTTTGGAAAAGGATTTCTCCATAGTGTTCATAATTTTCCAATTCATATTTTCATCCTTCAAGATAGGACCCTTAAGAATCAACCCCTGAATCTCTGAATGAAGAATAATATGAATGAACCTTGGGTATATTAGAAATCTTGTAGCACTACCCTCTGTCATCCTCTGCATATTATCCATGATATACCCAGAAAAATTGAATTTCCTTTGAGAGATTAAACACACAAATGCAGAGGCAAGATTGTGGTTCATCTCATCAAATCCTCCGGATCTCCCAAACATGCAACATACAAGGATATGAATAAGATACCTCAATTGAAAGAGACCCTTGCATTTTTGACCATGCTTTCAGGAAAGTCTCCTTCATATCCGATTTGTCTACAGACAATTTTTATTTCATCCATACCCAGCTACTCAATCCCTTCAGCATCATCTAACACCAGTACCCTTCTTATGACATCTTAAGTAACAATCACCTCCTCTTTGAACACTTGAAGAAATAGTTCTCACTCCATCTACTACTCCAAACCTAGCATTTGCCCAGAATTCTTGAATCATGTCACTATATAAGACTGGGCTCTCAGAAATGGAAAATCTTAGATTGGAATTTATCACATTGTTAGTACTTAAATACAACATTATGTTTGGATTTATAAGTAAGAGCCATCTGTAACAAATTCACATTGTTAGTACTTAAATACAACAGTAAAAATGATTCAAAACAAATGAATAAATATATAAAAATAAAATAATACCTTACAGAACAAGGAAACAAGGTAACACAAATACCAAAAACAGAGAATCGCCCCAAAACACACTTAAACGCTCTAGAATTTGAAGAGACAGTTCAAATCTTAATCGATCAGAATAATAAACTGCTAGTGAGATTAGCAATTTAGAACCGGATAAGAGATGCAAATTACTTTATTAAAAAATGATTATTTAATTATTAATGAATTAAAATTGAATTAGGGAAAATAATATAATTAATTTCCCACCAAAAGTCACCCGACTTAAAGAACAGTAACCCGAATTGAAATTTAATAATAATAACTTTAACCGACTTAAAAATATGAAAATCCGACTTAAAACATTAAAGACTCCGACTTAAAAATAAAGACCCAGACTTAAAACTTAAGGTCAACAAAGTCAACACAACCCGAAATAAAAAATATACCCGAATTAAAAATAAATGGTCAATAAAGTCAACAAAATTACAAGAAATAAATTAAAATAATATCCGAATTATATTAATTAAAAATTAACTCTTTAAAGCTGTCTGGGTTAAAAGTTTTACCCAGAACTGATTCAGTTAAAATCATCAGTTAATTTTGAAATAGTTTATAAAACATAATTTCATTTTCAAAATCAAAAACTTATATTTAGGATTTCATAAATTAGTTAATAAGAGCAAATTTTCAACAGAAATGAAATATTTTATAAAGTACATAAACCTGTAGTTCTATTAGAGTTCATCCTATGTCAAAAGATCATTCATTGTAGATTTTAATATTTTAAAAAGGACATAATATACAATCAAACTTTTCAAATTCTTGTTAAGTAGAAATATGGCATTTATATCTTATTTACTTAAAACAGAGCAGTTTTGTGACAAATTTTAAACAAATTATTTGACTGAACACATGACTAATCTTCAACCTTTATTGAGAGTCCCCAGAATATGATTTCTCAACCTTATAAACTGCTTTCTCTCTCAAGATATTTTTGATTAAATGGATGTTTTTATGTTCAAATTGGACTTAGTACTACTGTTCAACTCCTTGTCTCTGCCGTTTATCAAGTTAGCATCAAGGATCTTAGAGGACAATAGACTAGTTTATTAAAGAATTTGGACATATTCACATGTCTCTGCCTTTTATCAAGTTGGCATCAAGGATCTCAAGGTCAATAAATAAAGTCACTTTTAAAACATTATAGTTTTATAATAAATAGATTTATATGCTCATACTTACTGAAAATATGACTTTCTTTTGTTTTTCTACTTGACAATCACTGAATTCCCATTTAAAAGTTGATGGTGTTAGTAGGTTATGGCTTATACTTATAGCCTATCAAACCTAACACTTGGGTCCGGCCCACTGAATCTCAATCTGACAAAAGGACCAGAACCCGGAACGTGAGCCCCGACACCGGGAATAAGGCCCCGTGTCCGGGCCCCGAGAGTTGTGTACCGGCACCTAGCGCCCCGTGTCCGGGAATCGTGGCCCCGTGTCCGGGATCCGGGAGTCGTGTCCCGGAACCTAGCGCCCCGTGTTCGGGAATCGTGGCCCCGTGTCCGGGATCCGGGAGTCGTATCCCGGCACCTAGCGCCCCGTGTCCGGGAATCATGGCCCCGTGTCCGGGATCCGGGAGTTGTGTCCCGGCACCTAGTGCCCCGTGTCCGGGAATCGTGGCCCCGTGTCCGGGATTCGGGAGTCGTCTCCCGGCACCTAGCGCCCCGTGTCCGGGAATCGTGGCCCCGTGTCCGGGATCCGGGAGTCGTGTCCGGGCACCTAGCGCCCCGTGTCCGGGAATCGTGGCCCCGTGTCCGGGAGTTGTGTCCCGACACCTAGCGCCCCGTGTCCGGGAATCGTGGCCCCGTGTCCGGGATACGGGAGTTGTGTCCCGGCACCTAGGTGCCCCGTGTCCGGGAATCATGGCCCCGGAACCTGGTGTCCGGGAGTTGTGTCCCGGCACCTGGTGTCCGGGAGTTGTGTCCCGGCACCTGGTGTCCGGGAGTTGTGTCCCGGCACCTAGGCGCCCCGTGTCCGGGAGTCGTGGCCCCGACACCTAGCTGGTCCCGTGCTCGGAGATCTGCCGGCATCCGACGCTTAGTCCGACACTCATGCTCTGGCATGTCTAAGGACTTGTGTAGACCAACACTGATGCTTTGGAGTTCATCTCAAGGTATCATGCTCCTGACATTTTGCCAGTCAGACATCCAAGCCTAATGTTTGGATGTAACCGTCAAAGGCATTGATGAGATTATATCATTGCAGGAGCGTTACCTTTTCACTTATACCCGTTGGAATCCTATTGATGAACAATAAATGAACATCATGACTGTTGTTGGTACCTGGCAAGGTTGGGTATAAATACCCAACGCTTCAGGTTTTAGAGGCAGCTTCATCATCTTCCTCACATACTCACTGACCGGAATACTTAACCATATTCCATCAAGCCTTTCCGATCAATCTCTTGTCCACCTTAGACTCGCCAAGAGTCTGTTAGGTTTGCACTGCTTGAGCAGGAGGCCAAGAGAGTGATCAATCTAACCCAAGTTACTGAGCCTGTCGATTCTTGCTCTAACATTGGCGCCATCCGTGGGACACGTTTTTTAGCAACGGTGTTTCATCTTCATTTCCAGATTTTCACAAGTTTTTTTCTTTAATTCGTTTCTTTTTTCATCATGGAAGACATGAACTCTTCACCAATAATTTCCTCAGTCCCAGAAGTAACTACTACAACACCACCCCCCAGTGACTGTTGTGACCACATCCCAAGCTGAAGGGAATACCACCCTGATACCGACAATTGTTTCGTCACCTCATGCATTTGTTTCATTGCCTATTCCATCCAGTCAGTTCATACCAGACATGGAGACAGACATGGTGTTTGAAAGAGGTCCTATGGGGAGGAAAGGCAGGCATGGATTTTCCGCCTTGGAGGATTGGACACTAGGAGATTCAGGTCCTGCCCGTCTGTATCGATCAACAACCAATGGACCTTTGTATTCTACACGGGTGCCCGTAGCTAGTGCATCTGCCATACCAACGCCAAACGTGTCAAGTTTTCAGATCCCCATGTCCCGTACCTCAACACTGCACGAAGAAGCCGTTGAAGCCTCTAGGCAGGCTGTCCCAGAACTTCATGGCTTTGAAGCCCCTAGGAAGCCTGCCTCGGCGGGATCCCAACCCGGCACTCAAGGAACTGGAGAGGACCCAAGCATGGGAACGCAGAGAAGGACATATCAGAATAACCAAGGAGCAGCATCAGTCCCGGCACCAACCTCATCTAATCACCTCCTGGCTCAACTATTGGCATCCCTGCAGCCAGCACCACCACAGGTAATCCCCCAACAATCCGAAACAGATGTCCTGTTAACACAGTTGGCGGATCGCCTGAGGCAGAACGCGCCGACACCGGCGCCACCTCAAAATCCCAATCAGGAGTTATTACGACTGTTGCAGCAACTAGCAGAAGGAGAAATGCCAAAGAAGCTATTATGCCTGTATCAATAGTAAGTTCGAAATTTTGTGACTGGGTGTCAAGATATCCGATGCCAGACAAGCAGAAGGTCCCCTCCATCGTAGGCACTTATGACGGCACAAGAGACCCAGACGACGATATGGCCTTGTTTGAGCAGGCCATCATGACAGAAAAATGGGTAGACCCGATAGCTTGTAAAATGTTTCCAGGAACATTGCAAGGGTTTGCAAGAGATTGGTTTGCTGGCCTTCCAGAGAGGAGCATTAGGGTTTGCTGATCTAAAGGCAAAGTTTGTGTATCAATTCTTTCAGCAAAAGAAACAACGCAGGACACATCTGGATGCCCACCTAATCCGGCAGAAGGAAGGGGAAGCTTTGCGAGACTTCATCCTGTGGGACACGCAGGAATGCCAAAAGATCCCAGGTTTGCCAGAAAGCCAACAAATTTCAGGTTTCACCTTTTCCCTCTTGCCTGGTCAGTTGCAGGAAAAACTTGCAAAAAGGACTCCTGCCACCTTCAAGGAAGCCACAGATAGAGCCTATGACTTCTTAAGATCAAGGGAAACTGTCTCTTTGGCAAGAGGAGTGGCTGGAAAGAAGGACAAGCTTTGGAACGGTGGGACAACGTCAGGTAGACAGGACCAACTGCGGGAAGATAGGAGAAATGACAGACGGGATGACAGAGGCAACAGAAGGTTTAGCCCTTATGACAAGACTGCATCCGAGCCATTTTCTCAACAAGACCCCGAAAGAGATCCTGCAGACAGAGCAGTAGGCTCTACTTTTTAAACCTCCACCACAATGGCACACAGTCTGGTAAGAAAAACATGAACAAGTACTGTGAATTTCACGAGGACCATGGACATGACACCATGCCTTGTCGGGAATTGAAAGGAGAGATCAGAAGGGGCGCTGGACGAAGGGAAGTTAGGAACACCTAGTGCCAGCTGCAAGACAACAAACCAAGGACCCCAACCTAGAAAACATATGCCCTGGCAAAAGAGGGGGAGATACTGAACGACCGGGACCGCCAAAAGGTCACATCTTTATGATTGAAGGTCAGACATACATAGACTAACCCTAGATCAAGGTCTGATAAATTTTTATTCTATGTTTTCATGTTTTGTCAAGGTTTAACCTTGTTTTCTATCAAGGATATGGATACCATGCCTTATAATAAAATGTTTGGTCTGATATTATCCCAATTATGCACTGCATTATCTTTTTATTTTATGAACATTGTTCAACATCACAAGCATAAGGCCAAATGAGACACTCATGTCTAAGCCAAAACATGCGAACACGTCTTTTCATCTACTTGAGAAAAGATAAGCACTTCTCATAGGGAAACGACATACCTCGCGAGTAAGACAAATAAACGGTTAACCAAATAATGCATCACTGATGTAATATGCTTAAATAGCAAACAAATCATAAGATAAAATATCCAACGGATAAACATTATTATAAAAGAAACCACTCATAGAGCCAAGCAACATATCCAAACCATAAAGCTTATAAAGCTGATATTCATAACAGAAAGGGGAAAAATGTTCCAAACATATAAAAAAGAGCAAAACACTACACTGGTGGCATAGACACTGGTGGTGTAACAATAGCCAAGAAGATCATCAATAGAATGTCCAAGTCTTGGACAATGCGCTCCAGGATAAGAAAATTTTCTTTTCAAACAAAGCATTAGCAGCTCGCATCTGACTTTGCGCCAAAGGATCAAGAAAGGGTAGCACTGCATCACCGGCAACGGATCGCAACTTGGTCCCTACAATGTGTTGGCCAAATGCATGAGTAGCCCGATTAACTTCCAACATCAAATTCATCACATCAGGATGATCAAGTAATAGCTTGAACAACTCACGAAAAGCAGCAAGAAGGTCTTTTCTACCCTGAAAGGCAACATCAAGTTGCTGGCGCTGAGACTCAACTACCTGTCTCTCAACCTCTAAAGATTGGTCACTGTCGCCAACTCCTTATCCTTTGCAGCCAGATATTTTCATACTCCTGCGCCCCTCCTTAATAATCCATCCCTCTCTTTCTCTAATTTGGAAATCTTGCAGAAAGATCACTAATCCCTTGTCCCGGCCGGAAACAATCTCGCGTTCGGCCTCAAGATCTTTCCTAACCACACGCCAAACTTTCCACTCTTTCTTCAGATCCGAGTAATCAACTTTCGTTTTCATGATCTTCACATGTACGCTGCCTAGCAAGTATATGTCCCATAAGCATGAAAAAGGCTCATATCAGCATCATCCAACAATTCAGAAGCTCCTTGCAACTTTGACTGCATAACAAGTTGAGGTGGGACAACATTGTCCATGAAATCCCTAAGAGATCCACCGTTTTCCCATTGTCACCCCCCACAAAATGACCAGCAGGCACAAACGTAGACCAGATGGCGTGCCAACAAATGCAGACGGTTGAAAGTACTGCCACAAGCAGGAAGAGACATGATAGTAGATCCATGGGGCGCCATCTGAAGGCCCCATAACGCCTTACAAGATTTGTTCCAAGAAGTGGAGAAGCAGGGAACAACATTTTTTTCGATTTGGGTGTAGGAAGGTCATAATCCTCAACATTTATTGATGGCCTCTTTCCTAACACAGATGCACCATCAAAGCATGGCTCATGACCATCGTCAGATCCAATATCCTCCAACTCAACTGCATAAAAGAAAGACAAGTTAGTTACTAAACACGAAAAATAATCATAACTCATAGGTACCTTGTCTCTGACGAGAAGAATCCTGCTCTTCAAGCATGTAACCATTGGGATCAAGATCATCACCTACACAAACAAAAAACATCAGTTATATATAGCTATTATTTAAATAGACCAAAAGGTTTGAAATAATACCAGCAGGGGATACTACGAGATCTTCATCCTCAGTATTCTCTGGAAGCGGAAGCCTAACCTCCAGGCCCTGCCCCTCTCTTCCTGTAGGAGAAACACCAGGGACATCAACACCAGCTGCTTTGTACATCTGGCAAGCTACGGCAGGCGGATGATCCTCTACTTCACATGCTTCATCCCCCACTAAGAAATCTAGCAACCCCATAACTGCAACAAGAAAAAAGATATAAATGACAATCAACTTCACGAAATAATTA
>CAJVGC010000592.1:10274031-10337147 GCA_910822075.1 Senecio squalidus
ACAGAGCATGTAGGCTCTACTTTTAAACCTCCACCACAATGGCACACAGGTCTGGTAAGAAAAACATGAACAAGTACTGTGAATTTCACGAGGACCATGGACATGACACCAATGCCTGTCGGGAATTGAAAGGAGAGAAGAAGGGCGCTGGACGAAGGGAAGTTAGAACACCTAGTGCCAGCTGCAAGACAACAAAACCAACAGGACCCCAACCAGAAAAACGTATGCCTGGCAAAAGAGGGGGGGAGAATACTGAACGACCGGGACCGCCAGAAGGTCACATCTTTATGATTGAAGGTCAGACATACATAGACTAACCCTAGATCAAGGTCTGATAAATTTTTATTCTATGTTTTCATGTTTTGTCAAGGTTTAACCTTGTTTTCTATCAGGACATGGATACCATGCCTTATAATAAAATGTTTGGTCTGATATTATCCCAATTATGCACTGCATTATCTTTTTATTTTATGAACATTGTTCAACATCACAAGCATAAGGCCAAATAAGACACTCATGTCTAAGCCAAACATGCGAACACGTCTTTTCATCTACTTGAGAAAAGATAAGCACTTCTCATAGGGAAGCGACATACCTCGCGAGTAATACAAATAAACGGTTAACCAAATAATGCATCACTGATGTAATATGCTTAAATAGCAAACAAATCATAAGATAAATATCCAACGGATAAACATTTATTATTAAAAAGAAACCACTCATAGAGCCAAGCAAAATATCCAAACCATAAAGCTTATAAAGCTGATATTCATAACAGAAAGGGAAAAATGTTCAACATATAAAAAAGAGCAAACACTACACTGGTGGCATAGACACTGGTGGTGTAACAATAGCAAGAAGATCATCAATAGAAATGTCCAAGTCTTGGACAATGCGCTCCAGGATAAAAATTTTTCTTTTCAAACAAAGCATTAGCAGCTCGCATCTGACTTTGCGCCAAAGGATCAAGAAAGGGTAGCACTGCATCACCGGCAACGGATCGCAACTTGGTCCCTACAATGTGCCAAATGCATGAGTAGCCCGATTAACTTCCAACATCAAATTCATCACATCAGGATGATCAAGTAATAGCTTGAACAACTCACGAAAAGCAGCAAGAAGGTCTTTTCTACCCTGAAAGGCAACATCAAGTTGCTGGCGCTGAGACTCAACTACCTGTCTCTCAACCTCTAAAGATTTGGTCACTGTCGCCAACTCCTTATCCTTTGCAGCCAGGATATTTTGCGCCCCTCCTTACTAATCCATCCCTCTCTTTCTCTAATTTGGAAATCTTGGCAGTAAAGATACACTAATCTCCTTGTCCCGGCCGGAAACAATCTCGCGTTCGGCCTCAGATCTTTTCCTAACCACAGCCAAACTTTCACCTCTTCTTCAGATCCGAGTAATCAACTTTCGTTTTTCATGATCTTCACATGTACGCTGCTAGCAAGTATATGTCCCATAAAGCCATGAAAAAGGCTCATATCAGCATCATTCCAACAATTCAGAAGCTCCTTGCAACTTTGACTGCATAACAAGTTGAGGTGGGACAACATTGTCCATGAAATCCCTAAGAGATCCAACAGTTTTCCCATTGTCACCCCCACAAAATGACCAGCAAGGCACAAAACGTAGACCAGATGGCGTGCCAACAAATGCAGAAGGTTGAAAAGTACTGCCACAAGCAGGAAGAGACATGCTAGTAGATCCATGGGGCGCCATTGAAGGCCCCCCCAAACATACAAGATTTTTTCCAAGAAGTGGAGAAGCAGGGAACAACACTTTTTTCGATTTGGGTGTAGGAAGGTCATAATCCTCAACATTTATTGATGGCCTCTTTCCAAACACAGATGCACCATCAAAGCATGGCTCATGACCATCGTCAGATCCAATATCCTCCAACTCAACTGCATAAAAAAAAAAAGACAAGTTAGTTACTTCAAACAGCGAAAAATAATCATAACTCATAGGTACCTTGTCTCTGACGAGAAGAATCCTGCTCTTCAAGCATGTAACCATTGGGATCAAGATCATCACCTACACAAACAAAAAACATCAGTTATATATAGCTATTATTTAAATAGACCAAAAAGTTTGAAATAATACCAGCAGGGGATACTACGAGATCTTCATCCTCTGTATTCTCTGGAAGCGGAACCCTAACCTCCAGGCCCTGTCCCTCTCTTCCTGTAGGAGAAACACCAGGGACATCAACACCAGCTGCTTTGTACATCTGGCAAGCTAAGGCAGGCGGATGATCCTCTACTTCACATGCTTCATCCCCACTAAGAAATCTAGCAACCCCATAACTGCAACAAAGAAAAGATATAAATGACAATCAACTTCACGAAATAATAAAGTCAAAAAAGGATTTTAAAGAGACCCACATTTCTTTGATGTCTTCGACACAATGACGGGAACCGTCTCCTCTTCAACATCCTTAATAATTCCAGCCATCGCCAACACCCCTTCGGGGCATATCCTATACCTCACAGACATACGGCGGAGGCGTGCATATGCCTCTGCCTTAGGAACGGAAAGCTCGGGGAGTTCATTTACTCCGTTGGGTATCTTAGATGGCCAGCTAAAAAGGGCACTTGACCAAAGCTTAATAAACGATCTATCCACAAAAATAAAGTCAAACCGCCAGTTCTTAAGGCTATCAGGAGGATCCTCAACTAGTTTCCATTCTTTGCTTCTCTCTCTGTTCTAGGCTAAACCAGTCTCTAGATTTACACAGTTCAAGCAATTTCATCCCAACCAACACACATTCTACACATTATAACCTATAGCACCCAACTACAAGATTGCATTTGGGCAAATCCAATTTTGTACTGAGGTTAGCACTTTCATATAAAAGGAGCTACATGGAAGTCTAAGGTTTGACATGGGTAAGACGGTGGATGTATAAAGTAATTTTTTTCCTGCAAGGCAAGGCTTTCAAGTGGCACGTTGGTTCTATGGTAGGTGCTACAAGATTGAAGGAACTAAGGCACTGGGAAACCTAGTATTACAATACGCTAGCTTAACATCATTGATTGCAACTAACTTCATTTCCTAACCTCTTTCTTCTTTTCAGGAAACCATTTTTTCAAGCTTTTGAACCCATTATAACAAAATGCTACAATTCAAGAATACTGAATAAGATAAAAAATAAGACTCAAGCTGCAAGGATGGAGAAAACAACAATACTTACCCGCAAAGGACAACCTTCTGAATGGAACGAGTAAACTCACCTGTTCAGAAGAGCCTCAGTTACGAAAAAAAAAAAAAAAAAATTGGGCCGGCACAAAAGGCCGGCTTTATGCCGGCTAACAACATCACGTCGCCGGCAAAAAAGGCCGGCTGTGTGCCGGCTACTTGCCTAGCCACCGAACAGGAACCGGACGTCGCAAAAAAAAAAAAAAACTTACCGAACGGCTAAAGCAGAAGAGTTAGGCTTCAAAACCTAATTTTTAAAACCTAACTGGGGGGCATGATGGTGTTAGTAGGTGATGGCTTATACTTATAGCCTATCAACCCTAACACTTTGACCCGGCCCACTGAATCTCAATCTGACAAAAGGACCAGAACCCGGAACGTGAGCCCCGACACCGGGAATAAGGCCCCGTGTCCGGGAATCGTGGCCCCGTGTCCGGGATCCGGGAGTCGTGTCCCGGCACCTAGCGCCCCGTGTCCGGGAATTGTGGCCCCGTGTCCGGGATCCGGGAGTTGTGTCCCGGCACCTAGCGCCCCGTGTCGTGGCCCCGTGTCCGGGATCCGAGGGTCGTGTCCCGGCACCTAGCGCCCCGTGTCCGGGAATCGTGGCCCCGTGTCCGGGATCCGGGAGTCGTGTCCCGGCACCTAGCTCCCCGTGTCCGGGAATCGTGGCCCCGTGTCCGCGATCCGGGAGTCGTGTCCCGGCACCTAGCGCCCCGTGTCCGGGAATCATGGCCCCGTGTCCGGGATCGGAGAGTTGTGTCCCGGCACCTAGCGCCCCGTGTCCGGGAATCATGGCCCCGTGTCCGGGATCCGAGAGTCGTGTCCCGGCACCTAGTGCCCCGTGTCCGGGAATCGTGGCCCCGTGTCCGGGATCCGGGAGTCGTGTCCCGGCACCTAGCGCCCCGTGTCCAGGAATCGTGGCCCCGTGTCCGGGATCCGGAAGTTGTGTCCCGGCACCTAGGCGCCCCGTGTCCGGGAATCATGGCCCCGGCACCTGGTGTCCGGGAGTTGTGTCCCGGCTCCTAGGCGCCCCGTGTCCTGGAATCGTGGCCCCGGCACCTAGCTGGTCCCTTGCTCGAAGATCTGCCCCGGCATCCGACGCTCAGTCGGACACTCATGCTCTGGCATGTCTAAGGACTTGTGTAGACCAACACTGATGCTTTGGAGTTCATCTCAAGGTATCATGCTCCTGACATTCTGCCAGTCAGACATCCAAGCCTAATGTTTGGATGTAACCGTCAAAGGCATTGATGAGATTATATCATTGCAGGAGCGTTACCTTTTCACTTATACCCGTTGGAATCCTATTGATGAACAATAAATGATCATCATGACTGTTGTTGGTACCTGGCAATGTTGGGTATAAATACCCAACGCTTCAGGTTTTAGAGGCAGCTTCATCATCTTCCTCACATACTCACTGACCGGAATACTTAACCATATTCCGTCAAGCCTTTCCGATCAATCTCTTGTCCACCTTAGACTCGCCAAGAGTCTGTTAGGTTTGCACTGCTTGAGCAGGAGGACAAGAGAGTGATCAATCTAACCCAAGTTACTGAGCCTGTCGATTCTTGCTCTAACAAAAGTTATTAATTTTAGTGATTTTATGCAGTGAATAAACCACAAATTGTTAAAGTTTTCAAAATACAGAAATATGTGCATTTATGAATGTATTTGGTTTCATGAAATTCTTTAAATACTGAACTATTTTAAATTATGTTGGAATTTATGTTTATGACTTATTTGTAAGAAATTTTGTTTTGTGAAACATTTTCAAATTTTGTAATGTTTTTGAGTTTTTCATTTTCTACAAAAAAATATCCAAAACATTGCAAATAGAATAGAAGGAAAAGATAAAAGAAATGGAGTAGAAATTTGGATGGTTGATTTTAGAGATATTTAAAGGAGGAAGAGATAAATGGAGGAGGTTTTTGGGTGGTTGATTTTGGAGAAGAAAGTGAGATAATTGAAATAAAGAGAAATGAATTAATATTTTGGATTTTGGATTTGAGGAGAAATTACTTTTTTACCCATCACATGTTTGGCACATGTCACATTTAACGTTAAAAATTAACGATTGTTAGACGCAGGGACCAAACGTGTAACCAAACATATGCCCCAGGGACTGGACCCGAACGATTTGTGACCCGGGGATTGAACCCGTTAAATTGAAACAAACACAGGGACCAATTATATAATTAACTCAAATATATACACTATTAGAATTAATCTTTACTATATACACTACAAGAACTAAACTATATGGGTTGTAATTGGATACGAGGACGGTTACGTGTAATCGGGTGGGCTTGTCAAAACCCGTCACCGGCCCGAACTCGTTATATATATTTATATATATATATATATATATATATATATATATATATATATATATATATATATATATATATATATATATATATATATATATATATATATATATATACCGCTTCCTACCTCTAAACCTGTCAAAAGGCCCCCAAATCCGACCCAATTATCTCGTGTTTCTGATTTCCCCATTGATTACGAGGTGTTTTTTCCACATACATACATGAATACACCAATACATATACTTATGTACTAGTGTTTTTTCCACATACATACATGAATACACCAATACATATACTTATGTACTCATACAACATATAAAAGATACGATCGACGGATAAATATCACTGGACTAATGTAAGATACTAAGTAGGGGTGTAAACGGGTACGATTTCGAGCTCGGATCGTTTAAGTTTTACAGAGTTCGAGCTGGAACTTGGTTTGTTTCGAGCCTTATATGTAAAGCTCAAACTAGGCTTGTAAGATATAGGTCAGGCTCAAGCTCGGCTCGAATTCTGTTCGGGTTCGACTCGTTTAAGTAATAAAATATTAATTTATTATTATTATTATTATATATATATATATATATATATATATATATATATATATATATATATATATATATATATATATATATATATATATATATATATATATATATATATATATATATATATATATATTTGGCTTATTTATATTATATTATATTATATATATATAAACAAAATCATGTTTAGGGGTGCGAGTTCATTGGAAGAAGTTCGGGTTCGAACTCGTCTAATAAAGGAGCTTTTTATGTTATGTTCAAGCTCGTATCGAGTTCGTTTAGGCCTGACTCGAACTGAGCTTTTTAGAAGTCGAGCTTGAGTAGCTTGACTCATTTATACGCCTACATACTACTAACTGAAAATTGTGAATTAAATATTAGGGCAATATAGATAATATAGTAACAAGATATCAAATAGCTATACCTACTTTATTTTGATCAATTTTTGTTTATGGACAATATTTTTAAGACGAAGGTAGTATATTTTTTCCACTTACGTTAAAATTTATTTTATAAACTTTCATGGATTACTTTTACGTTTATAACTTTTCAAAAGTTAAATGTTATTAGCAATTATTAAAAAAAATGTTAGTTAAAATAATTCCATTTATATGTAAAACATATACAAATTGAGTAAATTAAACAAATTATAAAAAATATTACTAGTATCAACTAACATTAATATCAATTAAAACACTTAATCAATACACACATGACATAAGCTAGAAAAATCAAGTATTAAAATTGTTACTTATTTTTATTTTCACTTTCCCCAAATTACATGTCCTGTTTTTCATTTCCCTCACAAACTTCCCCCCAAATTTTCCACCCTAATTTTCATTTTCTCCTGAATTGAAGCTATCACAATATCAAATGGAGATTTGAGTCACACTCAAAACCCTCATATTATTTTGTTGCTCATCATTCTTCTATCTATCAACTCACCTCACGACTTTTCTTTAGGCAACAAGGATTTCAAACAGGTTAGTATTGAATATGACTTCAATCTTTCATAATGTTGTAATTCAGCTTCAAAACTTAAACTCTTGTTTCGTTAAATTCTTATTTTGTTAGTATATAGTATTAATGTTGGTTCATCTGTTACGTTTCTTATTAAGGGGCTGTTTGTTTCGGCTTATTTAACGGGCTTACGAGCTTATGTAACTTTTTATAAGCTCATAAGCCCATTTTTTTCCGGCTTACGAGCTTATCAAGTTTAGCTTATGACTTATTTAAAGCCATAAGTAAAACTTATAAGCTCGTAAGCCAGAAAAAAAAATGGGCTTATGAGCTTATAAAAAATTACATAAGCTCATAAGTCCGTTACATAAGCCGAAACAAACACCTCCTAAGTTCACCTTTTTTTAACTGTTTATAACTTTTTTTAATTGTTAGTGGATATTCAATATGTCGACTCCTAATGGTAGAGGGTGGATGTATGAAAGGATCGATGGCACACTAATTAGTAGGTCTTGGATAACAAAATTAGATACAAAAATTTTGAACACGGTTTTTTCGAACGAAGTAGTTGTCAAAAGAAACACTGTTGACGGTACAATAATACACAGATTTGATGCCCTTGCTTAAAGTGTAAGTGTAAAAAGTATAAAAGCAGAGATGATGTTTATTTAGACTTGATGAAGTTCGGGTTTCAACCTGATTATACAAGTTGGTGGGCACATGGTGAAACATACACTGATTTTCAAGAGACAGGACCACGTTCTAGTGCAGTAGAAGATGATAATGGCGATGACGTTGATGGTTGCACGCGCATGGTGTTAGATACCATGCGCCCAACTGATTTTAATAACTTGGAAGAACAAGACCCGAATTCAGACACAAAGAAGTTTTATGACATGTTAGAAGCTGCCGACGAGCCTTTCTATCCGGGGTGTCAAACATTTTCAACATTACAATGGGCCTCAAGGATGATGCATTGGAAGTCAAAATGTAATGTGTCAGAGTCGACTTATAATAGGTTGGTTCGTGAGTTGAGAGTAGTTTTACCAGCCGGAAATAATGTCGATGAGAACTTCTATGAAACAAAGAAAAGATTATCGAAACTAAGTCTTCCGAAAGTGAAGATTGATGCTTGCAAAAATCATTACATGTTGTCTCATGATAAAACGAAATACTTGACCAAGTGTGGAGTATGCGGATTATCACGTTACAAGGATAACAAAGGTAAAAGCAAGGTCCCTAATCTTGTCTTGACGTACTTCCCAATTACTCCTAGACTTCAAAGGATGTACATGTCGAAAAAGACAGCCAAAGACCTGACCTGGCACTATGATCATCCATCAGAACCGGGTAACATGGCACATCCAAGAGATGGTGCGGCTTGGAAGCATGTTGACTCAAGTTATCCAGAATTCGCTGAAGAGAGTCGAAATGTACGCTTGGTTTATGCACCGATGGCTTTACTCCAAATAGCCAAACCTCAAATCCGTATTCGTTATGGCCTGTGTTTATTACAATCTATAACTTACCTCCTTGGATGTGTATGAAAAATGATTATGTTAACCTAAGCTTGGTTATTCCAGGAAGAAAAAGCCCAGGTCAGAACTTGGATGTGTTCTTACAACCGCTGTTAGATGAGTTAAAAACGTTGTTTACACATGGTGTTCAAACTTATGACAACTATCGTAAAAATAATTTTACAATGAAAGTTATACTATCGTAAGCTATAATTTTACAATGTAGCACTTATTTAAAACCTAACACTTCTTTTTCGTTAACTATCTAGGAAGTTGGGCTCATTGAAAAGAACAGTGAGAAATAAAGCGAGGGTTGAGGGGTCTATTGTTGAGTCCTATCTTGTTAAAGAACTATCTACCTACTGCTCCGTGTATTTTGAGCCAACTATAGAAACTCGACTTAATCGCGATCCTAGGAATTTCGCACCTGATATTTCTAGTTTTTCATTTACCGACAATCGATTAAGCATTTTTAAAGTTGCATCTCGAAGATTATTCAATAGTGGTGGAAAAAAGAGAGCTTTGAACGGGGACGAGAAACACAAGGCTCATACTTATATTTTGCTTAATTGTCCAGAGGTTTACCCTTTCATAAGTTATATGTTCTCTTTTCTAATGAACGTAGACTTAGAAAGTACTTTAAAACTAGTTCTCATTGTTTATTTTCTGTCTAGGTTGTTTGACGATGCCATGATACAACAAAATCCTTATATTGATAGTGGAACACTTGATAAAGGTAGAGACGAACAGTTTGGTAAGTGGTTCCTTAATAATTTACTAAGTGAGCCGAATGATAACAATGAGAATTTAATAAATCTAGCACGTCGACCACTAAGTTATGTTCAATCACATAAAGGATATTTCGTCAATGGCTACAAGTTCGACACCATGCGACATGGAAGTGGACTGGTCACACACAATAGTGGTGTATGTGTGAAAGGTTCTACTTATAATGAATCAGAGTGTGACTACTATGGGTCCCTGGTCGAGGTCATAGAGGTTGAGTATCACGGTGGTTCTATTGATCGTTGTATTGTTGTATTGTTTAAGTGTGAGTGGTTTCATCCGGCTGAAGGGATAAGAGTCATAAAAAAGCATAATCTGGTTGATATCAAATTCAAAAAGAAGGGATGTAGCGACGACCCGTTTATTCTAGCATCACAAGCACAACAAGTCTATTATGCACCTTATCCTTCAATGACCAAGGATTTGAAAGAGTGGTGGGCTGTTGTTAAAACAAAGCCACGAAGCATATTTGAAGTTTCAGAAGTTGTTGAAGAAGTATGTGATGTTGATAATAATGTGGACGAGGAAGTTTTCTTTCAAGAGACTGAAAGGTTGATTTGTGAACTTAACACAGGTACAAATGAACAAATTTGTCTTGTCACAAAAGGAGTAGTAGAGGAAATTGAAACAGATGGTATTAATGATGGTATGGATATTACTATCGAAGATGGTAACACTGAAGGTGTGGATAATACTATGGAATCTAGTGTTCGTGAACAAGAGCATGAAAATATGTATGATGATTCATATGAGGATCATGTTTTATCCTATCATTTATCCGAGTAGTATGTTATATCAATTTTAGAATTTTGCTATATTTATTTAATTTTTTGTTTTACACTTGGTTCTAAATTTGTTCTAAATATACCTTATCTGGTGAAGTGATTATGTTAATATTTAGTTATTGACTGTTTAATCATTTTGTTAAATGTACAAATTATGGCACGTGGAGGTGGTAGAGGTGGCAAAGGGGCTAGGGGTGGCACAGGTGGTAGAGGTGGAAAAGGTCGGGGTATCGTTCAATTTAATAGTGGTACTGGACACGGATTAGAGAATCAAATCTCAGATGTACGCTCTGAGGTTAGATCAGAGGATAACATTGAAGATACACGTTCAGAGGTTCGATTAGAGGGTCACAACTCAGATACACTTTCTGGTTTTGGATTATAGAATCAAATTATTGATACACGTTCAGAGGTCAGACCGGAGGATGATATACTTCTCACCACTGATGAAAACACAGAGTCATCGCAACAACAACATACTAGAGGGTCAAACACAACACCTAATTATCAATAACCACCAAGGGAGACTATTGTCCCATATGGGAATTTGTATGTATATGCTTTTAACAAGTATTTTGATTGAAAAATATTGATACTATAGTTAACTATTTCACATTATTCACATTGTAGGTTTACCGAGCAGAAAGTGGGCTTCCAAATTATTGATATATTCAAGCAGTTGTTTAATGGATGTTGGCCAACATGGAAGAAGGTTCCAAAAGAAAATCGCAAAATGATGTGGGAGCGGTTTCAGGTGTTTATTTAGCCTTGTTTATTAGTTGATAAGTGTAATAAAAAAAATGCTTAAATTGAAATATATATATATATATATATATATATATATATATATATATATATATATATATATATATATATATATATATATATATATAACTTAATAAGTAATGCATTTTTTAGAGAAAATATCAGTGGGATCCAGAATTTGATGAGAAAGTTAGAGCAAATTGGGAATACATTATGGAGAAAAGGTATCGTGATGTCATGTCGGATGCTAGAGAAGTATCAAAGAAAATGGCCAGAGCTAAAGGGGTAATTGTTGGGAACGATTTGTCTATCCTTAAGCCCTTTTTTCCAGAATGGATGGATGAAAAAAGCTGGGCAGAAACGATTGATAGCTTATGAAATACCGATGCATGGAAAAGGATGTTAGCCTCAAATAAGGTCAATAGGTGCACACTAATAGAAGGGCAAATGTCGGGACATTATGGAGGTTCTCGAAGCTTTCTTCTTCATAAATTGTACATGGTAATTAGTTTTTTTTTTTTTTTTTTGAATAATTAACTTTGTTTCACTAATTATTTATCCATTCAATTAACTCTTAATTGTGGAACTTTTTAGGAAAAAGAAAAAAACGGCCCAATAACCTTTGCATATCTATATGAAGATTTGCATACAATTAAAAGGAAGTTAACCGGAGAGCCGTTAGGAAGTGCACCAAAACGGTTTACTACTCGAAAAGTAGAGAATGTTTTGGTAAATTTTCTTTATCTTTATCTTTATCTTTTTTTTTATAAATTTATTTCACGTAATTAATCCATAAATATTTAAGATTACTTACGTATTCAATAAGTTTTTAGTGTAATGGTTGTTTTCATTGGTATAGAGAAAGTATAAAGAACTTGAGTTGGAGACATTTGGGTCGACAATCGTGATCATCCAGTTGAGACCGATATAGAGCTTTGGACGCAGGCTTATGGAGGGGTGAAGAAGGGAAATTTTTTTGGGATACCTGATGAAGTTTTACTCTCAAGTAAATCTTGTATGTCGAGTACCAGTACACCGTGTACGCCTAATACGGTTACTATTGTTGAGGTTAGTTAGGTTGGTCTTCTTTCTTCTCGTAGGTTTTACTGTTGTTTCAAATGGTTAATTGCGTGAGATTGTAGTTGTACTTATTATATCGATTATATTAGTTTTTTTTACGTGTATGAGTTTGATTATGTAGGTACAAAAGTTGCAAGATGAACTTGAAAAGCAAAAGAAAAAAACCGATGAAGGAGAAGAAAAGGTGGCCCTACTAGTAGAGCGGGACAAGGCAAGAGAGAGAGCTATGGAAAACCTGATGGAACAAGTGGCTGTTTTAACTAAAGCTGTGACCGGCAATTTGCCATCGCCTTCAAGCTAAGTAAGCTAGTATGGATATCTTGTTATTCGCGAATATTGCGTGTATATATATATATATATATATATATATATATATATATATATATATATATATATATATATATATATATATATATATATATATATATATATATATATGTATATGTATATATATATATATATTTATATATATATATATATATATATATATATATATATATATATATATATATATATATATATATATATATATATATATATTCTAACTAATCTAGGATGGTTGTTTCGTTTATGGATGTCTATTATTGTATTAGGATGGTTATTATCGTATTTGGATATTTTAAATCGACATTCCACTTTTTGTGTATTATATTTATATTTAAATTTCTCAAAATGTGACATTTATTGTGTATTTAAAGAAATTACATGGATATATAGAAAATCAAAAGGTTTCCAAACATTCTCGCCAAAATTCTGGCGAGTTTCCGACAAAAAAGCTGTTGGAAATTTGTAATCCGACAAGTTGTCACAAATCCGTCAGAACACCAAGCTGTCAGAATCCCGTTGGCAATCCGTAGCTGAGTTCTAAATTTCTAACAGAAAATATTGTCGGAGATCCGTCAGAGGTTTGTGTGTTTCCGATGGATTGTGTGAACTTTTTAAAATTGTTTTACGACGGAGTTCCGGCAACTATTCCCGTTGGAATATACTATTGCCGTCGGAAAATACGTCGGAAAATAAATTTGTGACAAGGCTTTTTCCGACGTCCATAATCCGTCTAAAATCCGTCGGTAAGGGCTATTTCCAACGGATTTCCGACGGATTTGGCTGTCGGTATATGGCAGTTTTCTAGTAGTGTGTTTCAACAAATGGAACAGATGATGAGGTAGGTTCTTGTTGTACATGTGATCTTGATGGATGAGAAGAAATTGAAGTCAAAGGAGACAAAGAACGTTCAATCTCCATGTGAGACTGTTCTCCTTGAGCTTGTGGTTCTCCTAGAGCTTGTTCAGCTTGAGAAGGAGCACCTTGTTGTTCTTGTTGTACCATATTTCCTGCTAACTCTTCTTGAAATTCAATGAAGTCACTGATAGAAACTCTAGCTTGGTCAATCATATATGGGAAGAAAGTTGTGACTTCCCTAGAAAGCACAAACTTTCCTTTTGAGAAAGCCTTCTTCATGTTGTTCATGTTTTCATCTTTTAGAACTGGTCCTTCAAGCATCAAACCTTGTACTTCAGAGTGAAAATTCATTTGGAGAAATCTTGGGTATAACAAAAATTTTGTTGCTGTCCCTTCAAGTATCTTCTATGTAGGTCCCAGTGGTCCGATCTACAGGATTAAACCAAACTAATTACGAGGCGGAATCTCGTAATCAGTTATATCACACAAGTAATAATCGAATGCTAATAATAACAATAAACGTAATTACCGAATTCTGACTATCTTATTAATTGAATCACTCAATTACAATAAATAGCCTATCACAGAACTCTCTTCCTCAGTCTATCTCTGACCATTAACCATTAACCCTAAACCTAAACTCAATGCCTCTTTATATAGAGACATGTTTACAGGCTTGGGCCACTAATGGGCTCATGAACTATGCAAAGTCCATTAACACCCATGACAGACTAAATAGCCCACTTAACAATACAATGTTATTGGGCCATTACAGACTTAAATAAACTATAACTAAAGACTTAATTAATCTAGAACAACTGTCACAGAAGTTGCACCAACAAACTCCCCCTTGACTGTTGCTTCTAGATTCCGTTATACGCTCAGAGTCTTTATAGTCTTTTTCTCTTTGTGATCCTTGCAGGTTCTTCTAACTCATTATTGTCTTGAATAACTCCCCCTGAATTGTTGCAATAATTCAGTTTTCTCCGTTTAAGCTTGTGAAGATTCAGTCTTCTCCGTTTACGCTTTCAAAGAGTTAGTCTTCTCAATTAATGCTTGTGAAGAGTTAGGCAGCTCCATTTGTTGTTGTGAACTTCGTTCTTTATCAGAGTCTTCATCACGAATTGACTCAAGTAAGTTCATCATTTTTGCTTGTATTCTTCGAGCTTCCATAAATGACAACAAAACTCCCCCTGAGCTGTCTGACGATGAACAACGTCTCAAACAGCAGTTTTCAAGAGTAGAGTCTCGTACGCGCACAACCTGCAAACAAACGTTAGTAAAAAAATTTTTTTTTTTTTTTTAATGATCGACATGAAATTTTTGAGGTTTTCATGTCGATTCTATTTTTCAGAAAAAGAAATTACAAAGTTACAAAAATATCAGCTAATTTAGCAATAGTCAGTTATGGTGGGAAACCCATGCCATAACACGTCTGGATTGTCCTCTTTCGTTCACGTAGACAAACTCCTTGAAGAAACCATCATCTGCAGTAACAGTAGCTTGAACTTTAGAATTCAGGTGGTTCCTCGGTGGACGAAAGGATCTCGACTGCTGATAAAAGGAATGGACTCCCTGACTCGGTTCCCGATAAAAGGAATTTACTTTCTTACTCGGGCAGTATGGATTAGAACTTCTGAAAGACGGTCGAAATGGACGCCGCTGAAAAGAACAATCATTAGAAACACCCGTGTGTTCCTGTTTCTTAATCCACTGTTGAGGCACCTGTTTCCGTACAGGTGAATATGAACGAGCCATTTGTTTCGTCTTCGGTGACGACGATCTGGAAACTTGCTCTTTCTTCGGAGAGGGCGATCTGTTGGCTTGCTTTCGCTTCTTCATTGGACATACCGAGGCCACGTGACCATGTTCCCGGCATTTAAAACATTTCAAGTCGTCCATGGGCTGTTTGGGTTTTGAGTTTTCAGCTAATGTACTCATTTTAGTCTCCGAAACACTTGACTCAGTTTGATCGTCCCTTGTAAAGGAAGATTCACAAGAAGAGTCACCAATGTTTTCCTTCACGTCACATTCAGATTTAAGAGAATTGTAATTGTGATTATAAGGTGGAGGTGTTTCATTATATCCCAAACCTGCAGTGTTCCCACTAGCTCGTTGACAACTTATGATGGAGTTCAATGTGCTAGAAGAGGTGTGGAACTGTTCCATCTTCCTTTCCTGTTCAGTTAATTTTACTTGACACTCATTTAACTCTTGAACTTTGGCAGCAAAACTCTTCTTTTCGTTTTCAAGACATTCGTATAACATGTCAATTTTTTGAGTTAAAAGACCAACATTTGACAAAAGTTCCATTCTGTCCTTTTCGTTTCGATGAAATTTCTTGGACATATCATCTTTTAAAAAAATTTGGATTGACACTTCATGGTTAAGTTTAGTTTGTTGTGATTCCAAAGTAGATACTGACTTAGTCAATTCTTCATTTTGAAGAGTTAAAATAGTGAAAGATTTACACAGCTCCTTCACGGATTGAAGGTCAAGAAGTACCTTTGACTTTTCAGTTTGGATACCAGCCATTTTTGCGATAAAGTTTTCGTTAGATAGATCCAACGTACAGCTGCAAACCTTTGATTCATTTTCAGTATCAAGAATATTCTCTTCATTTGAGCTAATTTCACTTGCAGTACCAGAATCACCTGCAGTACAACTGGTTTCACTGCGAACATCGTTTTGATCGGCAATCATAGTTGTTGTGAAACGTGTCAACTCATAACCTCTGAATCGTTCCAGCAATTTCTCCAAAGTTAATGCTTCGCCAGTGTTTTTATCAATTTCATCTTTTATTAAGTTTATGTAACCCTCCCAACGCTTAGGCAAAGCATCTAAAAATCTCTCAACTTTTTTGCTTTCTACGTCTATTTTATATCTGGCAAGTTCTGCAAGGAGATTGTAGTATCTGGTGACAGTATCTTCAAAAGGTTCATTTGCTCCTGATCTGAATGTATCGAATTGTCTTTTAAGAAGGTTCCCTCGACTCTTTTTCTGAGCAGCAGTTCCAGCATAGTGTTTTTCAATAGCATTCCATAGATCATTAGAAGTTTTGCTATTGTTCTTGTAAAGATGTGACATTTCAGCTGGCAAGGCCATCTTTAGACTTGCCAATGCTCTGTTCTCACCATCATATTCTCGTCTAAGCTCAGGTGTGAGTTTAGCAACTGGGATTTTAGCAGTCACGCCGTTTGTAGTTGCGCGTGGATGGTCATATGCCTCTTGAATACACGCCCACATTTGTACGTCATTGAACCTACAGTAAGATTCAAACTTGTCTGCCCATTCGTAATAAAGAGACTTGTTACTTAATTTAGGTGGACTATCAGATTTTAAATAATCCATTTCTTTATTATTTGTCAAATTAATTAAGTTAATCGTCTAAGTAATAAGTCCAATTAATCGGTCCAATTAATTTAGTCCAAATTAACGAGTCCAAATTAGATCAGTCCAATACACAGTCTAAGTCCAATTCAGTCCAAGTCCGAGTCCAATAACCAAATGAGTTTATGTTGCAGGCCCAATTTAAAAAAAAAATCGCAGGCCCAAATAAGAAACAAAAGCCCAATAACAGTCTGATCAGTTGTCACAAACGAACAAACAGGGAGGCGAACATCAACTGAAATTGATTACGAACATGGTTTAGAATCCAAATCACGAACAAGTATCAATTCCAAATACTTTACTAACTTGAGAATAATCTGCTACGAACATCAATCGATAACAGCTCGCGAACATAAACGAACGTCAACAAACTTGAAGGAGATAACCTGACGAAGATGATCTTCGTTGAGGATGATAATCAGCGACGAAGATGACCTGACGAAGATGATCTTCGTTGAGGATGATTAAACGAAGATGGTTCTTGGATGGCGAAGACAGTGAGACGAAGATGGTCCTCGTGATAATCAGACGAAGATGATTCTCGTGATAATCAGACGAAGATGATTCTCGTGATAATCAGACGAAGATGTTTACTAATCGGCGAAGATGAATCCCCCAAATCAATCACGACGATTAATTGCTGCCGAAGATGATTGTTGGGTGTCTGTCGGCGAACAAGCTTTGTTTCCCCAAATTTTAATCTTGCAGCTGTTTGTTGATGTAATTTCCACGAAGATGGTTTGCTGTGTTTTCTTCTATTTCCACTGCCGCTACTTTCTTTCTTAATTTTATGGGTGACAATTATCCCCTTTTATTTTGTTGTTTTGTCGACTGAGCAGAAAGAAAAGAGAAGTCACCAAAGTTGCTTTTAGATTGTCACTTATCTGTGTGTAGATGTAAATAAAAAGTCAGCCGCCACTGTCCCTTTCTATTTTAATTCACCATTCACTGTGTAATTCTCTCAATTTCCTATGTGATGGCTGTCCTGATCCACTCAGGCCCATGTAGAGCCCAATATGATAACTGTAGGCTTGTAGCCACGAAGATGATTTCGTAAAAGAAAATTTAACTGCCAATAAAAAATAATTCTTCTTTTATTATTTTAGCCGTCACAAACCCTAAATTAATAAACCCTAATTTTTCAAGTCTGCAGCCGCCCCAATAAAAAATTAAGAACCCTAATTCCCAAAATCGATTAAAACCTGATATTTAATCCTGAACCAAATCTCGATAGAGAGCAAACAATGTGTTTGCTCTGATACCAATTGTAGGTCCCAGTGGTCCGATCTACAGGATTAAACCAAACTAATTACGAGGCGGAATCTCGTAATCAGTTATATCACACAAGTAATAATCGAATGCTAATAATAACAATAAACGTAATTACCGAATTCTGACTATCTTATTAATTGAATCACTCAATTACAATAAATTGCCTATCACAGAACTCTCTTCCTCAGTCTATCTCTGACCATTAACCATTAACCCTAAACCTAAACTCAATGCCTCTTTATATAAAGACATGTTTACAGGCTTGGGCCACTAATGGGCTCATGAACTATGCAAAGTCCATTAACACCCATGACAGACTAAATAGCCCACTTAACAATACAATGTTATTGGGCCATTACAGACTTAAATAAACTATAACTAAAGACTTAATTAATCTAGAACAACTGTCACAGAAGTTGCACCAACATTCTACATGTTATCCATAATAAAGCTAGAGAAGTTAAATCTTCTCTGAGTGATGAGACAAACGAATGCTGAAGCTATGGTTTGATTAAGTTCATCGAAGGCTCCAGACCTCCCAGACATGAAACATACCAAAACATGGATCAAATATCTCCAATTGAAGGACACTCTTGCCTTCTTTACCATGTTGTCAGGAAAATCACCTTCATACCCAATTTGTCTGCATACAGTTCTAATCTCCTCCATACTCAACTTCTCAACCCCACCAGCATCCTCTAGTCTTAAAACCCTTCTTATCACATCCTCAGTTACTATTACACTCTCCCTTTGAACAGATGAGGAAATAGTTCTCACTCCTTCAATGATCTCAAACCTTGCATTGGTCCAAAATTCTTGTAAAGATCATTGTATAGGGTTGGAACTTCAGAAATGGCTTCTCTCAAATTTGAGTTTATTAGAAACCCCATAATCAACTTCCAGTCATCATCTACTTCAGAGTGGTTCATGTCATAAAATGTTACAACATTATGTTTAGGTTTGTATTTTAACGCCATATGTAACACAAAATTATGGTTAGAAATGATATATAATCATGAAAAACGCATAAATAAATTCATAAATCAACAAAATTGTAACTTAAGAAAAACGAGGTAAAATAAGCGATAGAAAACAGAGAAACAAGCAAAAACTCTCGAAAAGGCTCTAGAAAATGAAGAGACAATGCTAAAGCTTAATCGCTCAGAGGAATAAAGAATGATAAACTATATTGGGATTAGAGATTTAGAATCGACTTAGAGAACTGCAATTTTGATTAAAAATTATTTAAACTTAACCTAATAAAATAATAAATTAGAGAAAATAATATATTTAATTTCCCACCAAAAGGTCCCCAAAATTAAAAAAAAAATCTTCCGAATTAAAATTTAATAATACAAAAATTGAAACGAATTAAAGATTTAAAAATCCGAAATGAGACCTAAGTAAAAGTAATAATCCGAATTTTAAATACAAATCAACACAATCAAAATACTCTGATTGTACAAATTGACCCCGAACTAGAAGAAAGTTAATTATGTCAACAAATATTTAAACTTTAATTCAAAATTAAGACTTTATAGTTGTCTGGGTTACAAAATTTAACCCCGGAACTAATTCAATTCAAAATGTCAGTTAATCTAGAAATAGTTTATAAAGAAAAATTTCCATTTTCAAAATCATAAACTTATATTCCATTATTTCATAAGTTAGTTCATACCAGCAAATTTTCAGAAGAAATGAATTGTTTTATAAAATGCAGAAACATGTATTTCTATTAGAGTTCATCCTGTGACAAAAATTCATTCACTGAAGGTTTTAATAGTTTAAAAAGGACCTAATAAGCAATCAAACTTTTCACTTCTTGTGAAAAAAATAAATTAAACACATATTTTACTTAAATATGACATTTATATCATAGTTACCTAAAAACAGTGCAGTTTTTTTGTGACATATTTTACTCAAATTTTTTTGACTGAACACATGACTAATCTTCAACCTTTATTGAGAGTTCCCATAATATGATTACTCAAACTTCTAAACCGCTTCTTCTCTCAAGATATTTTTGATTAAATGAATGATTTTTATGATCAAATTGGACTTAGTACAATTGTTCAACTCTTTCCCCTGTCTTTCTCGTTTATCAAGTGAGCATTAAGGATCTTAGAGGACGAAAGACCAGTTTATTAAATTTTTTGACTTATTCACCTGTCTTTTCCGTTTATCAACTTAGCATCAAGGATCTCAAAGTCAATAAATTATTAAAAAGTCAATTTTAAAAACTTTATAGTTTTAGAATACGTAGATTTATATGCTCATATTTGCTGAAAATATAACATTTTGTTGCTTTTCTACTTGAAAATCACTGAAATCTCATTTGAAAGTTATTTATTTTAGTGATTTTATGCAATGAATAAACCACAGGTTGTTAAGGTTTTCAAAATACAGAAATATGTGCATTTGTAAAAACATTTGGTTTCATGAAATTCTTTAAATATGGAACTATGCTAAATAATACTGGAATTTATGTTTATGACCTATTTCTTAGAAATTTTGTTCTGTGAAACATTTTCAAATTTTATACTATTTTTGATTTTTCTGTTTTCTGTTTTCTCAAAACCTTGCAAATATAATAGAAATAAAATCTTTTGAGTTTAATCTTTACAAACTGAAAGGACATATTTTTGGATTTTATCTATATAAAATGGAATGACATATTTTTGAAGTTTTTCTAAATATGAACTATAGTAAAAATGTTCGAATTTTATTCAAAGAGAAATATTCTGAATTCAAAGGGCTATTCTAATTATTAAAAAGACTCAATGATAATAAAATATTTTTGTATTTTATCCATTTTCTCCCCCTCTATTTGTATTTTAAAATAAAAGAAAACAAGCTTGTTTTTGAAGTAATAGAAAAACAAAAAATAAAAAGAGATATACACATTTTTATGAAGAAACACTCAATCAAGATTGATAAGACCAATAGCCTAAACAAGAAAGTTGAATCTTGTTACATCAAATGCCTTTGTGAAAAGGTCTGCTAGTTGGAGGTCTGTATGAATCTTAACTAAGTGAATCAAATGTTTTTCAAAGCAGTCTCTAATAAAATGATGTCTAGTCTCAATATCCTTAGTTTTAGAATGTTGGACTAGGTTCTTAGTGATAAACATGGCAGCGGTGTTGTCTATGTGGATAGGAGTGTTCATGAAGTTAAGGCAATAGTCTAGCATCTGATTCTGAATCCATAACACTTGAGATGTACAAGCACTAGCAGCAATATGTTCAGCTTCAGTAGAAGTCTGCTTTTTGCATTGCCATGACACTAGCCTATTTCCTAAGAACTGGAAACCTCCTATGGTAGATTTTATATTTAAGTTGAAGCCACCATAGTCACTATCAGTGTAGGCATATAAGTCAAAGGTAGAATTCTTAGGATATCAAAGACCTAATGAAGGTTGTCCCTTAAGATATCTAAAGATCCTTTTGACAGCAACTAAGTGAGATACCTTAGGAGAAGCTTCAAACCTAGCACATAGACACACTCCAAACATAATATCAGGTCTACTTGCAGTAAGATACATCAAGGAACCTATCATAGACCTATATAGATGTTGGTCAACACTTTCACCATCTAAATCTGGATGTAACTTGGCCCTAGTGTCAACAGGAGTGGAAGCAACTTTACAATTAGAAAACCCAATTTTTCCTTATATATCCTTGACATACTTTCCCGGATTAATAAACATGCCATGTTCTACTTGCTGAACTTGAAGTCCTAAGAAAACGGACATTTCACCCATTGAGCTCATTTGAAATTTAGATTTAATTACAAGCTCAAAGTCGTTACATAGTTCTTCACAAGTTGAACCAAACATATATTTGAACAAATATGGATTCCTGGTCAACTGATTTGATGAATAAAGTTTTATCTATAGTTCCTCTTAAATAACCATTATCAATCAAGTACTTGGACAATGTCTCATACCAAGCTCTAGGAGCTTGATGTAATATATATATATAAAGCCTTGTCCAGTTTGACCACATGATCAGGGAATTGAGGATCTAGAAACCTAGGAGGCTGACTAACATTTCTTCAAGAACTCCATACAAAAATGTTGATTTTACATCCATTTGATATACCTTGAAGTTCTTAAAAGCAGCAAATGCTAGGAATAATCTTATAGCCTCTATCCTAGCAAATGGAGCAAAGACATCATCATATTCAATACCCTCTTCCTGAATATATCCTTTTACAACTAGTCTTGCATTATTCCTCACTATTATTCCCCTATCATCTTTCTTAACTTTAAAAATCCATTTAACCCCAAGTACATTTGCTCACACTACTCTTTCTACCAATGTACCTACTTCCTGAACCTTAAATTGCAATAGTTCCTCTTGCATAGCTTCTACCCAAATATTTATAGTTAATGCAATATCAACATTCTTAGGTTCTAGCTGAGACAGAAAGAAAGAGAACAGGCAAAGATTGATTAAAACAGAGCTACTTCTAGTTTTGACCCAATCATACAAATTTCCTATAATATTACTTAGAGGATGAGTCTTGTGAAATTTTAAAAATGAGTTGATTTCCTCACTAATATTAGTAGATAGGTTTGTTTGATTAGGGACAATATCATCCAAAAGTGAGGGTTCAGAAATTGCTTCACTGGGTTGTTCATGGCTTGGTTCAGTAGGTAGAGTCTGCATTTGTTCATTAGTATTGAGTTGTGCTTCATCAAGATTATTTTCATTCATATTACCTTCTTCCAAATTGTTTTGAATATTCCCGGAAGTTTCCTCCATTTCTATTTGTGCACTTGAATTTTCTTGTAATCCATCCAACTTTCTTCCTCTTGGTTTTGAAATTCTGAATTGACTTGTGGATTACTATAATTGAATTCATCATTAGCTTGTTCATCTGAAATCACTTAAGTGGAATGTTGTGCATCCAAATCATCATGATTTTCATCAGCTTGCAATTCTTGATCTTGTACAATATTGTCTTGATCTTCAGAGTTTACTGGAATGTCTTCTTCTTGAGGAATATCTGCATCAGTTTGACTCTCTGCAAGATCTTCAGTTATAATAGTTGTATCATCCACTGAATTTATATGATCTTGATTCAAATTAGATGGGCTTGCACTTGCATTTGATGGTCTTCCTAGTTCAAATTCATCGCTATCTTCAACATTTGCTACATTCTCTATTGATACATGCACTTATTCTGCAACATCTGGGCAAACACTATTAAATTAATTCAAAAATGTATTTAAATCAAACAGCCATTCAACACATGAATTCCTAACATTCTGTGTATATTCATTGAATATCACATTGATTTATTCTTCTATGATTCTAGTTCTTCTATTAAAGATTCTATAGGCTTTAGAGACACTAGAATATCCAAGGAAGTAAGAATCATCTGGTTTGGAGTCAAATTTTCCTAATTGGTCCTTGGTGTTTAAAATGGAACATTGACAACCAAAAGCTTTGAAAAATCCTACAAATGGTATTCTTCCAGAAAACAACTCAAATGAAGCATCATCCAAGGGGGAGATTGTTGGAGCATAAAAGGAATGATGAATGAAGCTTCCAAAGATTCTTCGTCAAGTGATAAGAGCATGAGCGTAAGTGAGATTATCTTCTGTAACAAACCTTTCCTCCATTTATCGCTTTTGAATGAACATTTCCTTTACTGATTTTTTATTGATTCATTGTTCTTATTACATTAACTCAATTCATTAAGTTGTGATTCCGCCACCTGTTAGTGATACTAGACATAGGATTGTTGCTTTGAAGATTGATCACACCTGATATATATATATATATATATATATATATATATATATATATATATATATATATATATATATATATATATAGGGTAAATGTTAGCTACATCATAATGTAGGCAACCCCCTGCATTTTAGGGACAATAAAACCCCAACTTAAATGCTTCTAAGTTTAATTAATTAATATTGTTCTTTTATTTTAAAATAAATAATGCAAAATTACATTGATAATGTAGCTATGTTAGCTACATGCTAATGTAGCCAAGTTATGCCGATATATATATATATATATATATATATATATATATATATATATATATATATATATATATATATATATATATATATATATATATATTGAATGGTCCATGCTAAGAAGTTATATATTTGGGAGGACTAATTTCTATCGGTTGATGGCTTTTAATGAGAAAAACACTATCACGTGTATTATAGTCATTTATGATAATTAATTTAATTTAAAATTATCTAACTAAAATCAAATCCCTAAAAATACTCAAACTAAACAACAATGATAATGCTCTTTCTTTTATCATCAACCTAATCGTAATTCTTGACATCTTAACCCTTCCATTTACGCCCCAGTTATGACATATTCTTCATAACCAATATATGTACAGTCATTAAAATTCAATATTATTGATAACTAATGAACACATAACTGAATTCCTAAATGTTCACCTATGAATAAAAATACAAATGTTCATATAATATCCAACTGCGTACTTCAAAACATGAATTCAATTAGTAATACATAAAGAATCAATACTTATAAAATCCTCATAACCGAGAGGGTACTCATTTGATTGGTTGGAAGAGGGTCTGATGGAGCAACCACCACCGCAAAGAAGGAGACAGTCAATGACAGAGATGCTAGCTGAGATGACTAGTCAAAGCATCAGTTAAACTTTAACGTTGGTGAAATGGAACAACAAATTACTAGGTTAGTTGACCACGTGGAGTATTACACGGCTCGATATCAGACCACATTAGAGGATATGGCACAAGCTCACCATGAGGCATCGCCGTCTTCTGATCCTTGGACATCGTATACTCCACCCCATTTTTACTACCCACATCAGTACCAACCGCCGGTTTATGAGGAGGAAGGTGACGATGACGAGATTCAGGACGACCAGAGAGGTCGTTGTTTGATAGTGTTTTGGTATTTAAGTTGGTTTTTGTTAATTATTTGATGTTATTATATAGTGTTGAGACTATTTCTATTTGTACTATTTTTTATTCATCGTGTTTGACTATTTTCTTTTTACTATTTATTTTCTATTTTGATTTTTAATATTTTTTTTAGCGTTTTTGTTTTTAGTTTTTAAAGACTGGGAGTAAGTTCAGTCCCCGTTTTTTGAGTCTTGCATTAAGTTCAGCAAAACAAATCAACGAGGAATTTTCACACATCTGCAAACGGGTTCCATCCTTCTTCCTTTCTCTTTTGTATTTTTATTTTTAGTTAGATTTTTGTAATTTCTCTTAGTTTTTAGTTCTTTTAACACATTAGGGGCAATGTGTTACTTAAGTTTTGGGGGTCATCGGGAAATTCCTTAGTTATTTTTAGGACCGCTACTTTCCATCATGTTTGTTTTTTAGAGTTTTATACAATTTTGGGTGATAAAAAATCGAGAAAATACAAAATAATGAAAACATAAGAAAAAATAAAAAATATTATAACGTGTCTTGTTGGTCAATTGAAACTTGCATAACCTAGCACATTTACACCTCACTCCAAAAAAGGGAGATTTTGAGCCTTGAAAGCACTCATCTTTAATGCTATTTTTTTGTTTGTATGAGTGTGTCGATGGTTGATGAATTTAGAGCTTGACATAGTTATACACTTCGAGACCATATATGAGCATTACATTAGGGAAACTTAGTGTACTTTGGTACAACGGTAAGGGCAAATTAGGATTAACCCATTTGTTTTAGCCTTTTCGTTTCTTGTATTATTTCTAGTAGTTAATTACATTTATTAGCTAATTAACTTTTACCCTTTGTAACACTCATTTTTAGTGTTAGATACCCTAGAAAAACAATTTGCGCCTAAACATTCTCGTTTCATTTAAATCCACTATATATTTTGTACATTAGCGTTATCTTTTCATAGTTAGATGAATCCAAATATAGATTTTGATTGTAATTTATTGTATTATATGAAGTTTTGAAGTTTTAAGGCTTAAAAATCATCGAATATCAAAGCAATATTTGTGACACTTGTATTATAAGAAAAATAGAAAATCGAAAAAAAGTAGAGAAACAATTAGTATGTATTGGGACTTTTGAGCATACAACCTTAACAGTTAAAACTGGAAGACATGCACTAGGTAAACTAATACATACTTGCGAAAAAATCGAGTGGCAAAAAAAAAAAAAATAGAAATTGTAGAGATTAGAATTAGTTAATATGGTTTCTTGAAGGTAATTCTAGCATGTAATGAATGTTTACCCCTTACCTATAAATAGGTAAGGGATGTGATGTAATAAAAAGACTTTTGGTTGATTCTCAAACCTAACAATTGGTGTCAGAGCAAGATGCTCTAAAAAATTCCACCTCAATTCGAATAGATCCGTACGAATAACACCATTCTAATAAGTCTACACGAACTTTGTCATTCGAACAATTTTTTAACTAACACGAATACAAATTTTATTCTTGCTAGTTCATTTTAAAGTCGAATTGTTTATTCGTTTGAAGATTGTTTGAATTCATTTGAAGATTGGTTTGAAGATTGATTCGTATACTTTGAAAAGAAGATCGAATGGATATATTCGAATGCTTATTGTCAGACTAGAATAGAATCATTCGAATAAGAAGATTCGAATAAGAGTATTCGAATAAGGAAAATTTTGTTTTTGGACAAGTATCGGAACGAATAGGAATTTAGTACACGAACTTAGTTTTAAATTGATTGATCGCAGTGATTTGCTCGGAAATTCGAATTGCATAATAAGGCAAGAAGTTGAAAGAAAATTACCAAGTAACCATTTTAACAAATTTTGTTGTTACACGAACTAATAACCATTCGAACCACGTTTAACCCTGCACGAACCAGAAATCATTAGAATAGGATTTGACCTTACACGAACTAAAACCATTCGAATAGGTTTTACTCTTACACGAACAAGAAACCGTTCGAATAAGATTTGTACTTACACGAATTTAAAGCCATTCGAATCAGAATTGAATTGAAGTTTTGTAATTTTTACAAAGAGTATAAAAAGCTCAACGAAAATCAATAATCATGACTTCAAGGGATCAAATGTCAATTGGATCTGACATAAGACATCCAGTTCTTTTCCGAGGTGATTACGAACAAAGAAAAGCAAGGTTTAGGGATTTCATCGAGAGACAAGAATTGGCAAAACATATGATAGAAATAATCGAAAATGGTCCAAAGAAGATTATGGTGAAAATAATCAATGAAGATGGAACAGAAAGTAATGGTACAACCGAGAAGATTGTCACACCCCGCTAAAGCGGAACACAGGATGTGAAGAGCAATAGCATTCGATACACAAGTTTATAATTCTACACCAAGTTGTATTAAAAGAAACGTAACCTCAAAGGTTTACAAGTGTTTAAAACATCGTTTACATATTCAAAATACAAGATAAGTGTTCATAGCCAAGCCACCCGAACCCCTTCCCATTCTTGAAGTCATCAGCCCAAAGCATAAGTATCGTCTCGAAAGCTTAATCGTAACCTGAAAATACGAGTCAAGTGTTAACTACGGGAGACGTAGTTAGTGAGCTACAAAGTTTAAGTATTCAAAGCGTTGACGCATAGCAATGCGTAAAGTATAAGTAATCAAGTTTCGAGGCATAGCGATGCGTAAAAATATAGCATTCATGTAGTTGTCGCATAAGCATGCGAAAAGTATAGTATTCAAAAAGTAATCGCAAAACCATGCGTAAAGTTTAGTATTCGTTTTCGTAGGCATTGACCACATAGCGCGACTATGTGACAATCCTATGTATTGCCCAATGATCGTTGCTAAGCCTAAAGCCTACCCATTTAGTATTATGCATCTTCGTTATAAGTCGTTGTGGTGAGGGTCAATCTACCCTAATAGCGCTATCCATATCTACTAACGGTCCTTTCCAAAGGGATTAATAGCAACTAATGTCCTTGGTAGTGTCGGGAATTTTAGTGTTTTCTCACGTCCATGATGTACAAAGTCCGCAACATGACGATCGATTGTTTTAGTCATTGGCAAATATAGCTTTCGTATCCTCGGCGTTGTTGGCAAAACCCTAAACAATGCCGGCAAAATAGTCATTCGTTTTAGTATTCAAAATATCAAAGCATTTCATAGTAGCATTCAAAATACATAAGAGTTTTCGTCATAGCATTCGAGTATCAAATCGTTTTCATAAAAGTATTCGAGTATCAAAGCGTTTCATAATACTTTTCGAGTATCAAAGCGTTTCACAATAGTTTTCGAGTATCAAAGCGTTTCACAATAGTTTTCGAGTATCAAAGCGTTTCAAAGTTTGCTTCAGCTTAAATGTAGTGTCTAAGCCTAAGACTCGCATTTCACCCCAAAAAGTATTAAAAGCGTTTAAAGAGTAGGGGTTTAAAGAGTAGGGGTTTGTAACTCACTGTTTGCGAAGATCGTAGCATGCTCGGAATAGCTCGAAAGGTGCTCGGAATCACCGGAATCCTAATATGTGCCAAATTTTTGGGTAAGTATGATGTTATTAGTTAACTTTGTTATTCGTATATCGTATAATGTTTTACAAGTTGCAATGTTTTGATTTACTCTTGGTAACAGAAATTGTTATGTCCGAAAATCGTTCAAAATTGGTATTGTTACGTCTTGTCCAAAAGTGTCCAAAGTTAATGTTATTATTAATGTGATAAGTTATGTTTTAGCCGCTGAAGTGTTTTATAAAGTTTTAACGAAATTTGGGCAGCGCTTCCGCGCCATAATTTTTATGTCCAAAATATCACTTTCCCGCTTACAAATCATATTTATATATTTAAACGAGTTCATTGATGCATTTTAAGTCCAATAAAATGCCTCAAATATAAGTATTTTATTAATCTCAGTTCAAAAACATTAGTCTCGAAAAATCAGTACGCAAGTATAAGTTTTTAACGCTAAAACGACGATTTTCGGGAAAATCAGCAGCTGGGTGCGCCGCACAAGACAACAGTGCGGCGCACTGGCTGCTGTCTTTTTCCCCTTTTCGATTTTTCTTGCAAAAACGGGTATTTTGGCCATAGATCTTTACATGCAATCGGTATAAACTTCATTATAGGTCATTTTTACAGTTTATACATAACTTTTACCCACAAAAATATAGATCTAAGTAATAATTTATGAAAACCCATTTTTCTTATGCAAATCACCATGAAAACTTATAAAAACTCATATTTATGTTATAGATTGTACATGCAAGTAAATATTTAAGTATTAAACAGTGGAGAAAAGTGTTTTTACCCAAAGAAAGTGTATGGATGATGATTTAGAGTAGCTAGGAGGTGTTTTCGTCTTCAAATCGGTAGAAAAACGTTGTATGTGACTAGATGAATGGAGACCCTTGCTTAGATTGATGATGAGGACGATTTGTTATGGTTTTTAGATGGATTATCTCAACAATATTTCTGTATTAGAAGAGTGAGTTTGAGAGAGAATTGGGGAAAGGTGTTTGTGTGTGTAAATGTGTGTGTTTGTGTTTTGTTTGAAATGTGAGTGAATGAAGTGAGGTCTAAGGGTGTTAGGTGTGTTTGGAGTGTGATTTCTGGACCCAAGAGTGTTTGTGACACGTTTGGGGCTTTTGCCCAATTTGGTGACATGCAAAAATGAGTCATAAAGCAACAACAAAGTCTGTCCAGCCGTCTGGTGCGTCGCACCAAGGCCTAGTGCGGCGCACCGAGCCCTTTTTCTGGTTTCTTTCGTTTTTCGTTTGCATAGTTGTTAAGCATTTGCGTTCGTTTGGCGTTTAAGATTGTGTTTGCTATGAACTTAGGCAAGTTCATTATATGTTTTCTTGGTATTAGGATTCATTTAATGATTCAATTCCGATTTCCGATTTCATTTCCGAGACACACATGTTTAAAAGTTTAAGTAACGTAAGCCTACGTTAAAGAGTTTTGTGTGAGTTACATCGAGCTTAGCTTAAAGAGTTATGTCTACGTAATCACGTAACACATAAAGTTAGTTATAGCAAGTAGCAAGTATAGCGTATCGAGGTTATAAGTTAGTGTTTTCGAACTGAGTTTTGACGGTTGTCACATTCTCCCCACGTTGAAAGAATTTCGTCCCGAAATTTCAACTTGTAGTATTCGTTGTGGGAGAAGTGAAGAGATGAGGATACTTAAGCATCATTCGATCATATCGTTCCCAGGTATATTCGGGGCCTCGTTTTGCGTTCCAATGTACCCTCACTATAGGGATTTGACTGTGCCTTGGTTTCTTAGTTTCGCGATCTATGATTTCAATTGGTTCTTCGTCGAGTTGAAGTTTTCGTCTAGTTTTACTTCTTCCAAAGGGGTGATAAGTGTTTCGTCCGATAGGAACTTTTCAATCTCGAAACATGAAGAGTGTTATGCATGTTACCGAGCTCTTGAGGTAGTTCTAAACGATACGCCACGGGACCTACCCTTTCGAGTATCTCAAATGGTCCTACGTATCTGGGGTTAAGTTTTCTAGAGTTTTCCGCGGCGTATTTCACCTTTCCAAGGTGACGCCGTAAGAAGTACTTTGTCGCCGACTTGAAATTCTAAGTCTTCTCTGCGCATCTCAACGTAACTCTTTTGACGACTTCTAGCAGTCTTAGTCGTCCCTTTATCGTTGTGATTTATCAATCGTTTCTTGCACTACATCCATACTAATTAGTCGTCGATCTCCTGGTCCCAACCACACAGTGGAGATTCGCATTTCTTTCGTAAAGAGCTTAAAAGGCGCATACTTGATTCTAGCGCGATAATTATTGTTATAGGAGAATCCTGTTAGTGGTATATGGTTATCCTGACTTCCTCCGAAGTCTATAACACATGCTTAGAATATCATATAAGATTTGTATTGTAAGCTCGCTTTGACCATCGGTCCGTGGATAGTAAGCCGTGTTTAAAATATAATATAATCGTGTGCCAGAAGATTCTTGGAATGCCTTCCACAATCTGGGAGTGAAACGTCTATGTCCGAGATAATTGACGTGGGAATTCCGTGGCGAGTCAATACTTCGTTGGTGTATATATGGACAAGTTTTTACACGTTAAAACTTTCCTTGATGGGGATAAAGTGTGCTGATTTCATCAGTCGATCTACTATAATTCATATCATGTCATTACTCTTCGACGTACAAAATAATTTAGTAACGGAATTCATTGTAATTTGTTCCCATTTCCATTCGGAAATTTCGGGTTGTTGTAGTAATCCGGATGGCTTTTGATATCCGGCCTTCACTTTCGCGCAGGTGAGGCATTTTTCTACGTATACAGCAACGTCTCTTTTCATTCCAGGATCGATCCCTAAATTAGTAGACATCGTCGCTCTTCCTTACAAAATCCTTGTTATGTTTGTGCAAAGTTTCGACCTTTATGTTATCTGCTCTCAAAGCCTCATGATGGGCACTTGCTATATGCGTTCTCGAGTCGGGTTTAAGGTAAATTCCTAATGCACGCACTCGGGTTGTATGTTGCCTTTCTTTCCTACTCAAGGCATCTGCTACGACGTTTGCTTTGCCAGGGTGATACTTAATATCGCAGTCGTAGTCGCTAAGGAGTTCCAACCATCTCCTTTGCCTCATGTTGAGTAGTTTCTTATCTAGTATGTGTTGCAGACTCCTATGGTCCGTGAATACTGTGCATTTGGTTCCGTAGAGGTAATGTCTCCAGATTTCAAGGGCATAAACTATCGCTCCTAATTCTAGGTCGTGAGTAGCGTAATAGAATTCGTGTTTCTTGAGTTGTCGCGATGCGTATGCTATGACCTTATTTCGTTGCATCAATACACAACCTACTCCTAGGTTAGATGCGTCGCAATATGCTACAAAGTCTTCGTTTCCCTCAGGAAGAGTTAGAATCGGAGCATTGCACAGTTTCGTTTTTAGGATATTGAAGGCTTGTTCTTGTGCATCTCCCCAGTTGAACTTCTCGTTCTTTTGAGTTAACTTTGTTAGGGGTTTAGCTATCTTTAGAGAAGTCTTGATTGAGTCGTCGGTAATAACCAGTTAGTCCTAAAAATTCGCTGATTTCTGTCGGACTTTTGAGAGTTTCCCAATTCCGTATAGTTTCGATTTTTGATGGATCAATGTGAATTCCGGATCCATTAACTAAATGTCCGAGAAATTTGACTTCACGCAACCAGAATTCACACTTTGAAAGCTTTGCGTAAAGTTGTTGTTCCTTGAGTAATTCCAATGGCAGCCTTAAGTGCTTTGCGTGGTCTCCTTTGGTACGCGGGTAGATTAAGATGCCGTCTATGAATAAAATAACGGACTTGTCTAGATACAGTAGGCGCACTCTATTCATCAAATCCATGAACACAGTCGGTGCATTTGGGAGTCCAATGGCATTACCAGGAACTCATAGTGTCCCTATCTAGCGCGGAGTGCGGTATTTGGGATGTCGTCTTTAGTAACAAAGACTTGATGATACCCGGACCTTAGGTAAATCTTTGAGAAGTAGGTTGCGCCTTGCAGTTGATCGAAGAGGTCATCGATTCGTGGAAGAGGATATCGGTTCTTAACAGTTAGTTTATTCAATTCTCGGTAGTCGTTACACATGCGAAACGATCCATCCTTCTTCTTTATGAATAGAATCGACGCTCTCCATGGTGATAAGCTTGGTCGGATAAATCCTTTATCCCATAGTTCCTGAACTTGGTTGGATAATTTCTGCATTTCCGTCGGAGCTAGTCGATATGGCTTCTTTTCCACTGGTGCTGCTCCAATAATTTCTTCGTTTCTAAACTCTACTTGCCTCTGCGGGGGTAGTTCTAGTAATTCTTCGGGAAATACCTCTGGAGAGTCTCCAACTATCGGTATATCCCTAAGATCTGCTGCTTTCGTTTGTTTGTCTGTTAAGTTTACTAACAATGCAAAGTAGCCCTTATTCAGGTATTGGCGCATTTATATCACCGATATAAGTTTCGAAGTTTGTCCCGGCCTATCTCATTGCACCATTAATTCCTTTCCATCTCCTAATGGAATCCGAATCTTCTTATCTAAGCAAAATATCTTCGCATCTTGGATGGTCAACCTATCCATTTCTATTACTGCGTCAAGCTGCAACTACTCGGGGGTCGTATCTCGCTTCCTCAGTTCCTATCACGAAGGCTCTAAATTGTATGATGCTCGGGCGGCAAGGATTGTGCTAAGTTTTGAGTTAATGTTTAAGTTCTCTTAATGGACTAGTAATGGTTCGGGCAAGTCACCAGGAAATACTTCCGGTACTCCCTTACTACTAATCGGTTTCCTTGGGCACCTTCTTGGTTAAATAGCAACGATAACCTCGGTCGTAAGTGTTTTTCGGGTATAAGGTTTAACCTTGTCCTTTCCATGTCGCCTTGCGTGAATAAGGTCTTATTGTAGAGCAGATGTTTAGATAATTTCCTTGTAGAACATGACTTCAACATGTTTGACAATAACTATTCTGTGGTTCATCGTAATCATAAGAATGTGATCGTATCTTCGTGATGATCTTTCGTTTTAGGATATACTTCCAAAACCTACCTTGGTTTGAAGTTACCTTAGATTCGTATTCAAGTCTAGGAATCCACAATGACCAACGATTCCCTAGATAAGTTTGTGATATCCTTGCAATTTCGTAAATGCCAGCCCCTTAATCGAGTACAATCAATTATTGTAAATTATTTTGCATAATAATAATGTCAATAAATGAAAGTAAGGTATGAGACATACATGTTTATGCTAGGGGCATATCATGTAATTAAGATAAGAATAAGTGCGCGACCGAAGTTTACAACATTGTGTATACTAAAGCGAACGAATGAGAATAGTGATTTTCAAGACTCTTATGTGTAGCAATTCCTCTATTAGCATCAAGTGGTCTGGATTGCCCTATGTATCGTTTATTTGGTATGAAGTATGTCGAGTGATAGTTTGCGAATACGAGTGTCATGATACATCGACTTCTGGATCATTTCTAGAGATCCGAAAACTTGTCGCGTTAAACCCATCATGTCTTCCAGTGTCAGTTCTTAGTTATCGGATATCTTGGGTGCATCACTTAGTATGTCGAGTTGCAACTCCACTCATGTCTTACTCGGGAATACTTCTCAGTTTCCATAAAAGGCGTCGCGTAAATATTAGTGGGATAAAGTGTGTATGGTGTCGATAGTCGAGAATGTGTTGTCTCCGCCTAAAGAAAGGGAGAAATAGTCGGCATGGGACAGTATAAACCAGTCCAGATTCGAGTCGTTATACGGTAATATAATAGTTTACGATGGTGTTAGCTCAACTCTCCTGTACCTCAACAAGGTATCGCAATGTATATCGAGTTCGTAGGAAAATGTGAGTTCTCAAGAGTATGCGTCGGGTATCTACCTCGTCGTCTGAAGTGATTGTATTCGTCCTTTCGTTGCATCGTAGAAAAGTATATGGGATCAAATTCCCACTAAGTCTTAATGTCATCTTAGCATCATTCTAAAGCGTAAAGCGTTGCGTTGTCGGACGTAGCTAACTCTTACCCTCTCGGCATAGCCTAGACCGGAAGCGAGTTAGTTCGAAGATACGGCTCATGTTAGTATTAGTAATAAGCTGGGCACATAGAGTATCTTAAGTATAGCATCTAGGTCTGTGTGGGTCTGACTTCAAGACTCCCCGGGGAGGTTCGTTTAATGTTTACCAATCCCGTTCTGGCATAATTTAGTCCAAATTATTCATAGGTGATCAGGCTACGAATAATTCAAGTTAAACAATGCCTTCACGTTTTGGTTAAATAAAATCTTTCGTTTTAGAAACTGGTTATAGTTTAATTTTTGAAAAAATCGGTATTCACTATAACCTTGCGCTCTGATACCAAGTCTGTCACACCCCGCTAAAGCGGAACACAGGATGTGAAGAGCAATAGCATTCGATACACAAGTTTATAATTCTACACCAAGTTGTATTAAAAGAAATGTAACCCCAAAGGTTTACAAGTGTTTAAAACATCGTTTACATATTCAAAATACAAGATAAGTGTTCATAGCCAAGCCACCCGAACCCCTTCCCATTCTTGAAGTCATCAGCCCAAAGCATAAGGATCGTCTCCAAAGCTTAATCGTAACCTGAAAATACGAGTCAAGTGTTAACTACTGGAGACGTAGTTAGTGAGCTACAAAGTTTAAGTATTCAAAGTGTTGACGCATAGCAATGCGTAAAGTATAAGTAATCAAGTTTCGAAGCATAGCAATGCGTAAAAATATAGCATTCATGTAGTTGTCGCATAAGCATGCGAAAAGTATAGTATTCAAAAAGTAATCGCAAAACCATGCGTAAAGTTTAGTATTCGTTTTCGTAGGCATTGACCACATAGCGCGACTATGTGACAATCCTATGTATTGCCCAATGATCGTTGCTAAGCCTAAAGCCTACCCATTTAGTATTATGCACCATCGTTATAAGTCGTTGTGGTGAGGGTCAATCTACCCTAATAGCGCTATCCATATCTACTAACGGTCCTTTCCAAAGGGATTAAGAGCAACTAATGTCTTTGGTAGTTTCGGGAATTTTAGTGTTTTCTCACGTCCATGATGTACAAAGTCCGCAACATGACGATCGATTGTTTTAGTCATTGGAAAATATAGCTTTCGTATCCTCGGCGTTGTTGGCAAAACCCTAAACAATGCCGACAAAATAGTCATTCGTTTTAGTATTCAAAATATCAAAGCATTTCATAGTAGCATTCAAAATACATAAAAGTTTTCGTAATAGCATTCGAGTATCAAATCGTTTTCATAAAAGTATTCGAGTATCAAAGCGTTTCATAATACTTTTCGAGTATCAAAGCGTTTCACAATAGTTTTCGAGTATCAAAGCGTTTCACAATAGTTTTCGAGTATCAAAGCGTTTCAAAGTTTGCTTCAGCTTAAATGTAGTGTCTAAGCCTAAGACTCGCATTTCACCCCAAAAAGTATTAAAAGCGTTTAAAGAGTAGGGATTTGTAATTCACTGTTTGCGAAGATCGTAGCATGCTCGGAATAGCTCGAAAGGTGCTCGGAATCACCGGAATCCTAATATGTGCCAAATTCTTGGGTAAGTATGATGTTTTTAGTTAACTTTGTTATTCGTATATCGTATAATGTTTTACAAGTCGCAATGTTTTGATTTACTCTTGGTAACAGAAATTGTTATGTCCAAAAATCGTTCAAAATTGTTATTGTTACGTCTTGTCCAAAAGTGTCCAAAGTTAATGTTATTATTAATGTGATAAGTTATGTTTTAGCCGCTGAAGTGTTTTATAAAGTTCTAACGAAAATTGGGCAGCGCTTCCGCGCCATAATTTTTATGTCCAAAATATCACTTTCCCGCTTACAAATCATATTTATATATTTAAACGAGTTCATTGATGCAATTTAAGTCCAATAAAATGCCTCAAATATAAGTATTTTTTTAATCTCAGTTCAAAAACATTATTCTCGAAAAATCAGTACGCAAGTATAAGTTTTTAACGCTAAAACGACGATTTTCGGGAAAATCAGCAGCTGGGTGCGCCGCACAAGACCACAGTGCGGCGCACTGGCTGCTGTCTTTTTCCCCTTTTCAATTTTTCTTTCAAAAACGGGTATTTTGGCCATAGATCTTTACATGCAATCGGTATAAACTTCATTATAGGTCATTTTTACAGTTTATACATAACTTTTACCCACAAAAATATAGATCTAAGTAATAATTTATGAAAACCCATTTTTCTTATGCAAATCACCATGAAAACTTATAAAAACTCATATTTATTTTATAGATTGTACATGCAAGTAAATATTTAAGTATTAAACAGTGGAGAAAAGTGTTTTTACCCAAAGAAAGTGTATGGATGATGATTTAGAGTAGCTAGGAGGTGTTTTCGGCTTCAAATCGGTAGAAAAACGTTGTATGTGACTAGATGAATGGAGACCCTTGCTTAGATTGATGATGAGGACGATTTGTTATGGTTTTTAGATGGATTATCTCAACAATATTTCTGTATTAGAAGAGTGAGTTTGAGAGAGAATTGGGGAAAGGTGTTTGTGTGTGTAAATGTGTGTGTTTGTGTTTTTGTTTGAAATGTGAGTGAATGAAGTGAGGTCTAAGGGTGTTAGGTGTGTTAGGAGTGTGATTTCTGGACCCAAGAGTGTTTGTGACACGTTTGGGGCTTTTGCCCAATTTGGTGACATGCAAAAATGAGTCATAAAGCAACAACAAAATCTGTCCAGCCGTCTGGTGCGGCGCACCGAGCCCTTTTTCTGGTTTCTTTCGTTTTTCGTTTTTCGTTTGCGTAGTTGTTAAGCATTTGCGTTCGTTTGGCGTTTAAGATTGTTTTGCTATGAACTTAGGCAAGTTCATTATATGTTTTCTTGGTATTAGGATTCATTTAATGATTCAATTCCGATTTCCGATTCCAATTCCGAGACACACATGTTTAAAAGTTTAAGTAACGTAAGCCTACGTTAAAGAGTTTTGTGTGAGTTACATCGAGCTTAGCTTAAAGAGTTATGTCTACGTAATCACGTAACTCATAAAGTTAGTTATAGCAAGTAGCAAGTATAGCGTATCGAGGTTATAAGTTAGTGTTCTCGAACTGAGTTTTGACGGTTGTCACAAAGAACTTTACTCATATTACGAACAATGAAAAGAAATATCACGTTCAAAATCGACTAGCAAGATCACACATCATGAATGCCATTCCAAATTATACCTTCGTGAATATTGATAGTCATAAAACCGCAAAGGAAATGTTTGATGAAGTCACTAAGAAACTACAAGGAAGTAAACCGGGTCAAAGTATCAAGATGATTGTAGTGATGTATAAGTTTGAAGAGTTTAGAGCACAAGATGGTGAAATGCTTGAGCAAACCTACAATCGTTTTTGTGGTTTACTTAATGAATTGAGGAAAAATGGGTTCGTGAAGACTCATCTTGAAGTAAATGTGAAGTTCATAAACAGGCTAAAACCGGTTTGGAAACGATTCACATCTAATCTCAAGCAAAACATCAACATTCAGACAACTGCGGTTCATGATGTCTTTGAATTTCTTATGCAAAACGAAGAAGAAGTTATGGAACTTGCCGAAGAAGACTAAGTCAACAAAAAAAATGATCCATTAGCTCTCGTGTTGAACAAGATTGATGAAATATCAAAGAAATCTTCAAAGAACGAAAAAACGTTCCAATCAAAGGCGTTTCTTCACAACATTCAAACATCTTCCAAATACTCCGTATATTTCCGAGATGAATAAATGGAAGAAAATCAAACAACTAATCTTGATGATGAAGAGTTCGGAAAAGAACTCTCTCAAATGATTGCTTTACTTTCAAACATGGTTCAAAAGAGGAAATTTGGAAGGTCTAATGGTCAAAGTTTTCAATCATCTCAAAGATCTTACAACAAGAACAAGAACAACAACAACAACAACCACAACAACAAAAACAACAACAACAACAACAACAACAATTATCGGGGTAGTTCTTCATACAATCACAATCAAGCTCCACACAATCAAGGTCAACAATCAAACACTCAAATCACTCAAGATGAGTCGAACAAAGATATGACCAAGGATAAGAGTACGGTGATTTGTTACAAGTGTATGGAGTCGGGGAATTTTGCTAAAGATTGCAAGGTAAAGGTTGTGAAGAATTCTAAATACTACCGGAATAAGATGTTGTTTGAGAAGAAAAGGGAATCTGGAGGAGAAAAGTTCAAGCTTTTCTAACGAGGATTCACATTGGATAAATGATTCAGACAACGAGGAACAAACAAGTGCTCATTTCGCTCACATGTCATTGATGGTCGATGCCGACTTTGAGGAATCAGACGAGGATAAGGTATATCAATACGTTTATGATCCGGTTAGGATGGAAACTTTCATTTTTCAAATGAAACTTATTGAGTCAAAACTTCGTGCTAAACGTGAAATAATCAAAGATCTTGAAACTAAGAATTCTAAACTTAATGAAAAAAATCAAAAATATGTTTTTGAATTTTCAAGCATGAAATGTCGCATTAAACAACTTGAAGAAAAAATTTTGAGTCAAAAAGTGAATGAGAAAAACATGAATGAAAGCTTGTGTGAAGCAACTATCAAATGTTAGCAATTGATAAATGATAGTAGCTTCCACCAAAGTGAAGTTGAACGTATTTCCAAAGAGAATTTGGAATTATGTTCAAAATTGAAAAATTCAGAATTGGAATTTGACAAACGAGGACAAATGGACCAAACGATTCATTTAAACATGACCCAAATAATTAAACTTTTACATAAAAAAAGATGGTCATGGATTTCATGAAAACACATTTGATGAAAATCCTAAATTTCTTAAACGATCCATATCAAAGTGTTTCTCCCTCTACGATTTTGATTTCATCAAATTAGGAGCAAACATTGATAGGTTAGTTTTTGTTAATGCTTCAAATGAAGAAATTTCGGAAGAAAAATCTTGTGAGGATGCAAAGAGAAAACAGGGGGACATATGTCAAACACGTTTTGAATATTTAGGAACTAATAATAAATATTTTGGACAAGATTCTCCTAACACATAAAACCCTAATCACAAGATTGTAAATCCGCAAATGCAATTCCAACGTTTTCTAAAGAACAAAATGTAAGTGTGATACCTTCGAAGTGTTATATTATACACCAACGTTGATTCTAGAACAAAATTTAGAAGAGTTGCAGACTTATATTTTTGACATGACGGTTTCAAATGAATTGGAAAAAACCATATTTCTTGAAACATACGTAACTCACTTTGAAAAGATTGAATTGGAAAATTTTCGACTTGAAAAGAAAGCAAACACAAATGTGAAATTGCTTGCAAAAAAAATTAGAATATGGGAAATTGTGGGAAAAGTTTTGTATCCTACAAGAACTCGAAAAATCACTTTCAAATGTGTCTTCGTCAACAAACGCACATGTCACAAAAACATAATTTGATCAAAAAGTAATGTTTTATCAAAAGGCGTTAAATGAAAAAGAACAAACCATTGATTTTTAGCAAAAACGGATTGATTTGTTTAATGTGTCTAAACTAAGTCTTTCTAATGATAAAAAATTTAAAACACCACCTCCAAAGATTCATTCCACGAAAAAATTAATGGAAAATGGCTCACTTAAAAGTTCACTCAAAAAGAAAGATTCAGAAATGACAAATTTAACATGTAAATCTCCTAAACATGTAAAATTTCAAGAAGTTAAGACCAAACAGGACATTAATAAATTGGAAACAAAACTTGATTTTAATTCAAAAGACATGGATGGTTGGTTTGATTCGGATGAAACTTTTGATAGTTCGTTTGATCACTTCTTTACGAAAAACATGAAAGTAACTACCAAAGATGCAAAACAATCTAAGGTAGTTACACCATCCAAAGTGATTGCTAATAAAGTTTCTAGTGTTTCAGTGCAAAGAAAAGGGAGTGTAAAGGGAATTTAGAAGGCAAAAGGTGACGAGAAAGAAGTCAAGAACAAAGGGTTTGCGAAGAAGAAAGGGTCTAAATTTGAGAATAAAATTTGTAATAAAAGTGTCATTTAAAAATAATTTTTCATTCGATAATTCTAAACTTGAAAACAAATGCCTAAAAACGATGTTTGAATTTGGTTTTCAATACAATGAAATTGTTGATGTTTCTTATAATTCTGCGATTACTAACAAAAAAGGACCCATTTTTAAGTGGGTGCCTAAATCTTATTAATCGTATTGTGCAGGCCCGTCATGTGTGGTATTTGGATTCCAGATGTTCAAAACACATGACCGGGAGAGAGAATTTATTGACAAACTTTGTGAAGAAATACATGGGCACGGTACGATTCGGAAATGATCATTTTGGAACAATTGAAGGCATTGGGGATTTGATATACGAAAAGATTACAAATCGAGGATGTTGCTTATGTACGGGATTTGCATCATAATTTGTTCAGTATTGGTCAGTTTTGTGATAAAGATCTTGAGGTGAATTTTCGAAAAACGGTGAGTGCGGTTCGTGATAATGATTGGAAGAATATGATAACGGGATCAAGAAATACAAATCTCTATACAATCAATATGAAGGAATATAAACCGAAAAAACTGTGTGTCTTTTATCTCAAGCCGATTCTCAAGATACATGGTTATGGCATCGACGACTTTCTCACTTGAATTTTAACAACTTCACGACCCTTGCGATAAAGGTTTAGTCACCCGACTTCCTAAACTCAAGTTCGTCAAAGATCCACTTTGTGATGCGTGTGAAAAAGGAAAGTTGACAAAATCATCCCACTCTTCAAAGCAAGTTTGGGATACATCGCATGTCCTTCAACTAATCCATATGGATTTGTGCGGACCAATGCAAGTTGAGAGTCGAAGTAAGAAGAAATATATTCTTGTTATTGTCTATGATTACTCTCATTACACTTAGGTGTATTTTCTCCATTCGAAGTCGAAAACTTCAGAAATTGTGACTTCTCTCATCAAGAATAAGCAATTGCATGCTCAACATTGTGTGAAGACTATCCGCTCAGATAATGGAACGGAGTTTAAATATCACATTCTCAATGATTTTCAAGCAAAGGTGGGAATCACACATCAATATTCGGTGACTCGAACTACTCAACAAAATGGAGTCGTTGAAAGGTGTAATCGGACATTAGTGGAGGCTGCAAGAACAATGTTATCCTATTCCAAAATACCTCTTTCGTTTTGGGCCGAAGCTATCTCAACCGCATGCTTCACTAAAAGTCATTCAATAATCAACAAAGGATTCATCATCACCCCATATGAAATAATGATTGGCCGTCCTCCAAATCTCAAATTTCTACATGAATATGGATGCAAGTTCTTTGTGTTAAATGACAAAGATCAATTACGAAATTTGATGATAAGGCAGATGAAGCGGTGTTTGTCGGATATCCTACGGAATCAAAGGCGTTTCGTGTTTACAACATTCGGACAAAGATTTATTGTGGAAAGTGTAAACGTTTCATTTGATGAGTTTGGAAAAATGAGTTAGGATTACTTCAACTCGGAAAACAAAGTGCATACTTCTCAACCAAATTTGGAAAATTTCTTCGACACATGTACTACTTCAACAATGAAAATTCATGTCCTTCACAAACTCCTTTCTCAACTTCTACGCCAAATGAAACAATCATTTTGGATGAACAACCAGAAACCTCAATTCATGATGAACCTGAATCCTTACACAATGATGAACCAGAATTATCACACGATGATGCACCAGAATCTTCACATGATCAACAGCCAGAAGATGAAACCGAAGAAACTTGAAATCCACAACCAAATTCCACCAGCATTCCAACTAATACAACAATTGTAACCAATCCAAATGTTCAACAACCATCATCATTAACTCAATGTGTCAAATTGTGGACGAAATCCCATCCTCTTAATCAAATCATTGGTGATGTTAATGAACGTGTTCGCACTCATAAGGCTACGGTGAATGAATGTCTTTCCATAATCTTCTTAAGCTCCATTGAACCAAAGAATTTCATTAATTCAAGCGTTAAATCAACAAAGAATTTCATTATTTATCAAATGGATGTCAAGACAATATTTCTTAAGGTTTTATGTTAACAACCGAAAAATATTTGTTGATCCACATCGACAAAATGATGTTTACAAGCTCAAGAAGGCGTTGTATGGTTTGAAACAAGCGCCTCGGGCATGGTATGAAAAACTTTCTTCTTTTCTATTAGATGCAAGTTTCAACCGATCTTTCTATAGATACTACACTTTTCAGTCGTAAAAAGGGTCAAGACGCAATTTTTGTACAAATCTATGTCGATGATATCATTTTCGGGTCAACAAGTCAATATTTATGCAAAAAACTTTGTGCGTTAATGTCTAAATGTTTTGAAATAAGCCTGATGGGAGAAATGTCGTTCTCTTTGGGATTACAAGTAAAAAAACTACCGAATGGAATTTTCGTTAATCAATCAAAATATATTTTTGATATGCTTAAAAAGTATAAAATGCTCGATTGTTCTCCAATGTCCCCACTAGTGGCTCCTCAAACAAACTTACATGATGATCCAACGGGACAATCAACAGATGAAACGTTGTATCAAGAAATGATTGGTTCTTTGATGTTTTGACCTCTATTCGTCCGGACATTATGTTTGCTACTTGTATGTGTGCTCGATATCAATCAAACCCAAAATTATCTAATTTTTTTGCTGTAAAACGAGTTTTTCGATACTTAAAAGGTACTGGTGATTTGGGTTTGTGGTATCCAAAGAATAAGGGTTTTTATTTTATTGCTTATTCTGACGCAAATCATGGAGGATGTAATTTAGACAGTAAAAGTAATTCGGGTGGTGCTCACTTTCTATGAAACAAGATTATAAGTTGGACTTCGAAAAAGCAAAATTGTGTTTCCATTTCCACGGCCGAAGCGAAATATGTGGCGGTAGCAGTGTGTATTTCACAAGTACTATGGATACGCATACAACTTCGAGATTATGGTTATGAAGCGGACTCAGTTCCAATTTATTGTGATTCAACAATTGCAATCTCGATTTTTGAAAATCCGGTTCATCATTCTCGTACTAAACATATTGACATTCGCTATCATTTCTTGAAATATAACATTGTAAAAGGAATAATTGAATTACATTTTGTTTAAACCGATTTTCAAATTGTCGTAATTTTTACAAAAGCTTTGGATGAAAAACGGTTTATATTTCTTATCTCCAAGCTCGTCATGTTGTATCTAAAACATTGAATCGGTTACTTCAAGTTGTATTTAAGTCGTTTTATTTTTTTTTGTTACTTTTACTTGTGAATATGTGTTTAGTTACATGTTTCAATTTTTGAGGGGGGATTATCATTTGAGGGGGAATTATACTTTGAGGGGGAATATTTTCAAAATTGCATGACATTTTTTTTATACATGTTTGTGAATATGTGTTTGTGATTCTGTGTCTTCATGATGTTTGTGATAATGTGTACATATTTTTCGTGTTTTCGAGGGGGAATATAGGTTAATAAAGAGAGATTTTTACGAAAACATCAAAAATAAATAAAATTTTGAAAAAGAACATGTAAAATAATGAATTGAAAAACTTGAGGGTGAAAAGTGTAAATCTGAATATGGGTATCCATGGATAACCCATTGGGTTTTCGGATCCTATAAAAAGATCAAAATCGATTTATTTTCATAATTCACTTGTATTTTCACTTTCGATCTCTCTAAGTAAAACATGTTTTCTGAAGAATTTGGAGTTTTTACGGATCAAGGAAGATTTTCTTACGAAGAACACTTGTGTTTAGGTAAAATTTTCTTCTAAGTGTTCTTAACGCTCTTCTTTTTCCTTTGGAAAATATTATGATTAGGATAATGATGTATGCTAATTTTTGTTTTTGTGAAAAAATTGCTTGATTTTGTGTTGTGTAAGTGTAATTTTATTTCATTCAATTCGTTTTGCATGATAGGATTGTGTCTATGCTTCTTTAGTATAGATCTGTGTTCATTCGATTAAGGTTTCATTGCATTCGAATAAGGTCATTAGAATAGGTTTTTAAGTGACACGAATAGGTTTAGGGTAGAAAAAAATTCCCAAGTCTTGTTTCGAACAGGATTTTAAGGTTCACGAATAGATTGATTCGAATGATTTTTGTACTTACACGAATAAGTGTTCATTTGATTTGGATTTCAATGAAAACAAATAGGTGTATTAGAGTTTAAGTGCTTCAACGATCAAGTTGTGTATTCGAATGACTTTTCAACCTACACGAATTATATCATTTGTCACACCCCGCTAAAGCGGAAACACGGAATGTGAAGAGCCAAGATATCATCACACGAGTTATAAATAAAAACATACGGTTTCAAGTCATTACGAATAAAACAAAGTTTACAGTTTAAAGATAACCAAGCATTGATAAGTACATAACATAAGAACATAGTAAATTGTTTAATAAAATTCCCAAAAGATATTCAAAATAGGTCTTCTCCCGATTCTTGACTTCACGTGACATGCCAGACCCATCCACTGAATGCACTTCATGTCTTACATTTGATCTCCTGAAACAAGAGATAAAGTGTCAACTACAATAAAGTAGTGAGTGAGTTACAGTTTTCTAGTCCTCGACTAAAAAGGTTTGAGTTAAGTATATCTATACTTAGAAGTTTCTAAAAGTAGAACAATACTTAAAGAATAGTTTCGATCCAAAAGTTGCTCAAAAGATAGTTCGAACCAAGACAGTTGCTTAAAAGATAGTTGCGGAAGTCGTATAACTCTATACGCGCAAGATAAGTAAACTATTGATTGAATTCATGTATAACGACTACTTGGCATAATATAACTTAAGTGTTCACACTAAACCAAATTTCCAACCGTGAGGCCCCTTACCCCGACTACTTACGGGGAGTCATTTCTGATCAAGTAATATGTACTTAAGCTGCCGCCTAAGCAAGGAACGGTTAATTCCTAAGTATCGATACTCATAATTACTAAACGGCTTATCAAAGCTAATAGTGTGTTGCAAGATGGGCACTAATGTTTCATTTTATTCCAACTAGTAGTAGTCACTTATGGTTAGTTATATCCCTCAAGAGTCACGTTATTTATACGATCAATCAAAGTACATACGAGTGCCGAGACTGGCATTAAATAGGTTTAATATAGTTTTGAACCAAAAGCCGAATAAAGGTGGCGAACCATTAAGCCGAATAAGGGTGGCAAACCATTAGTTTATCATAGGCCAAACAGCCATAAAACTAAATAAGCATAAGTTTCACAAAAAGCTCAATAGAGTTCACGATTGTACCAAAGTTCATAACAGTTCCAAAGTTTATTTAGATCTCTTGTTTCCCCCAAAAGTTATTTGAAAACAGTAAATAAAGTGGGGTTGTAACTCACTGTTTGCGAAGAAGAGCTACGAGTGCGGAGGGTAATCGAGACGGATCGGAAATCACGGGAATCCTAATGAAATACCAAGGTTTAATGAGTATTAATGTTTATATGCTTTTATTTTAAGTATCGGGTTTAGGTCTACTGAAAATCGGGCAGCGCTTCCGCGCCAAAATCATTAATTCCAATTTTTGTACACTTTCCCGCTTAACAATTTCAACAAACATATTTCGTATAATTCCCAAAACAATGTCATATAAAACTCGTTCATTTAGTTCATTTATGTGTGAGTTATTCTCATTACAGGTTAGGATTCAAAAATCTCAGTTCCGAACATAAGTCTAGATATCGCGTTTAGAGTACGATTCAACACGTTTAAACTTAGCAATTTGGACCTGTCTGCCACATGACTGCGCCGCGGTGGGAGGACTGCGCCGCAGTCAGAGGTAAAACCTCGACTGCGCCGCGGTGGATCTACCGCGCCGCGGTCACTGTGACAGGTTTTTGGCCAAGTTCGTTTTTGAAGAAAATGATGTTTTTAAGTTGGATTTTGACATGCAACCAGATATAAACTTAGATAATTGATGTCTTATAGTTTATTTAGTGTTTTTAACCACAAATTTAAAGATCTAACCATCCAATTTGTAAAAACCCGTTTTTGTTCATAAATGACCCAAAATCTCCATACAAACTCATTTTTAGGTGTTAGATGATACATGCAATGAGTATATGTTGTAAAGACAGTAGATTAGAAGGATTTTTACCGAGATTAAAGTGGTTTGAAGATGATTGGAGTGAACCCTTGATGATTTTGACCCAAAAAGCTTAGAAGATGAATTTTTGACCCAAATAGATGCAACCCTTTCTTCCTCCTTACTTGATGGACGATTTGTGTGTTCCTATGTGGTTATTTTACTGGATTTATGATGAGTAATTTACTGTAAATAAAGGTGGAGTGAGGGTGTGTGTTCGTGAGTTCTTAGCAAAGAGAGAGAGAGAGAGTAAGGAGTGTTTGATTGTTGTGTGTGTGTGTAAATGTGTTATGTTAGTGTTTTATGTTATTCAAAAACAAGTCACTGGACTTTTAATAGGGCCTTTAACATGTTCAGCCCGAGCCAAAGTGTTGGGCTCGGGTTTTGGATCCGTTTGGTTAAGTTTGAGTTAAACAAAAATGTGGCTGTCTGCACACTCCACCGCGGCGCGATGGCCTCACTGCGGCGCGGTTGGGGTGGCAGACTTGCCTTTTTTGTTTTTCGTTCGTTCCGTTGTTAAGCGTTTCGTTAGTTGAAAGTTTCCGTTCATTTAAAATAGGAACTTAGACAAGTTCACTAAGTATTTCTTGGTATTAGGATTCATTTTGTGGTTCCGATTTCGATTCTACACACTCACGTTTACGAGACAAGTAATAACAAGATAAATACGAGTTAAGTCAAAGATAGAGAATGCGGTTTTCACCTGAAATAAGACGGTTGTCACATCATTCGACCAGATAGAAGGTTTTAAACCAAGTGTGTATTCAAATGACTTTTCAACATACACGAATAATATCATTCGACCACATAGGAGCTTTTAAACCAAGTGTGTATTCGAATGACTTTTCAACTTACACCAATAATCTCATTCGACCAGATAAGAGCTCTTTAAACCAAGTGTGTTTTCAAATGATTTTTCAACTTACACGAATAATCTCATTCGACCAGATAGGAGATTTTAAACCAAGTGTGTATTCGAATAACTTTTTAACCTATGCGAATTACATCATTTGACCAGATAGAAGTTTATAAATAAACAGTATTCGAATAGGTTTTTCACTCACACGACTAAGTTTCACACATAATTCAAATTTTTTTTTCGAAACAACTTCCAATCACGAAGGATTGGGACTCGGTGTTCATGAGAAATTGAGCTTAAAACGAAACGGTATCTAAACATTTTAATTGCATTCATTACGGATGAATTTTAGTAGCGGATCTCGAGTCTCGACTAGAACTAGTTCATTAGTTTTGTGTACATTTAATATGTCTAGATCTCGTTATTTTTCTCAAACTTGAAGTTTCAAGAATATATTTTTTGTGGACTAGAGTGTATGTATTTTAGTAGCGGATTCTCAAAATCTCGACTAGAACTAGTACATTCATTCAACGTCTTCCTAGACGTATATTCATTATTACTTCTTGATACATAAAATACTTTCAAATCCGAATCAAAGTCTAAAATGTGGATTACGGGTTTATTTTTCTAAATATTGAGTTAATCACGTGAAATGTGAAATAGTAGCAAATATTTTGAACTACGACTAAAACTTGCACATTTTTACATTGTAGATGTGTTTTAGTAGCAAATCTTCGGGTCACGACTAGAACTAGCACATTTAACTTTTTTGAGATGTGTTTAGGTAGCATATTCAATTGATCACGACTAGAACTAATCACATTTTACGGTATTAATGAAAACATTTGTTAAGATATTGGCGTTCAAAGTGTGATTCAAATGATAAAATCTTCTCAAAATCACACTTTCAAAATGTTTTTGATTTACTATAACGGTTTACTATGTTTTCAAAGATCAAATGGCGAGGACAAAGAAAAAAGTTAAAACGGATTCTCATATTCAAGCTTATCATCGTATGGAGGGTTATATCGGGTCCGCTACTCGATGAATGTTTTCTCCGGCCTTTAGTGAGGATTCCATTCTTCAAACTCAGTTATGGCTTGATATGGTGGCAAATAATACGACGATTGATGTTGATGATTATCAATGTCCATTCCCCATTTTTCTCTCGATCATTAAATATCATCCATGGAGAATCTTTCTTGCCAATCATCCACAAGTGCTAAGAGTTTATCTTCAAAATATGTGGCATCACATAAAGTATCAAGCAGCGGATAATTCTGATCCCGAGGAACCGATTGAGGAAACTTTGATTTGTGATTTTCAAGTATGTCATCTCGAATTGACAGTTGAAGAGCTTCGAAAAGTTCTATCTTTACCGTCTTATTCGGAGTATGAAACGATCCCCCAAAAGGAAGAAGATCTATTTCCCTATATCAAGGCGAGTTATCATCATTGAAGTTAGATTGAGATTTAATTCCGAGACGCTGGCAATCTTACACCAAAGGAGCGCGGAAGATTATGCCAACAGAATCACAATTATCACGTGGATCGCGTTTATTTTTAAGAAGAAATATGATATTGCGCGACTTACTTTTGATGATTTACCAGAGTTCATTACTCGAGATAAGTATTTTGAACAAGAGAAAAAGAAAAATGAAGAATCATTGATCCGTCTTAAGAAAATAATCAAGCGGAACAAAAAGAAGATGAAGAAGCCCTATATTCCTTATCAAAAATTTCTTCAAACAATTGTTGCAAGGGTTCTTGGTGATACTCCAGGAGATTTGAATAGACGTATTGGAGATCATATGTATCCGGAGTTCTTTACTCCTGTTTTACGATGACGTCAATTCGCAACGGAGGAATAAGGAATGCCAATTCCCGATCATTTGCTTAATCATATACCAAATGGAGATTCTCACTTAGTTGCCTATAGGAATTCATTAGCTCGTACGGATCAATCCGAGCCGATTGTTCCTCCCTCACGAGCAATAACGCCTACCCAAAGTGAGGGTTAGATCTAGGAGAGCGAGATGATGAAGAGCTTAACCTTGGTGGGAATGATGATAATGATGATGATGGAAACAATAATGATGGAGGAAATGATGATGTAGGGGGGACGGGAGAATTGGGGTTGTACAAACACCAGTACACACTCCGCTGGTACTTGTACTTGTGAGTCCTTCGGGCACAAACGAGGGAGGAGTTGAAAAAAAATGTGACTGCGGGTGAGCGAAAAAAGAGTGGGGACAAAAGGTAACGAAAAAGAGCCCCATTCGAGCCTATGACTAGACACCGGGGCACCAAGTCTTCTACTCTCCGTCATGAGTTGACAAAGAGTATTGAAAAAGACGTCGACTCCCCACCGTTTGCAAACGACGGACACCCCTCTTCACCACTCATTATCCCCACTAGGTAATGTTTCCAGAAGCACGGGACAAAACCCCAAATCTACTAACGTCCACTCCTTCGTAGCCGGATGTTACTGAAAAAGAGAGTCAAGATCCCATACTCTCGACATCTATTGCACACGAGTCATCCAATCCTACTCACTTAGAAATTTTATCTCGGGTCGCACTTGATTCTAGTAGTCTTACTGACACTAGCGGAACGGTTATAGGACGTTCGCAATCCGAACGCTTTCAAGGATTGACCGAAAACCATGCCTCCGTCAACATTACTCTAGTGTTCGAAGCATGTTCGTCTAGTGGTGCCTTTGTGTCATCACTAGGTACGACAACGAGTAATCTAAGTGATCTCGGTTTTGAGCCATGGATGATCGAGCTTGCTCGAAAGTCTATACCTTACCAAAGTTCTAATAGGAAAAATAAAGAGGTGGAGGAGATCTGGTAAAAAGAATCCACAATCATTTGGATGTGATTGAGATGAGGAGTGAGATTAATAAGTTTATGATTCCAGTTGATGATCGTGAGGATAGGTTACTTCATTCGAGGCCAGAATTGTTTCCAATACTTCCACCACCTTCTACAACAACGGTTCCGGTGATTACAAGGTATCCAAGTTCAAAAACTTCAACAAAGAAAAGAAAGGTTAAGCAACAATTGTCAACCATAATTGAAACTTCGGAAACCGAAGACGAACGTCCGGAAACTGAACCAAAATTACAATCAAAGGATCCTCGATCAAATTATGAAGTGGTTAAGGAATTTCTGACGACTCTTCCCCGCGGTTTACTAGAAGAAACTTTACTTGAGAAGATTCTTTATAATGAACTTCATTCGATTCGGGATGTGATAATTATGGATGTATGTTTTAACCAAGTACAAAGCCTTGAAATCCAATTATCGTGCTCAGGCGAAGGATACTAAACGTCGACATTCGTATGATGACCCTGATGATCGACCGAATGAGGGGGAAAATGTGAGACGTTTAAAGAAGATTAAGCTAGAAAACGCGCCGGCTTTGGAATCGATGAAAGGATCTGGATCAAGTAAAGAAGGAAATAAAGATGTGGTAAATTTCGATGAAAATAATGAATTGATTGATGAAGAGATTGAGATCGAACAGCCGGATCAAGTTCAAAAGGAAGAAATGAATGAACAAAGTGAAGCGGAAAAGGTGGTAAAAGAAGGTAACAAAGATCGAGACGTTGAAGATCTTTACTACAGTGCAATGATACTTGAAAAAGATGAAGATCTCAATCCATTGATTAGAAAAGTTATTTGTGCAAGACTTAGATAACAAAGGAAGTTTGATAAAATCAAAAATGTCGATTGGAGATTGAGGAAGTATGATTTTGAGAATAGTTTGAAGCAACGAGATGTAAAAGATCTTCATGATGAATACATGCAAAGGAAAATAATGAGGTTGCAAAATGAGCACAAAGAACTTTACAAATATGCTTTATCGGATGATTTTGGTCTTCCAAAGTATGATGATATTGATCTTGAAGAACAAAAGAGGTTACATAAAAGAAGAAGCAAACCATTCATGGAAGATCAAGTGAAATATTTCTTTGTTCAAACTCCAAAAAGGGTAGAACCGGAAATTCTACATGGGCTTACAACAAAGGAAAAAGAGTTGTGGAGCAAGTTCAAGCACTTCATTCATGAAAAGCATAAAGGGGTTGAAAAGGTGTATCCGTTTCATGGAATTACAGATATTAGAGATATTAGCTCAAAGTTTCAGAATGGAATCGAATATGCTACATTCAAAGTTTCAAAAAGTAATGGAAAGGTCTACAACTTTACCGAAGCATATTTCAATGATCTTAGTCCAAATGATATAGAGTGGTTTTTCATGTAGATGAAAAGATGGTCTAATAAAATGGACGTTGAAAGATTTTCTGAATCAAGATTGAAATGCTTTATGAGATGCAAAGTTACGGAAGCAACATACTTTGACTTTCAAATTCCCCTTGAAAGCAGAAAAGGAAAAATGAACTTGGTTGCCCCACAACATAAATTCTCGATAAAACATGTAAGAAAATGGGCGATAGTGAATATTGGTGATAAATGGATTATCTACTCAAGCCCACATTGGAGTGAAAATGTTGTAAAGCTATTCAAGGAAGTACATCATTTCTCAACATGCACACTAAGTTTGATCAAAGGCGAGATAGAAAACATTATCAAGAATGGTGATGAAAGCAACAACGCAAACTCTGATGGTTATGCTAAGTGGAGAGCGGAAATAAGAGAATATGAGTTTGGAAGAGATGCTATTGAACAGTGTTTGGAAAATAGAAGAGTTATTCAAAGATAGGAAATGCGTTTGAAGATTCGGGAAAACAAGTATTCAATTTATGCAACGATCAAATCTTGAAGACAATATGAAATGCAACAAGAACGAGATGGATGTGCAAAACTTTATCTCGAATTCAAAGAAAAGGAATCTTCAACAACTCAATCTCAAGCTCAACAAGATCAAGCATCTCAAGAACAAGAAAACCCAACTCAAGAATCGAAGAATAAAGCTTAGCATAAGTTTTTGAAATGCATTGTAAAACGTTAATGATTACTTTTCTAGAAACAATATTAAAAGGGTAAATTGTAGAGATTAGAATTAGTTAATATGATTTCTAGAAGGTAATTATATCATGTAATGAGTGTTTACCCCTTACCTATAAATATGTAAGGGATGTGATGTAATAAAAAGACTTTTGGTTGATTCTCATACCTAATAGAAAAGCAGAAAAAAAGAGTCTTAGAAGTTTTAAAGTAAAGTAACATTAGTGTATTATGAGTCGTTGAAGAAGTTAAAGCAATTTGGTTCGTTAATTGTTTTTAGGAGTTCGGATTTAGTCTAAATTTAGATGTATATACTACGTTAATATTTGTATACTTTTTATATTCCTACCCATTTCACTCCATTGTATATTTTCACATGCCTATACCGTATACATTATTACCCACTAAAAGTCCCCGGGAAGTTTTACCTGGACTATAGTAATGGAGAAGTGATTCTTTATTAACCCTATGATAGAAAACTCGCCATGACTGGGAATTTGTGTGATTTACTCCCTAAAATTCGTTAGGTGTTTGGTTATGCTTTTAAAATTTTGGCTTGGTAATGATTTGAAACATGGTTTTTGCTTGAGGGCAAAAAACAATATGTTTAGAAGGATTTGATATCGCATATTTACATCTATATTTATATGCGATATTTGGTTGGTTTTTGTATTAAAATCATGATGGATAGGATAGGTTTTTGCATTTAATCGTGTGACAGTGTTTTATTCAAGTGACAGGTTTTATATGATCGGGAAAAGGATATTTGGCCAAGGAAACGCATGCAAACGGTCAAAAGTACGAGAAACGGTGATCTGGTCAGTGAATGCGACGCAATATGCATGAATGCGGCGCAACGGACATTTTTTAGGATTATAAATTGCAGAGAAACATTCCACATTATAGTCAGTTTTCGGAGGTCGACTCAAGGGTTTAGAAATCGAATTTGGAGCTGCCAAAGAACCGAGGAACATAATTTTGAAGAGAGATCTTCAACAACATTGATTCCAAAACTTTTTTCTTTTCTATTTTCGAATTTGGTACTATGTTAATTCATACTTTTATTGTGGTTTGCTTTATTATTATGAGTAGCTAAATAATTCAAACACTTGTTTGGTTTAGGGATCTTTTGTGATGATTTATTTTATGTCTTTTAGTGTTATTAGATGTTTTATGTTAATCAAAGACCCGTTCTTGTTTAAATCTTAATATTGCTGAAGTTCTTATATTCTTTTAGTTAATTGAAAGTCTAGGCATTCGAGAGGAATCTAGAATTAGGTTAAAAATTGAAAGAAATAATTAATCGGTCTATAATTGATTAGAACTTGATTAATAGATTGAAACGAGATCGCTAGTTAATAATTACAAGAGATTAGATTAGAAAACTAGGTAACCTATTGTTAGTGCAATTTGTGTGACAGTTGTTCTAGTTTAATTAAGTCTGTAATTATAGTGTTGTTCGTGTATGTAAACGAACATGATGTTCGTGACGAACATGATGTTCGTGTGTGTAAACGAACATGATGTTCGTGTAAGATGTTCGTGTCTGTAATAGTCCACCGAACATGATTGTTCGTGGGCTAAATAGTCCTTTATGGGAGTTAATGAACATTGCATTATTCATAAGCTCATTAGTAGCCCAAGCCCAATGAACAAGTTATACTATATAATAGTTTAACTTGTTTAGGTTTAGGGTTAAGACTTTACAATACTTCACAGAGAGAAACGAAAACATCAGAGAGAAGTTAACACTGCAGAATAACGATTGTATTAGGTTTGAGTGATTCATCTTAATACAAGTATTCGTGTTTGTTAGTAATCGTTTAATCTTATTTCTATGTAATTCTTATTGTGTATAGACTGTTTATTATTCAGATTCCGCCTCATAATCAACGGGTTTAATCTTGTTGATCCAATACATGGGACCTACAGTTATTCGAGAGGAAGCTTTATGAGATTAAATCATAAGCATCGGCTTAGTTCTTAAAGCTTAGTTATCTAGTACTTTTATTGGATTCCAGAGGAACGGCAGAGTTTAAAGATAATTAAAGTTAATTAGGTATTCGAGATGAACTTAGTTATACGTTAAAAAGTTAAGTAAAACATTCAATTACCATAAGTTAAATCGGAATATTAGTGAACTACCTTAAAAAGTGTCTTTCCCTTTAATTGATTTTCAAAACATTCAATCTTTCAAAACAACGTTTACACGTGAAAAATTACTTTTAAATTTAGTTAACCAACATGACAATTCGGTCACAAACACCCAAATCGTTAGTTTTATAATTTCTTAATTTAAACTAAACGAAGTCTCTGCGAACGAACCCGAATTACTAGAACTATATTATACGCGATTAGGTCCACTGCCTAAATGTGTGTAGTCGAGTAAAGAGTATTTCGAGTTTTAAAATTAAACTAGATTTTACACATTAGCAACCGAAAGTCTGGCACTTGTGCCTCGGCATCCGAAAGTCCGGCACACATGCCCAAGTCAGGCACTTGTGCCCTGACGTCCGGCATGGCACTCGTGCCCTGTGTCCGACACTTGTGCCTCGGTAGTCTGGAACTTGAGTCCCGACACTAGGGAGTCCGGCACTAGTGTCCCGTGTCCGGCACTCCGATAGCCTGCACTCGTGCCCCGGTTTGTGCCCTGTGTCCAACATTCACGCCCCAAAGTCCGGCACTTGTATTACGGTGTCCGACATTCGTGTCCGATACTTATTATCCGACGTCTGGCATTCATGTCCAGCCCGACACTCGTGTCCCCGCGGGACTTCAACTTCCAATACTTTAATGAAGTCATTCAAACGAGGACATAATGACTAAGAGGGAGCGCTACTTTTGTCATAACCCAACCTCCCCCTCCCCCCCCCCCCCCCCCCCCCCCCCCCCCCTTGTAAGTTGGCATCCCATGAAAACCGTTGATGAGCCATTAATGGTCTTTATGGGTGCACATCGCTTATACCTGAGAGTGTTGGGTATAAATACCTCACACTCCAGACATATAGAGGATCCAACCTCATACTCATACACAAAATTATCATGATAGCAATCATCATCTTCATTTTCACGACTTGCCTATTTACTTACTTACCACACTAACCATATTCCGATCGTATTTTTCGATCAATCTCTTGACCACCTTAGGCTCATCAAGAGCTTGTAAGTTTTGCACTGCTAAGTAGAAGGCCAAGAGAGTGATCTCCCAAAACCCAGTTACTAAGCCTGCTAATCTTTGCTCAAAATTGACGCCATCCGTGGGACCCGTTTTAGCAACGGTGTTTCATTTCATTTTCATCTTTTCATTTCATTCCACCACCATTTCGTCTTCTCCATGGAAGGAAATTGTCCATCTCAAATAGGTTCAGATAAACCAAAACCAACCACAAACACCCATCCACCACCCTAGTTAATCACATATACATGGCAAATGAAGAATGTATATCTCGCAAAAGGAAAGCATCAGTCCTACAAGATTGGGCGATGAAACCAATTTGTTTCCCACTAATATATATATATATATATATATATATATATATATATATATATATATATATATATATATATATATATATATATATCTCTCTCTCTCTCTCTCTCTCTCTCTCTCTCTCTCTCTCTCTCTCTCTCTCTCTCTCTCTCTCTCTCTCTCTCTCTCTCTCTCTCTCTCTCTATATATATATATATATATATATATATATATATATATATATATATATATATATATATAAGAGCGTGACTTTCCCTAACAAAATTTAATAAAAAAAAAAACTTTCAAACTTTTTAAACTACCATAAATTTTGCGTAAAAAAATATATATAAAAATTTCACCCTTTAAATTAAAATTTTGATTCTCTTCAAAATGAGACCGGTAATGATATAGTAATTTTAAAAACATAAAAAAAAAATTGTAGGTTTATTTATACTTTTATATCTTTTAAAAAAAATATAAAAAATTTAAATAAATTTTTTTTACCAAAAAGTGTAGAATTTTGTGTTTTTCAAGCTAACATAAAAACATTTCGAAAAAATATAATAAAAAATTTGTTAGATTTTTTTTAGTTATAATTTTACTGCATTATATTTGGATTGCATCTAATCTAAGTTGTTGCATCATATTTTTAAAATATGTTGCATCATATTTGTAAATTGTATCGTATGTCTAATTTTATTTTCTCATAACTAAATTTATTCTAAATAGAATTATAAATATGATGTAATGATATTATATCATTAGGATTACGTCATTGTATCATGATAGGTATAATCTGTTGCATCATATTTGTAAAATGTGTTGGAATGAATATACAATTTTTGTGCATGATAATTATATTTATTGCATCGAAGTTAAATAATCTAAATTACTATTATAATTATGATGAAATAATGTAATTAGATTACGATGTTAAGCAATGTTTAAATCATTTTATCACCATTAAAATTTGTTGCATCATAGTAAAAAAAATTTGTTCCGTTATAGGTTTAATTTATATTGCATTATATAAAAATATTTGTTGCATCATATTTTTATATACAAAAAAACGAAAAAAAAAGTGAAAAAAGAACTCGGAATAAAAAAGTTGCGAAAAAAAACATTCCGGAAAAGCAAAAATTAAAATCAAATTAAGATTTAAATAGAATTAAAATGAAAGAAAATAAAAATAAAAAAAAGAGTGGGTTGGTGATTTGAAATTCCTATAATACTCTTAAATGGTTTAGAAAGGTGTTGACACTTGTCATTTCCGCACACTTGTCTAACAAAAATTAATATTATCATTTATATCCAATATAAATTCAATATTCGACACTTTAATACAATATCTTTAATCTTTAATATATAATAAAAGATTGGCCTTAAATGCCACATGGCAAACTAAGGTCTCTTGGATAGATTAACTTTTTTGATATCAACCGTTAGATCAGACTGATGATGCCACATCAAATATTATTTTCATTTCACACTCTTTTACAATACATAATTACATTAGCTCTTTCATTCTATCCCTACTAAAATAAAAAACATAATTATAAGTTATTTATAGAATCGTTCAATTTGAACTATGATTTACCTTTATTATTCTAAAATCCTCTAATACAAAATATCAAAACATGTGTATAAAAGTAAATGTGTTATATGTTATTATAATTATAAACATTATGTGTATAAACGTAAAAATATATATGTATTATACGTATAATATTATTTTTTCATAATAAATTAAAATCTACATAAACATAAGATTTACGATTCAATTTTTATTTTTTTTCACGCTACCGCGGGACAAAAATCTAGTTATTAAATATATATAAGCTTTATGACAATTCAAGATCCCGTAGATATCATGTTACTAGTATAATTATTAAATAAATCTAATTATTTATTTAAAAAAGTTATTTCCAATTAGAAACATAATATACTTAGTAAATGAAATAAATTTAGGAAAATAACTATGTGAACTAACATTTATATATAATAACTTCCATTCATCAAATAACATTTACTATGTGTGCTTATGGACATTAAGTGAAACAAACCCTTCTTAAGAAGTGAATATTCATTCAAACTATTGAAATCATGAATTCTGTAAAAAGTAATAATTAAAAAAAGTTTCTAACGAATTAATTCATTCATTTATTTTTCAAAAGATATTATTTAGTTGGTCAACTCATATATTATTAAACTATATTCCTTTTGAGAGTTATTTATATAAAATAAAATTCAAAATGTTGAAATCCAATAGCTAAGTAAGTTATTACTATTCAGACAAAAAAAAAAAAAGATAGCATAAAATAGATTAATATTTTATTATCGATCATATTTTTTAGCCAAATATAAGAACATAAAGAGATAGTATAATAGCTTAATATTACTGCCAATCATATTTTCTAACCCAATCTTTAACCTCGGGAAAAAAGGTCGTAGGAATGTAAAATCCATCTTCCTCTATTTTCCAGTAACAAATGCCTTTGATTCTAAACCCGATATCTTTTGTAGTACATTGTTCAGGATAGTGAGCTTCGGTCGCCGTAGCGAGAACATCAAACCCTCGTTGCTTCGATTCCAAGGAAAAATCACAATAAGAGTGTGTCGGTCCATTTAAAGCTAAGCACACATCAATTTTGTATTCCTCTCCGGCATTCTTACTAACATCCCCAAGATCTCGGCCTTTTGACTTGCAATGAAGTAAAAGATTGTTTACGTTGCTTATTATATGAATATCGCATGGGGAAGTGAAACATGCATTCGAAGTTGCGTTTTTGCTATCAGCATTTGCAAACGTTATTTGACAAAAATAAAGTGCGAAGATGAAAAGAAATAGTATTTTTTCCATTAGAAAACACATCAAACAACTCATTAGCCTTTACTTATATAGAGGTTCCTACCTACTAAGTTTACTTATTAAAGTGATATCCTTATTTAATGCATTAAACGTAATATAATATATAAATATATGAAAGTTGACTTTAATATTAAATTTACCGATATATATATATATATATATATATATATATATATATATATATATATATATATATATATATATATATATGAGGGTTCATGTAAAAAGTGTTAAATTTGTAAAAAGTGTGAGAAATATTGTGGGAGTGACATGTGGCAAGGTTGAATTTTTTTATTTTTTTATTTTTTTAATAAAAAAAATAATATTTTTAATAAAAAAAATATTTAAAAAAAAAATCGAAATTTTTTTTTTTCGAGAATTTTTTTTTTCTTTTTGCTCGAAAAAAGTTATGTACGAAAAAAAATATGATACACATGTATGATCCACATCTGTGATGAACATTTTATGTGTGTATCATAGTTAAATATCACAGTTTTTTTGTGTACATCATTTATATGAATCATATTTTTTGTGCATCATTAATGTGCATCATATTTTGTGTGTGCATCATATGACGTGACAGATGACGTTATCAAATAGAATTTCAAATTTTTTTTTTTCCAAAACTTTTTTTTTTTTACTATTTTTTTTTTTCAAAAAAAAAATTCTTTTTTTAAATATCTTTTTATTAAAATTTTTTTTTTTTTCCAAGCTTGCCACATGTCACTCCACAATGTTTCTCACACTTTTTACAAATTTAACACTTTTTATTTGATCCTACTCCTATATATATATATATATATATATATATATATATACATATATATATATATATATATATATATATATATATATATATATATATATATATAGAAAAAGGTTCTTATAAACCAATATATATAATAAAATAACTAAACAAATATAATAAAATAATTTATTATATATGTAATTTTGTATTATGTTTATTTAATTCAATTATAACAAACTTTAAAAAAAACAAGTTTTAATATACATCAAAATATATGTCGTTTAGGGGTTGTGCATCAAAATCACTGTTCATGTGTATTACATATTCAAATTTAATAAACAACTATAAAAATGCCCATTTTTTTATGTATAACAAAACTACATTTTTTAAAGTTTGAGATATGGTTAAAATGAACGATAATCTAAAATATCTAACGTTATAAATTATTCTTTTTTTACTTATTTTTCCTTGAGTTTTGTTTTACAAGTACCAACCTCTATATAGCAAAAGGTTCTTATAAACCAATATTTAAAATAAAATAAGTAAAAAAATATGATAAAATAATTTATTATGTATGTAATTTTGTATTATGTTTATTTTGTTCAGTTATAACAAATTTTAAAAAAACAATTTTTAACACGCATCAAAATATATACCGTTTAGGGGTTGTGCATCAAATTCATTGTTTTTGTACAGTAAATATTCAAATTTAATAAACAACAATAAAACTACACATTTTTTTATGTTCAATAAAACATCGTTTTTTAAAGTTTTAGATATGGTTAAAATGAACGAAAATCCAAAATATATGTTGTTTTACAAGAACCAACCTCTATATAGAAACACTACAAAAAAACAGCCTTTTAGCAACATGTTTAGGGACATGCTCTACAATGTCGCAAAATTGAGACATGAATAACGACATTATTAGCTACGTAGATGTCGTTATCATCGCAACTGTCATCGCAAAATATGTTTTTAAATTCGGGTGTCGCAAATTATGTCGCTTCGTACGCCGTTGAATTGCGACATGCTAGTACACGACTCTAAGGATGTCGCCGAATTTGCGACTTGTGATTACATGACGCTAAGGATGGCGCCAAAAATTGCGACTAGTTAATATATCTCGTTAAAGATGTCGCTAAATTTGCGACCTTGTAATACATGCCGCTAACAATGTCTCTAAGTTTGCTAAGAATGTCTCTGACTTTATCTCTTTGTGTTACTATATAAATCCATTTATTAAATTTAGTTAACTAAAATTAGTTTAATTTTTTTTTTATACGTTGTATATCTAAATTTTATATTTATAATATTTTGTTTAGGTTTTAAAATCATATTTAAAAATAAAATAAAACCAATTTATATAATATAGATTTATATTTATTATCCATTCGTCTTTTCCATTTTTTATATTGGAGCCATAATTTTCCGAATTCACCGTTTCATCTCTCTCTCCCACCGGTCACCATAACACCACCGTGACATCCTCGCCGCCTTCACCACCGCGGCCGCCTGAACAGCTTCACGCACCTTATTTTTCAAATCATCATCATCACACTTCTTTCGTTTTCAAATTTTATCTCTCATTTCTCGGATCTCAACTCTCGTAACTTTTTCACTGTATTTAGTCGCTCGATCGCTGATTTTTGTTTATGAATCTGTAAATGCTGTATTTCTATAGTTGTAGATTCAACTTTTGATGTAATTTGTTGTTTTTAATTTCAGTTATGGATTCAGCTGCCGTTACATTTTCCAGTAAACCAGTCACATCTCCTCCTGTATGTTTAAATTACTCGATTATTGTTCAAACTTCAATTCGGAGATTATGATTGTGTTATATTGAATTAGTGTGTGTTTTTTGGTGGATTCAGTGTGCGTTTGTTTGATAAATTTATGTTTAGGTTGTAATTTATTCATTTCTAGATGTAATTTGGAGTTATATCACCTCCAGTTTGTTTAGTTACTCTCGTGTTGTGCATTCTTCATTTCGCTGATTATATGTGTGGATAATTGAACTACTGTGTGTTTTTTTGTTCGATTCAGTGTGTGTTTGTTTGATCAACTTATGTTTAGGTTGTAATTTATACTTTTTCAGATGTAATTGGAGTTATATCGCCTCCGGTTTGTAATTTTTATTGTTTAGATTGTAATTTTTTCATCTCTGGATGTAATTGGATATATAATTTATGGTTAGAAATCTGTGCTAGTTTATAAGGTGCAGGTTGAAATATCTATCAGATTGCATCGTATGTAATTGCTACACGATAAATCTTATAGAACACATAATGATCTATAATCTGCGAAATTTGCTAACTAGTCATGCCGTGAACTACCATCACTTAATTAGCTTCTTTTTTTTATCGTTGCTGAGGTTTATTGATCCGAGTCTATGTTTTCATGAATTTACATTGGTAATATATATTGTCCTTGTTAGTGGTTAGAAGTTAGAACTAATTACATATGATTTATAATGTTAGGGTTTATTCATTGGGACGTCTAGGGGAATTAAGAGCTTCCAGTGCAACTTCTTGGTTGGAAATAAGGTGAGCTTTCCTAGACAGAGAGTTCAGGCTTCTCAAAAGGCACGTAGATTAGTGAAACAAGCGGGAGCTCTTGATGTTTCTTGCACTGCTGAAAAAATTCTGATTGCAAACAGAGGAGAAATTGTAGTGCTAGTTATTCGAACTGCTCATGAGTTAGGGACCCCCTGTGTTGCAGTGTACTCCACTATCGATAAGGATGCACTTCATGTGAAACTAGCTGATGAATCAGTTAGCTGGATTGTTTTGAGCATTTATGTTTCTCCATTCCAGTTGCAGTTCACGAGTTTCGTTTTTCAAAACCTTTATTGCATGTGTTCTCCAAACCCGTTATATCTATATATATATATATATATATATATATATATATATATATATATATATATATATATATATTTGCATGTTTTAGTTGTTGTATATTCAACATCATTTTCAAAAATCTCTCTTTTTTTAACATTTTTTTTTTAAAAGTTCTGTTTTTGTTTTTCCTTTCAATAGCAAGCTAAGAGTGAGGCTGCAGTTGCATTTGGAAATGATGGTGTTTATTTGGAGAAATACATTCAAAATCCAAGGCACATTGAGTTCCAGGTAATTGTTTTCTTTACTTTCTCATACATTTAATAGAATTTGTACTTACGAATACCATACGAGAATGTTACTTTGGGTGTTTACTTAACAACTTCTTGAGTTTCTAATTATATGTGCCATGCTTGTTCAGGTTCTTGCAGATAAATTTTGAAATGTTGTTCACTTTGGAGAGCGTGACTGCAGTATTCAGGTTTACATTTGTTTTAATACAAAACTATGAAGTTTAGTAATCGCGATCTCAGTATCACTTTATTTAGTTTGTATAACAACGTAATTAAATTTTTGTACTTGTGCAGAGAAGAAACCAGAAATTGCTTGAAGAAGCACCCTCACCTGCATACACCAGAGCTACGGAAAACCATGGGTGATGCAGCCGTAGCTGCAGCAGCATCAATTGGCTACATTGGTGTTGGTACCGTAGAGTTTCTTTTGGATGAAAGAGGTGAATTCTACTTCATGGAAATGAACACTAGAATTCAGGTTGGCTGAATAATCTATGGGACATATGTATATATTTATAAGTAACTATAAAGTGCATATTGCTGTAAATGTTGTGTGACATTTTTATTTTCTGCAAAAATAGGTCGAGCATCCAGTGACCGAAATGATATCTTCGGTTGACTTGATAGAGGAGCAGATCCGAGTAGCTATGGGTGAGAAACTCCGGTACACACAGGTACTGAATTGATTGCTACATTTTAAGTTAGATG
>CAJVGC010000592.1:10337247-10381949 GCA_910822075.1 Senecio squalidus
ACCCGGACACGGGGCCGGGTGCCGGGGGCCATTTTTACCCGGACACGGGGCCGTGTCGGGGCCATTTTACCCGGACACTGGGCCTGTGCCGGGGCCATTTTACCCGGGACACGGGCCTGGTGCCGGGCAATTTTACCCCGGACACGGGCCTGTGTCGGGGCCATTTTACCCGGACACACAGGGCCGTGGCCGGGGCCATTTAACCCGTACAACCGGGGCCGGTGCCGGGGCAATTTTTACTGTCGCGGGCTTCTGATGTCGGGCTCACGTTCCGGGTTCTGGTCCTTTTGTCAGATTGAGATTTAGTGGGCCGAACCCAATGTTAGGTTTGATAGGCTATAAGTATAAGACATCACCTACTAACACTATCATGCCCCCCAGTTAGGTCTTAAAAATTAGGTTTTTGAAGCCTAACTCTTCTGCTTTAGGCGATCGGTAAGTTTTTTTTTTTTTTTTTTTTTTTTTTTTTTTTTTTTGCGACGTCCGGTTCCTGTCCGGTGGCTAGGCAAGTAGCCGGCATACAGCCGGCCTTTTGTGCCGGCGACTTGGATTTCACAGCCGGCATACAGCCGGCCTTTTGTGCCGGCGAAAAATATATATATATATATATATATATATATATATATATATATAATAAGTATATATATATAATATATATCTATATCTATATATATATATTTTATTTTATTTTTTTGTAAACTGAGGCCCTCTCATTCTTTTTGTCTTTGGGAACAGGTGAGTTTACTCGTTCCAATCAGCAGCTTAGTCTTTTTGCGCGGGTAAGTTATTTTGTTTTCTCCATCCCTTGCAGCTTAGAGCTTAATATTTATTCTTATCAACGTATTCTTGGAAATTGTAGCAGTTTGTTATAATAGTTTCAAAAGCTGAAATGGTTTCCCGAAAAAAGAAAGAGAATGATAAAACCCCTTTAGAGAAAGAGGTTAGGAGATGCAGTAGTGGCATCAATGATGTTAAGCTAGCGGATTAATAACTAGGTTTCATGCCTTAGTTCCTTCAATCCTGTAGCACCTACCATAGACCAACGTGCCACTGAGCCTCCTTCAGGAAAAATTACTTTATACACCAGCCTTCTTACCCCATTCAAACACTTCCATTGTAGCTCCTTTTATATAAAAGTGCTAACTCATTACAAAATTGGATTTGCCCAAATGCATCCTGTAGGTGCTGCTAAGGTTATAATGTTTGAGATGTTGTTGGTTGGGATGAAAATTGCTTGTTTTGTAGATTTGTTTAGGCATTTTTATAAACTGTGTAAATCTAGAGACTGGTTTAGCCTAGAACTGAGAGAGAGAAGAAAAGAATGGAAGCTACTTGAGGATCCTCCTGATAGCCTTAAGAACTGGCGGTTTGACTTTATTTGTGTGGATAGATCGTTTATTAAGCTTTGGTCAAGTGCCCTTTTTAGCTGGCCATCTAAGATACCCAACGGAGTAAATGACCTCCCCGAGCTTTCCGTTCCTAAGGCAGAGGCATATGCACGCCTCCGTCGTATGTCTGTGAAGTATACGATATGCCCCGAAGGGGTGTTGGCGATGGCTGGAATTATTAAGGATGTTGAAGAGGAGACGGTTCCCGTCATTGTGTCGAAGACATCAAAGAAACGTGGGTCTCTTTAAAATCCTTTTTTGACTTTATTATTTCGTGAAGTTGATTGTCATTTATATATTTTCTTTGTTGCAGTTATGGGGTTGCTGGATTTCTTAGTGGGGGATGAAGAATGTGAAGTAGAGGATCATCCGCCTGCCGTAGCTTGCCAGATGTACAAAGCAGCTGGTGTTGATTTCCCTAGTCGTTCTCCTACAGGAAGAGAGGGGCAGGGCCTGGAGGTTAGGCTTCCGCTTCCAGAGAATACTGAGGATGAAGATCTCGTAGGATCCCCTGCTGGTATTATTTCAAACCTTTTGGTCTATTCATTTAAATAATAGCTATATATAACTGATGTTTTTCGTTTATGTAGGTGATGATTTTAATCCAAATGGTTACATGCTTGAAGAGCATGATTCTTCTCGTCAGAGACAAGGTACCTATGAGTTATGATTATTTTTCTTTGTTTGTAGTAACTAACTTGTCTTTCTTTTATGCAGTTGAGTTGAGTTGGAGGATATTGGATCTGACGCTGGTCATGAGCCATGCTTTGATGGTGCATCTGTGTTAGGAAAGAGGCCATCAATAGATGTTGAGGATTATAACCTTCCTACACCCAAATCTCAAAAAGTGTTGTTCCCTGCTTCTCCACTTCTTGGAACAACTCTTGTAAGGCGTTATGGGGGCCTTCAGATGGCGCCCCCATGGATCTACTAGTATGGGTTTTGTTGGCACGCCCATCTGGTGAACGTTTTGTGCCTGCTGGTCATTTTGTGGTGGGTGACAATGGGCAAACTATGGACTGTTAGGGATTTCTATGGACATGTTGTCCACCTCAATTGTTATGCAGTCAAAGTTGCAAGGAACTTTGAATGTGGATGATGCTGATATGAGCCTTTTTCATGGCTTTATGGGACATGTACTTGCTAGGCAGCGTATATGTGAAGATCATGAAAAATTGAAAGTTGATTACTCGGATCTGAAGAAAGAGGTGGAAAGTTTGGCTGGTGGTTAGGAAAGATCTTGAGGCCGAACGCAAGATTGTTTCCGGCCGGGGACAAGGAGATTAGTGATCTTTCTGCCAAGATTTCCAACTTAGAGGAAGAGAGGGATGGATTGGTAGGGAGGGCGCAGGAGTATGAAAACATCCTGGCTGCAAAGGATAAGAGTTGGCGACAGTGACCAAGTCTTTAGAAGTTGAGAGACATGTAGTTGAGTCTCAGCGCCAGCAACTTGATGCTGCCTTTCAGGGTAGAAAAGACCTTCTTGCTGCTTTTCCTGAGTTGTTCAAGCTATTACTTGATCATCCTGATGTGATGAATTTGATGTTGGAAGTTAATCGGGCTACTCATGCATTTGGTAAAACATTGTAGGGACCAAGTTGCGATCCGTTGCCGGTGATGCAGTGCTACCCTTTCTTGATCCTTTGGCGCAAAGTCAGTATGCGAGTGCTAATGCTTTGTTTGAAAAGAAAAATTTTCTTATCCTGGAGCGCATTGTCCAAGACCTTGGACATTTCTATTGATGATCTTCTTGCTATTGTTACACCACCAGTGTCCATGCCCACCAGTGTAGTTTTTGCTCTTTTTTTTATGTTTGAACATTTTCCCTTTTGTTATGAATATCAGCTTTATAAGCTTTATGGTTTGATATTTTGCTTGGCTCTATGAGTGGTTTCTTTTTAATAATAATGTTTATCCGTTGCATATTTATCTTATGATTTGTTTGCTATTTAAGCATATTACATCAGTGATGCATTATTTGGTCTAACCGTTTATTTGTATTACTCGCGAAGGTATGTCGCTTCCCTATTGCGAAGTGCTTCTCTTTCTCAAGTAGATGAAAAGACGTGTTCGCATGTTTTGGCTTAGACATGAGTGTCTTATTTGGCCTTATGCTTGTGATGTTGAACAATGTTCATAAAATAAAAAGATAATGCAGTGCATAATTGGGATAATATCAGACCAAACATTTATATTATAAGGCATGGTATCCATGTCCTTGACAACAAGATTAAACTTTGACAAAACATGAAAACATAGAATAAAAATTTATCAGACCTTGATCTAGGTTTAGTCTATGTATGTCTGATCTTCAATCATAAGGATGTGACCTTCTGGCGGTCCCGGTCGTTCAGTATCCCCCCCCCCCTCTTTTGCCAGGCATACGTTTTCTGGGTTGGGGTCCTGTTGGTTTGTTGTCTTGCAGCTGGCACTAGGTGTTCTAACTTCCCTTCGTCCAACGCCCTTCTTATCTCTCCTTTCAATTCCCGACAGGCATTGGTGTCATGTCCATGGTCCTCGTGAAATTCACAGTACTTGTTCATGTTTTTCTTACCAGACCTGTGTGCCATTTGTGGTGGAGGTTTAAAAGTAGAGCCTACATGCTCTGTCTGCAGGATCTCTTTTGGGGTCTTGTTGAGAAATGGCTCGGATGCAGTCTTGTCATAAGGGCTAAACCTTCTGTTGCCTCTGTCATCCCGTCTGTCATTTCTCCTATCTTCCCGCTGTTGGTCCTGTCTACCTGACGCTGACCCACCGTTACAAAGCTTGTCCTTCTTTCCAGCCACTCCTCTTGCCAAAGAGACGGTTTCCCTTGATCTTAAGAAGTCATAGGCTCTATCTGTGGCTTCCTTGAAGGTGGCGGGAGTCCTTTTTGCAAGTTTTTCCTGCAACTGACCAGGCAAGAGGGAAAAGGTGAAACCTAAAATTTGTTGGCTTTCTGACAAACCTGGGATCTTTTGGCATTCCTGCGTGTACCGCAGGATGAAGTCTCGCAAAGCTTCCCCTTCCTTCTGCCGGATTAGGTGGGCCTCCAGATGTGTCCTACGTTGTTTCTTTTGCTGAAAGAATTGATACACAAACTTTGCCTTTAGATCAGCAAAGTCCCTAATGCTCCTTTCTGGAAGGCCAGCAAACCAATCTCTTGCAAACCCTTGCAATGTTCCTGGAAACATTTTACAGGCTACCGGGTCTACCCCATTTTTCTGTCATGATGGCCTGCTACAAGGCCCATATGGTCGTCTGGGTCTCTTGTGCCGTCATAAGTGCCTACAATGGAGGAGACCTTCTGCTTGTCTGGCATCGGATATCTTGACACCCAGTCACAAAATTTCGAACTTACTATTGATACAGGCATAATAGCTTCTCTTGGCATTTCTCCTTCTGCTAGTTGCTGCAACAGTCGTAATAACTCTTGATTGGGATTTTGAGGTGGCGCCGGTGTCGGCGCGTTCTGCCTCAGGCGATCCGCCAACTGTGTTAACAGGACATCTGTTTCGGATTGTTGGGGGATTACCTGTGGTGGTGCTGGCTGCAGGGATGCCAATAGTTGAGCCAGGAGGTGATTAGATGAGGTTGGTGCCGGGACTGATGCTGCTCCTTGGATATTCTGAAATGTCCTTCTCTGCGTTCCCATGCTTGGGTCCTCTCCCGTTCCTTGAGTGCCGGGTTGGGATCCCGCCGAGGCAGGCTACCTAGGGGCTTCAAAGCCATGAAGTTCTGGGATAGCCTGCCTAGAGGCTTCAGCGGCTTCTTCGTGCAGTGTTGAGGTACGGGACATAGGGATCTGAAAACTTGACACGTTTGGCGTTGGTATGGCAGATGCACTAGCTCCGGACACCCTTGTAGAATACAAAGGTCTAGTGTTTGTTGATCGATACAGACGGGCAGGCCTGAATCCCCTAGTGTCCAATCCTCCAAGGCGGAAAATTTGTGCCTGCCTGTCCTCCCCATAGGACCTCTCTCAAACACCATGTTTGTCTCCATGTCTGGTATGAATTGACTGGATGGAATAGGCAATGAAACAAATGCACGAGGTGACGAAACAATCGTCGGTATCAGGGTGGTACTCCCTTCAGCTTGGGATATGGTCAAAGCAGTCAGTGGGAAGGGGTTACAGTAGTCATTGGGGGTGGGGCTATAGCGGTCACTGGGGGTGGTGTTGTAGTAGTTACTTCTGGGACTGAGGAAATTATTGGTGAAGAGTTCATGTCTTCCATGATGAAAAAAGAAACGAATTGAAGAAAAAACTTTTGAAAATCTGGAAATGAAGACGAAACACCGTTGCTAAAAAATGTGTCCCACGGATGGCGCCAATGTTAGAGCAAGGATTGGCAGGCTCAGTAACTTGGGTGTTTGGGATTCAACCCCTTGACCTCCTGCTTAGCAGTGCGAACCTATCAAGCTCTTGGCGAGCCTAAGGTGGTCAAGTGGCTGGTTGGAGAAAGATGACAGGAATATGTTTAATGCGGGAAGTGTATAGGTATTCCGGTCAAGAGATACTATGTGCCACTATGAGAGTAGCGACGATGGCCTCCAAAACCTGAAGTGTGGAGTATTTATACCCAACACTACCAGGTATCAACAACGTATGACCATGATGACAATTTATGACTCATCAATAGGATTCCAACGGGTATTAAAGATACAGATAACGTCCATATCATTATATAACCTTATTAATGCTTTGACGGTTACACTCAAGGATTAGTCTTGAGTGTCTGACTGGTAGGATGTCAGGGGTATGATACTATGAGATGAATCCCAAGGCATTAGTGTTGGTTTGGAGGAATACGGTACTTATTAGATACAAGGTATAAGTATTGGCTTTGGAGTGCCGGGCCAAAAGCATGAGTGACAGCCTAGGCGTAAGTGCTACCAAGGTGCCGGACATCGGACCACGAGTGTCGGACGCCGGGATACGAGTGCCGGACACCGGGCCACGGGTGTCGGACGTCGGGCCACGGGCGCCGGACGCTGGGGCCAAGCTACCGGACACGGGGCCAAATTCCCGGACACGGAGTCGGATTCCCGGACGTGGGGCTAAGTGCCGGGTGTCGGGGCCTAAATGCCGGACACGGGGCCAAGGCTAGGGTGCCGGGGCCAAGGCTCGGGTGCCGGGGCTAAACTCCCGGACACGGGGCCAAGGCTCGGGTGCCGGGGCCAAATTCCCGGACACGGGGCCATTTTACCCGGACACGGGGCCGGGTGCCGGGGCCATTTTACCCGGACACGGTGCCGGGGCCATTTTACCCGGACACGGGGCCGGGTGTCGGGGCCATTTTACCCGGACACGGGGCCGGGTGCCGGGGCCATTTTACCTGGTCGCGGGGCTTCTGGGTGTCGGGCTCACGTTCCAGGTTCTGGTCCTTTTGTCAGATTGAGATTCAGTGGGCCGAACCAAAATGTTAGGTTTGATAGGCTATAAGTATAAGCCATCACCTACTAACACTATCAATATATATATATATATATATATATATATATATATATATATATATATATATATATATATATATATATATATATATATATGAAGAAGTTCTTATAAACAATATTTAAAATAAAATAAGTAAAAAAATATGTAAAAATAATTTATTATATACGTAATTTTATATTATGTTTATTTATACACTTATAACAAACTTTAAAATAACAAGTTTTAATATGCATCAAAATATACAATTATTACAAACTTTAAATTCATTGTTTTTGTGCAGTAAATATTCAAATTTAATACCCAACAATAAAACTATCCATTTTTTGATTTACAACAAAAATTCTTTTTTTAAAGTTTGAGATATGATTAGAATGAACGATAATCCAAATATGTAACGTTATAAATTATTTCTTATTTTTTTAACTTATTTTACCTTAAGGTTTGTTTTACAAAAACCATCCTCTATATAGGAAGAGGTTCTTATAAATCTATATTTAAAATAAAATAAATAAACAAACATGAACAAATATATATTATATATGTAATTTTGTATGATATTTATTTATTAAATTAACAAAATTTAAAAAAGCAAGTTTAATTATGCATCAAAATATATGCCATTTAGAGGCTGTGCATTTAATTCATTGTTTTTGTGCAGTAAATATTCAAATTTAATACACAACTAAAAAACTATCAATTTTTTGATGTACAACAAAACTTCGTTTTTTAAAGTTTGAGATATGGTTAAAATAAAGGATAATCCAAAATAACTAACGTTATAAATTATTTTTCTTTTATTTTTTACTTATTTTGCCTTAAAGTTCTTTTATTTTTACTATTTTGCCGTAACGTTTGTTTAGAAGGCACATCTTATATATATATATTATATATTATAATATATATTTATATATATATATATTATATATAGATATATATATATAATATATATATATATATATATATATATATATATATATATATATATATTGTTCACATCTAAAAGCGTGAATAATTATGTATTATGTGAATATGTTCACACATAAAAGCGTGGGCATTTGTACCAATATATTCACATATAAAAGTGTGAATAATTTAAAAATCCTTTCACTTTGAATTGTGAAGATATATCCCAAAATCCTCACATTTATAAGTGTGATAAATTATCCAAAATCTCCTCACTTGGAAGTGTGATAAATTTATCCAAATTTTTCATACTTAAAAGTGTGATAAATTATTTTAAATCCTCACATTTGGAAGTGTTAAAAATTATCTCAAAATCCTCACACTTACAAACATGAAAAATTATATCAGCATGATCACACAAAAAAATGTTGAAGATTTTGTTACGCCAATATTCCTAGCGCACATGTCGGGTGTGAACTTCTTAAATCTTCACGCTTTTAAGTGTGTAAAAATGTCTTAAAAAGTGGGAAAAATCAATCATTTTGTTGTAGTGAATGTTACGATGTTTGGTTTATCTTAATATATAATAAAAGAGAGACCTAAAATACCATATGTGTCAAAGTTAGAACCGTTAGATTAGTTTTAAACTTTCATTTAGGCCATTAGATCAATTTGATGATGTCATGATATACTAATTTCATTTTAACTCTTTAACTTCAAAAAATTTAGCCCTTATATTTAATAATATTCAAATAAAATGAATTAACTCTTTACTTTAAATACCTTAACACGTAAAATGAATTAACTTTTTATTTTAAATAACTTAACATACGGTTACTTTAAATTAATATCTAAAAAAATACGTAACATATATTTTTTAAGTATTTGACTTTTATTTTTCTTTTAAATATACGTAACGTATATTGACTGTTTTCTGTTATCGTGACATTATTAAATGAAACACGTAATGTATGTTTATTTGTCTTTAATTTGTTTTTCTTTAAGTTTGAGCTCATCTTGACAACATGCATGAATTGCCTTACAAAATCGTCAATATGTATATGATATTTTTGAAGTAATATAATAATCTCATCTTCCACTCCAGAATTATTATTTTTTAAAAACAAATGAAATAAAGTTCCAGATAAATTCGCTTATGTATAAGCGAAACAACGTAACATTTGTTAATATAATTTATTTTGTTTAATGACCAATAAGTTTCTATTAATCTTTCATATATGTTATATTCTTTGTTTAACATTATATTTTATCAATATAATTCTCCGTATATTATGTGGGTCAACAACGAAGAAATAATGAAAAATGCAAGAAAAAAAGAGAACCATGCATTGTTTCCAAATATCCAATTAACAAAACACAAATATTTCAAAACAAACAAAAAACAAAAACATAAATCAAACTTCAACACTTCGATCTTGTGGTTCGTCTTTTCCTTTAACAATAACCACATCGTCCGCCGAACCCGATTCACCGCGCTTACGAACATGGCCAGCCGCAACCGCTCCACCGTAACTACTAACATTACTAAAGATCAAAGCAACAATACCAACAACACACGCGGCAAACGCAGCCCCAAACGACCGATTAATATTCCCAACACCACTTGAACCTATCGCAAACCCAACAAATGCACCGAACATACGGACCCACGAAAACCAAGCCGCAAACACACCTTCTTTACCCAATGGTGCGCAATCCATCAACAAGATTCGACTATATGCATGTAAAACACCTGAAGCGATACTTTGTGTAGCCGCAAGAAAAAGTACATGATTGTTATGCCAGTTATCTTTTCGGTAGTAAAACCCCATTCCTGAAGTGAGTGACGATAACAAAAACCCAAAAATTTGCATTTTTACCGCGTCGGAGCGGATTAGTTTTTGGATTGGTTGTAACAATGGGAGGACTAGTAATGGAAAAAAGAAATATGTTAGCCAAACAAATAGTAAATCTTTTGGGGGAATACAAAGTTGGCCAACTATGTAAAGTAAGCCTCCGGTGAATATACTCATTGTTGCGAAAGACGAAAGGAAAACCCCGACTAGACTTCCCGTCGCGTGTGGGTATTTATAAATCGAAATGAAATGGCTAGGTGAAACACGATCATTCGATGATTCATTTCCATTTGAACGTGTCGCGGTTAAGATATGTGCAATCCCTGCGAACCACAAAATGCCACTAAAGATTGAAACAACCCATAAACTAATAAACCCTTCCCCGTTACGAAGCATGTAGTACGTGAACGAAGCAATAGCGGCTGATCCAAAGCAGCCTGCCGCTGTGGCGTAGAGTGATAGCCAACTAGAAACGGCTTGTCTGTCGGGGAATTGAAGTTTACGAATAGTGTGGCCTACAAAGCCACGAACCATGAGCCCGAGGTGGCGGTTATGGAAGGCTGATCCGACTGTGTTGGAAGCGACTATAGCTGCTACGTAAGGTGGCATGATCCAAACTGTTTTGATGGCACCTGCTGGGAGGCAGAAGATGGCACCAATGGCGGTAGCGATTGCGGCCATGAGGTGGGAGTTGTGACGGTGGTCGAGATGGATGGAGACCGAGGCGAGTAGTGGTGCGGCGAGGATTAGACCGGAAAACCATGAGATTGAAGTCCATTCTAGTGGTGAGAATTTCATGGTGCCAACTTTTACTCTTGCATGTGTTAATGCTTCAAACCTGAAATTTTCATACTTTGTCATTACTTATTAATATTAATATTAGTAAGTTAATAATTGATACATTATAATAATTATAGGTAGGGGAGTGATGATTTAAATTGAAGGAGGCTGATTCGATTGAAGGGATCGGCTAATTGTTTTTTATAAACTCTTTATTTAATTAGCCACATATAAATTTGATAAGAAGGGCCGAGCACCCTCTAGTTCCCTTGCTAGCTCCGGCCCGCTATAACAAGTCAAACTAAGATAGATTATTATGTATTGTAACATCAAAATTCAAAGTTATCTACAATGTTCCCGTATGGCTAATAATGTGTTAAATATTTGATTATTATTTACCAAGTAATTTTCAATGATTAAGTAATAATTTCAAATTGACGGAGAAACAAATGGAATATAAACAATTTTTTAGTTACCGAGTGACATTAGTGGTATGTATAGTAACAAGAATCATAATCTGTAAATGCTCTATACTAGAAGAATATGATGGTATAAAATCAAGTGTTTAACGTGTATAAAGCTTAAAAGGATGTGAGACTTACAAAAGTGTTTCCTTTTTCGTGCAGGAAAACCCATTACCATTCGTGTACCACCCTCGAGTTGGCTCAGGTGGTGGTTTACTTAACGTCTGACTTATGATAAGCGGAAACACAATTGTAAGAAGAACCGTATGAGTAAAATACGAACACAACTCATAAAAACACCAACCCATGACTTCACCCTTACTCGGCTTATCTTCTTCATACTCCTCATATTCATCACTCTCGGTTTCACTCTTAACATCTACGATTTCCATTGATTTTGCATCCATCGAATGTCCACTTTCCTCGTCCTCCATGGACCTCGGCCTACGAGGTGTGGCAGCAACGACTACGCTTGTCTCGGGATTCTCTGCTTCTGACATATTTGCAATTGAGAAATGATTGAGAAGTTGGGGTTTAAAAGCTGGTGCATGAAAATAAACAGCTGGGAAAATGGAGGTATCGAGAGTTTTGATGATTTTCAGGCTTTGAAATGTTCAATTCATGGGTGGTATAATAAATGGCATTATTCTTTTCTTGTTTTTTCTTCCTTCACATATTGTTTCATAGGTGTTTTTTTAACGTGTTGTAATATATATCAATCTTAGTTTATCAATTTCTTAAGTTTCTTTTTATAGATAGCTTACTATGTTAATTTGGTCATAATCACCAACCATGTAACCATTAGCATGAACAATGCCTTACTAAATCCAAACAAACAAAACATAAATAATCTGTTTAAATAAAATCATCACATCTGCAGTTCAGTCCCGTGAATGACATCTTTCAAATAGGCTCCTAAATTAAACACAATAAATCTTTGTTAGTTTTTATGTTAAAACTTATTCAAATAAAAAGAAACTGAAGATTAGATTTAAGATTGGTACCTGTAGGCTAGGCTAAGCCATATTACTCTAATATAAAAAGTTTAAAAATCTGGATATTCATTCAAATCAAGTAACTCATTTTCGTGATGCATTGAACCAAGCTCACCCACAGCTTCTTGGCCTTTTCAAATACAAAACTAGAACTTGAAGAATTATTTGTTCGTGATGATTCCACGTGCTCGAATCTTAAGGGCTCACTCCTTGTCGAAGTTATTCCTTTTTTCTTTTTTGATTTTGAAGGTCTTCCTTTTGGTCGTTGAATAATCGGCTCAAAGAATGTGTTAGAGTCGTTGACAAGTTTAGTAAGCGTCGAGATAGAAAACTCTTTCTTACTTATGGCCCATGCTTGGTACTTTGACCGAAACTCATCAAGCAACGAAATAACTCTATTATCGTTATCATTGAGATCTTCCGGATTCAAAGATAATGTATCATGTGACAATTGTCACTCTCTCCGTCCTTAGTTAGTCTAATATGTCTGTAGATCATTACCGTATTTTACTGAAAAATTTAAAACTTGATTATTACTACTGTTACGAGATTTAAAAGTTACGTTTTCTAGTATAAGATGAATTCTATGTTAGGTGTGTATACTTGTTGTGATGTTTTCGTTAGTTGAGTGCAGAGTAGATAGTTCCCTAGTCGAGCTCTTAGATGAATTAACGGGAAATTTATTTTTTCGTACTATAGTGGACTTGGGTATATCTAAGTTTATATCTCGTTTACGAATCTCTATTGATAGATTTATAACAATTTCTTATTTATCGCTCGATTCTGAATTACGTCTATCGTTTTACTTTTACGTCACGTGATTATATTCGTTTTCTAGTATTTTCCTTCACCGAGTTAAAAATTGGTTGTGGTTCATATTTGGTTAAAGGATTGGGCTTTGGCCTAGTCTTGAAAAATATTAGACCCAACCCATCAAAATTAATCTTCACAATTATCTAATAATACTTAACAAAAATTAAAACCCTAAACCCTTTTTTTCCCATTCCCGTCGCCCCCTTGCAGTCTTCTTTTTTTGATCGGCTGCCAACCCCTTTCCACCACTCCAGCCGTCGATCTCAGCCTCCAAGGAAGAAATTTCGAAGCCTCTCCTCCATCATCATCGGATTAATCCTTCTATTAACAAGGTAACAAATTTCGTTTATTTTTTGTTTTGGTTTTTACCGAAAAACCCTAATTGTGGGTTCCATGATATCGGTTATTAACAATCCTTTTCTTGTGACCGATTACAGCAATCTTAAACATCATTATCCTCCCTGTTCTTCACCAAGTTTTGATTTCCATTTCGATAACAGTTACACTAAGTGTAACTAACAGTTACGCTTACTAGACTAACAGATACGTCACCCAATTAACTAACGTAACTAACAGTTACGCTACTAAACAAACTAACGTAACTAACAGTTACACTAAGTGTAACTAATAGTTACAATAAGTAACGTAACTAACACTTACACTAAGTGTAACTAACAGTTACACCAAGTAACGTAACTAACAGTTACGTTGAAAAACAGTTGTTCAATACAAAAAGAGTCGAAACAAAACTCGTTTGAGTCCAATCTTTTCTGATTATAAAAGGTATTTTAATAAGAAAATTTGTTTATATTTAACAGAAATTAAATTACAGAAAACGGAAAATACCAACAGGGGGTCTAATATGATTATTTGAGTAAAATGTCTAGGTTCGTCAACCTACTTCGTGTAACCATTTAGACAACTATAATAACAATTAATTGGATTTATACTAAGTTAATAGCTAGTTTAAAAGGTACTAAAAAGGTTTTTCTTGTCTACACCTAAATTATACGCCACTTTAATATAATAAACACAACATTCATAAGTATAACGTTTTCGGACAACTTAGGTAACCGGTTTTGCTTTTGTCATATTTTACTCGTATTAAACTCTTTTATAATGATGTCTTAGTCTAAAAAGTAGCTCTCGGTGTCTAGTTTTCAAATATATTTCTGTCAACGTATAATTCCTTCTAGAACCATAGTTAGCTCAGTTTGAGGGAACCTATGTGTTCGCTGAAAAGCTTGTCGTTTGATTCAAAGTCGTTAACCGTCGAATTCTATTCTTGCATTATACTTTTATTTAGGGGAGCTCTGGGAATAGTGAGGACACTACTTGTGATCGACATACTACGCATATTACACACATTTCCTATTTTATCGCTCATTCGATAAGGTGAGTTCATTGCCCCTATTTTCTACTACTTATGTGTTTTAAACTAATCGGGGGAAGTAAAACTCAACTTACTATTTTAAGAAAACGGATACTATTTTCAAACTTACCATAAATAGATATTTATATTTATGGAAACTTACTATATTTGGAAACCATCTATTTCGGGAAATTTACTACTTTCGATAAACTTACTATAAATACAACTTCCTATATCTAGAAACTTACTACGAAATGGGATTTCATAAAACGTTTACAAACTTATGCATGTTTTCAAAATATTACGAGATTACGATTGTGGGTTACTTCAAAACGTGCTCATTAGTAGATATGTTCTACTAGTGGAGTCTTCTAAACGTGCTCACTATTAGATGGGTTCTACTAGTGGAGTCTTCTAAACGTGTTCGTTAGTAGAGATGATCTACTAACGGAGTCTTCTAAAACGTGCACATTAGTACTAATGGTGTCTTCATACAGTAGCGTGGCTACTACTACGGATACTTGTGGGTTTGCGATTACATTTCTTACATACATGTATATAGTACATGCTTTCTTTTACTTACTATTATTACTGCTGAATTGAGATGCAATTGCTTGTTAATTACCATTTTTAGAAACTTACTTTTTCGGGAAACTTACTAAAAATAGAACCTTCTATTTTTAGAAACATTTCTACTTTCGGAAACTTACTAAATTTAGAAACTTACTTTCAAATGTCTACTAAACTATTTTATTACATACTCGATGAACTCGCTCAACCTTTGTGTTGACTTTTTAGTTTTACTTTCAAGTATTGGTCAGACATAGGATCTAGCTGGATTGGACTCCTAGAGACTTAGAGTATTACTGCATTGTGGCTTGAATTGATACATTTATTTACTTATGTTTCGGGCTTGCATGCCTAGGTACTTTATTTTCATTTTCGAATTTATTTTGGATGTTGTTTCATTGTAGTGAATGACGTAATTGTGTACCAAGGGGTTTTACCTTGCACATTGCGACGTCGTGACACACGAATATTATTTATTTCATATAGATTTTTTCTTTATTTACTATTGTGTTTTGACAACCGTCAATCAGTTGCACCATGCGTTTTCGCCACTGGTGGGGTGTGACATATCAATCCTCCATTGAGGATGAATAAGCTCTAACGGAATTGAGTTTCCTTGCCAATATTCTGTTTTGTGGGCACATGGAAGACCCATAGTTGCCATAAAATGAACGATGCAGATAGTCTTTATACCTAAAAAACACATAAACAATGTAGATTAAAGAAATTAATGTTTATATAACAAATGTTTAAATACGAAATTCACAAATATTACCAGCTTTCTTTCTTTCATATTGCTTATATATCTCCTTGATATCGCATATTTATACACATATTTATATGCAATATTTGGTCGTTTTTGTATTCAATCATGATGGATAGGATAGGATTTTTGAATTTAATCGTGTGAAAGTGTTTGATTCGAATGACAGGTTGAATATGATTGGAAAGTGGTTGTTTGTATGAAGAAATGTGAGTAAAGGACCAAAAGTACGTGAAATGTTCGAGAAGGCCACCATTGTGGCGCAGTGGTGGTGAGATGCGGCGCAACGTGAAAATAGAAATCGAGTACAATTTGGTTTACAGGGACTGCGACGTAGTACCTTGTTACTACGGCGCAGCGAGTCGGGTTCCATCTTTTTCAGGATTTTGAATTTCTTCCTATATATAGAACCTACACATCCCATATTCGAAATAAGTTTTTGGAGGTCGACTCAAGGTTTAGAAAATTGACTGGGAGTAGCCAAGAAGAGCCAAGACGAGGATTTTGAAGTCAAATCTTCATTCTTTCGAGTCCAAAATTCTTTTACTTCTTTCTTTCGATTTCAGTATTATGACTTTTACTATTTTATTGTCTTTTTTTCAAAAACTATGAGAAGCTAATTTCAGCCGATTTAAGGGATTCTGAATTACGTGAAGTTCATCAAGGAGTTCATCAAGGGGAATTCATCGGAAGCATAAGCCGCTTTCGTAAATGCGAATTGCTCGGCTTTGGTGAAAAACAATAAACTTTCACCGAAGTTGTATGATCCAGGGAGTTTTCTTATTCCTTGTTCTTTTAGTAAAACATAAAGATGTAATGCTTTAGCGGATTTAGGAGCACGTATTAATTTGATGTCATATTCTTTGTATGCTAAATTAGCTTAAGGGGTTTTAAAACCTACACGTATGGGCATTAGATTAGTTGAACGTTCTTTTCAATATCCCTTAGGTATTGTAGAACATATGTTAGTTCAAGAAGGAAAGTTAAGTTTCCCTTAATCTTAGGTCGACCATTTTTAAAAACAGCGGATGCTATCATCTGGGTCAAAGAAAAGGAGATTTCATTGGGGGTTGGGGATGAAAGAATTAAATTTTCTTTCGATAAAGCTAAGAAACATTTATACTCCACTGATGAAACTTGTTTTCGAATTGATGTTATTGAAGATATGTTTGACTTAGATGTGCAGGAAATCCTTGAGCTGGAAGATATCTTCAGTTGAAGACGAGGAAGAATTAATGACGAATGAGGAAGATAAAGAGCTCGAGGATTTTGATCCCATATTGAAAAAGGAGTTGGAAGAATTTGAGAAGAATTTTACAAACATGGTGGTTGAGAAATCCGACCCGGATTTGGACTTAGACGAAATTGAGTATTTCATGGCTCATTCGGGTGCGACGTTGTTGGAAAAAAAACATTCCATTTGAGAGCGAAGTAGAAAATTCAAATTTGCAAGGTACATTTGATAATTCTTTTTATTTTTTACAAACTTGTCGAGAAAAGAAAGAGTTTTTGCAGGAATTTAAAGATTTCGAATGTAATGAATCATGGAAAGAGTTTACGAAGAATTGTTTTGTTAAAAATGGCTATGATGACGGATTGAATTTTGTAAGATTGGAGAAGGACGATATTTTATTTCTTGAGGCACGAGAGTGGCATGACGTGTGGTGTAAACATCGAAAGGTTCTCGGTGTTGGAGAAGAGGCGTTATTGTTTTGTGATCATGTCAGACGTGAGCCGATGAAGAAATTAGTGCATTTTGGAAACACACGAGGGAAAGAAAGGCAAGAGAAATCTCGACCTTGACATAATACTCTAAATTGCGGCATTTCGATTCAAGTTAAAGACTCGGTGAAAAAAAGCTCTTTTCGGGAGGCAACCAGGTTTTCAGTTTATTCGGTATAAGGAAAATCAAGAAAAACCAAAAAAAATAAATTCGAAAAAAAAAATATAAAATAAAACAAAGGGGGAAAAGATAACAGACGGTGCGACATATCCCCTACATGATGCACCGCAGTATTCGAGAAACAAAACAAAACAAGTCACGGATGTAACACCCCGGCTAAAGCGGAATACACCAGAGGCATTACAATTGTTCTTAACTCGTGTTCCTCTATTAGGTTATAATAGACACATTTAATGGTTTAAATGAATGCATTAAAGATGAATAAATGTTTTACAGAAAAGTAACCGAAAAACGACAAAAGACTTAAATTATTCATTAATGTCATTAACTAGGTCCAAGCTCTTATGTTTTCTTCAACCAAACCTATCCATTTCCTGTATCATGTAAAAAGTAAACGTCAATACAAAAGTATTGGTGAATAAACAAGTTTAAGACACGAGTATAAAGTATTAAAAAGATTACGTAATAAATAGTATAAAAGTAATATAAATGAATATGTAAAATGTAGTATAAAAGAATGTATAATAAAAGAATATATAAAGATTGTATATTGTAAGCAAGTATAATATGTGTATAATGGCATGACACGCGTTTGTATCATGTCTGATGTATATCATATGTGATCAAAGTCACATAAGGTCCGGTCGAGGGCCTCGACATTCACAGTAACACGTCGGAATGTCTAATAACGGCCAATAGATCTATCACGTTTCCCGTTTAGTATATACATATAATGAATGATTGATTGTTTGAATGTTTGATTTATCGTGTGTGCATCCCATAATGATTGTGTCACTTGATTCATTCCAATGTTTGCCATAATACGAAAATATAGTATCAAATATGAATATAAGTACATATAAACATAACTGACTTTACGAATGAATATAATACAAAAAGTATACATATAAACATGATTATAAGTGAGTATATAAACATGAATATAATTTTTAATATGAATATAAGTATGAATCTCAATATGAATATAAGTCTGAATATACACATAAATATAAGTATGAATATAAACGTAAATATGAATATGAATCACCATATTACTATAAGTATGAATATAGACATAAAATATAAATGTGAACATAAGTATGAATTAAACATGAAAGTATGAATATAGGTATGAATATGAATGTCATGATACAGCCCAAAGATTTATATAATAAAAAGGGCATCGAGTTTACTCACATGATTAAATACGGAGGTAGATACGGATACTAGATTATGAATACGGAATACGTTGAAAGGAACACCAAACTTGCCTTTACAAATCTAGAAATAAGAATAAATATGAATAAGAATATATCATGAAATTAGAGTTTTATAGATTAGAGTTTGAATAGACAAGATTAATAAGATGATGATGGTAAGCTTGAGTAACATAAAAGATAAACATGATTATGGATTATTATGATGAAAAACAATAGAATTGGGAACCTTTACAATCGATTATGGGAGGCTTGAAGTTTCGATTATGGAGCTTTGTGTTGGTTCAATTTTTGACAAGAAGACACCAATTTATAGAGTTTGAAATGTGATAAAGAAAGGTCAAAATGTAACTCCCCTAATAATCAACTACAAATTTAATTATTGTAGGTTACAAAAAGAAATGGTTAAAGAGGTGTTTAAAGCCATAAATAAGAAATGTGTAACTATTAGTCTACCACCAAACTTGAAGGCTAAGAAAAAGGAAAATGTTTGGAAGGTTTAAAGTATTTTCCATGAATGCAAACATACATACATACATACATAGTTCCTTGCATGCATGTATTAATTAAACTACTTGTCTTAACACATTACTAGAATTACTTGCATTTATATAAGTCCATGTGTATTAAACACATTTTAGTGTACATTAATGTACACATGCAAGATAACACATTAATAATGTTACATGATATAATAAACAAGGTTTAAATAGAATTAAGATAACCCAAATATACATAACTCAAATCGAACTTTTATAAATCGTCAAATGTATACAATTACAAAGTCCGAATTAAAGTTACAAGTCAAATATCGGGTCGGATTCGGGCACGGTGTTACAGTCTCCACAACTTTAAAGATTTCCGTCCTCGAAAATTATGGTTGACTAGTACCCAGTTGATTTATGAATAAGTGCGGATATTTGAATTTCATGTGATCTTCTTGTTCCCATGTAAACTCTGGTCCACGTTTAGATTTCCAACGTACTTTCACTATTGGAATTGAACTTCTCCTTAGTTTCTTGATTTCACGGTCTAAGATTTCAACAGGTCGCTCTACGAAGTGCATAGTCGAATCGATTTGGATTTCATCCAATGGTACATGTAGATTTTCATCAGCTAGACATTTTCGCAAATTAGATACATGAAAGACTGGATGAACATTCTCTAGTTCGGTCGGTAACTCAAGTCTATACGCAACCTTACCCACACGCTCGATAATTCTGAAGGGTCCAACGTATCTCGGGGCAAGCTTCCCTTTCTTGCTGAATCGTACCACGCCTTTCCAAGGTGAAACCTTGAGAAGAACGCGATCATCAACGAAAAATTCAAGAGGCTTTCTACGCTTATCGGCGTAACTTTTCTGGCGACTACGAGCGGTGGTGAGGTTTTCGCGTATTTTTACGATTTTATCTGTTGTCTCTTGTATCAATTCGGGTCCAGTTATTTGCGTTTCCCCAATGTCTTGCCAACATACCGGCGATCTACATTTACGACCATATAAAGCTTCATAAGGAGCCATGTTTGCACTCGTATGATGACTGTTGTTGTAGGAGAATTCGATAAGTCCGAGGTGTGAGTTCCAACTACCACCGAAATCGATGACACAAGTTCTCAACAAATCCTCTAGTGTTTGAATAGTACGCTCCGATTGACCATCAGTTTGAGGATGGTAAGCGGTGCTGAGATTCAAGCGGGTTCCAAGTGCGGATTGAAGAGATCTCCAAAATCGAGATATGAATCGACCATCACGGTCAGAAATGATGTCAAGCGGTACTCCATGAAGTCTTACGATTTCTTGAATGTAGATTTGAGCTAAGCGTTCGACACGATAAGTTTCACAAATAGGAATGAAGTGAGCGACTTTAGTCAAACGATCAATGATTACCCAAATACTGTTGTAACCTTTTGATGAACGTGGAAGTTTGGTTATAAAGTCCATCGCAATGCCTTCCCATTTCCACAACGGGATTTCGGGTTGAGTTAACAAACCTGAGGGCTTTTGATGTTCGGCTTTAACCTTCAAACAAGTTAGACATTTTTGAACGAATAAGAATATATCCTTTTTCATGCCTGACCACCAATAGGAATGCTTCAAATTATGATACATTTTATCGGCACCGGGATGAATCGAGTATCGAGTATTATGAGCTTCTTTCATCACAAGATTACGAAGATCATCGATTGAAGGTATCCAAAGACGATCGTTGAAATAATGAAGACCGTTTGGTTTGATGATTAATTGATTTTCAATTCCACAACCCAATTCACTAGCCAAGTTTCCACCATTGATTATCTTCTGTTGCACAATACCGATTAACGAATGAAGATCCGAAAGAACACGAATACTGTAGACTTTTGAATAAGGTTTACGACTCAAGGCGTCGGCAACAACGTTAGCCTTTCCAGGATGATATTTAATCTCACAGTCGTAATCATTAAGCAATTCAATCCATCTACGTTGCCTCATGTTTAGATCTTTTTGATTGAATAGATGCTGAAGACTATGGTGATCCGTGTAAACAATACACTTCGTACCAAAGAGATAATGTCTTCACAACTTTAGAGCGAAGATAACCGCTCCAAGTTCGAGATCATGAACGGTATAATTGAATTCGTGCTTCTTCAATTGTCTCGATGCATAAGCTATAACTTTTCCTCGTTGCATTAACACACAACCAAGACCATTTCCCGATGCATCACAATATACCACGAAATCTTCGGTTCCATCTGGAAGACTAAGAACAGGAGCTTTACAAAGTTTGTCTTTAAGAATGTGAAATGCTGATTCTTGATCATCTCCCCAAACAAACTTCTCAGTTTTATGAGTAAGCTTCGTCAAAGGAATAGCGATCTTTGAGAAGTTTTCGATGAAACGACGATAATAGCCTGCCAACCCAAGAAAAGATCGAATCTCAGAAGGATTAGTTGGAATAGGCCAGTTACGAACGGCCTCGATCTTAGTGGGATCAACGTGTATTCCCTTCGCATCAACTACATGACCCAAAAATTTAACTTCCTTGAGCCAAAATTCGCACTTCGAGAATTTAGCATAAATCGTTTCTTTCTTGAGGAGTTCTAGAGCAAGTCGCAAATGAGTTTCATGCTCGGCTTTGGATTTTGAATAAATGAGAATATCATCGATAAAGACTATGACGAATTTGTCGAGGTATGGTTTACAAACGCGATTCATTAGATCCATGAAAACAGCAGGTGCGTTTGTGAGTCCAAATGGCATAACCATAAACTCGAAATGACCATAGCGAGTTCGGAAGGCAGTTTTAGGAATGTCTTCTTCGGCTACTCTAAGTTGATGATAGCCCGAACGAAGGTCTATCTTAGAGAAACAAGTAGCACCTTGCAATTGATCAAACAAGTCGTCGATTCGAGGTAAAGGATAACGATTCTTGATGGTAAGTTTGTTAAGTTCACGGTAATCGATGCACATCCGAAATGAACCATCTTTCTTCTTTACAAATAAAATAGGAGCACCCCAAGGAGAAGAACTAGGGCGAATAAAACCCTTGTCGGTTAGTTCTTGCAATTGGCTTGAAAGCTCTTGCATTTCTGAAGGAGCGAGACGATAAGGAGCTTTAGCAATAGGAGTTGCATTAGGAATGAGATCAATACGTAATTCCCCTTGTCGTACAAGAGGTAATCCAGATACGTCTTCGGGAAAGACTTCGGGGAAATCCCGAATGATGGGAATATCTTCAAGTTTGAGCGTTTCTTTCCTTGTATCAATGATGCGAGCTAGAAACGCAGGATAACATGGAAGATCCTTCTTATGCTTATGCAAGTAGCTATAAGCTTGCGTACAGGACATGAGTTTAAGTCCCTCTGATTTTGTTTCACCACAAATCGTAAGAATACTACCATCAGCACACGGAATACGAATAGATTTATCAAAGCAAATGATCTCGGCATGATGTTGGGATAACCAATCCATCCCTACGATAACGTCGAAACTACCCAAATTCATAGGCACTAAATCTATAGCGAAATCACGATTCCCTAGACTTAAGGTACAATCATTCAAAATAGAACTTAGTTTAAGAACCTTGCCATTGGCTACTTCGACACTAAGGGGATCATGCAACTTATTTCTTTTCAAAGCAAACAAAGGTTCAAATTGGGTAGAGATAAAGCTACGATCGGCACCCGAATCAAATAAAATGGAAGCATAAATGCCATTGATGAGAAACGTACCTTTAACAACTTCGTTGTTGGCCTGTGCTTGTTGAGCATTAATGACAAAAGCTCGTCCACGACCAACGGGTTGTTGTTGAATTGGTTGAACAAGTGGTGGCTGATTTTGTAGAGCAAGTGGTTGATTTTGCTGAGCGGGTGGAGGGTTTCCTTGACGATAAGGGCAATCACGAAGAAAATGATTAGGATCGCCGCAACCAAACCACCCAAATCTCGGCATATGAGCTTGGATAGGAACAGGAGGAGGAGCAAAAGTACGCTTAACAATGACCAACGAATGATTTAACGAATGATTAACAGGTAATTAACGAATGGGTAATGAATAATTAACGGATGGTTAACGAATGATTAACGAATGATTAACGAATGATTGTTGATTCACGTATGATTAACGTATCCGTATCACTCACGTATAATGTTTAAAGAAATCATAAAATAATGAATATATAAATACGTATAAATACGAATAAAATTGATTTTTGAGGGTTACGGTTAAATCCGTAGAAATTCTCGACATATCAAGAATACCAACTCCAAAGAATCATATCGTGACCTAGGAGAGGATGACTCTCGTTCAAATTTCCCAGTTTGGTATACGTAATTGTAACGAGATACCGCTCTAGACAGAAATTGAACTACCGATCTTCCAAACCTTCCAGCCTTATAACATGAACTTTTAGAATTTTAATTCAAGACGAGAAGGGTAAAACATTTCATTATTAAAATTTGGTTTAAGTGTCGCGTTTTGGCCTAGGAGAGGAGTGTTCGTCGAGAGTTTACGAACCAGTATCGTTAACGCTCTCTCGATTAGCCACATCCAAACCTTACAGTTACTACGCAAACAAGTACTAAATCTTCAATAAGGTTTAGAAATATATATATATAGTATTTATAATTTTTGAAAACGACGAATGAAGAATCTCTCAAAAGAATTTAGTAAGAGGAACACAAAAATTAGTTAATAAGAATTTTTATGATGCATGAACACACGAGGACGTGTGTGGGGTAGCTTATAGACTAGGTCGTTTTCTAACCACCTAATTCCCTATAAACACGAGCTCTGATACCAACTGTAACACCCCGACTAAAGCGGAATACACCAGAGGCATTACAATTGTTCTTAACTCGTGTTCTTCTATTAGGTTATAATAGACACATTTAATGGTTTAAATGAATGCATTAAAGATGAATAAATGTTTTACAGAAAAGTAACCGAAAAACGACAAAAGACTTAAATTATTCATTAATGTCATTAACTAGGTCCAAGCTCTTATGTTTTCTTCAACCAAACCTATCCATTTCCTGTATCATGTAAAAAGTAAACGTCAATACAAAAGTATTGGTGAATAAACAAGTTTAAGACACGAGTATAAAGTATTAAAAAGATTACGTAATAAATAGTATAAAAGTAATATAAATGAATATGTAAAATGTAGTATAAAAGAATGTATAATAAAAGAATATATAAAGATTGTATATTGTAAGCAAGTATAATATGTGTATAATGGCATAACACGCGTTTGTATCAAGTCTGATATATATCATATGTGATCAAAGTCACATAAGGTCCGGTCGAGGGCCTCGACATTCACAGTAACACGTCGGAATGTCTAATAACGGCCAATAGATCTATCACGTTTCCCGTTTAGTATATACATATAATGAATGATTGATTGTTTGAATGTTTGATTTATCGTGTGTGCATCCCATAATGATTGTGTCACTTGATTCATTCCAATGTTTGCCATAATACGAAAATATAGTATCAAATTTGAATATAAGTACATATAAACATAACTGACTTTACGAATGAATATAATACAAAAAGTATACATATAAACATGATTATAAGTGAGTATATAAACATGAATATAAGTTTTAATATGAATATAAGTATGAATCTCAATATGAATATAAGTCTGAATATACACATAAATATAAGTATGAATATAAACGTAAATATGAATATGAATCACCATATTACTATAAGTATGAATATAGACATAAAATATAAATGTGAACATAAGTATGAATTAAACATAAAAGTATGAATATAGGTATGAATATGAATGTCATGATACAGCCCAAAGATTTATATAATAAAAAGGGCATCGAGTTTACTCACATGATTAAATACGGAGGTAGATACGGATACTAGATTATGAATACGGAATACGTTGAAAGGAACACCAAACTTGCCTTTACAAATCTAGAAATAAGAATAAATATGAATAAGAATATATCATGAAATTAGAGTTTTCTAGATTAGAGTTTGAATAGACAAGATTAATAAGATGATGATGGTAAGCTTGAGTAACATAAAAGATAAACATGATTATGGATTATTATGATGAAAAACAATAGAATTGGGAACCTTTACAATCGATTATGGGAGGCTTGAAGTTTCGATTATGGAGCTTTGTGTTGGTTCGATTTTTGACAAGAAGACACCAATTTATAGAGTTTGAAATGTGATAAAGAAAGGTCAAAATGAAACTCCCCTAATAATCAACTCCAAATTTAATTATTGTAGGTTACAAAAAGAAATGGTTAAAGAGGTGTTTAAAGCCATAAATAAGAAATGTGTAACTATTAGTCTACCACCAAACTTGAAGGCTAAGAAAAAGGAAAATGTTTGGAAGGTTTAAAGTATTTGCCATGAATGCAAACATACATACATACATACATAGTTCCTTGCATGCATGTATTAATTAAACTACTTGTCTTAACACATTACTAGAATTACTTGCATTTATATAAGTCCATGTGTATTAAACACATTTTAGTGTACATTAATGTACACATGCAAGATAACACATTATAATGTTACATGATATAATAAACAAGGTTTAAATAGAATTAAGATAACCCAAATATACATAACTCAAATCGAACTTTTATAAATCGTCAAATGTATATAATTACAAAGTCCGAATTAAAGTTACAAGTCAAATATCGGGTCGGATTCGGGCACGGTGTTACAACGGAAAATACATGATGTGACCCATCTCATACCTGATGTGCCGCAACGGTCACAGAGCAATGTTATATTTTTTTCAAACATTGGCGGTAGGTTCAACACCCGTTTTGATTCTGGCATTAAGTTCAACAAAGCTTTTCAACGAGGAATTTTCAACATCTACAAACGGGTTCTATCTTTCTACCTTTCTTCTTTCGTATTATTTTTATCTTTATATTTTCAACATCACATTTATTTTCTAGTTTCCGCCTAACCCTTGTAACACTTATTTTTAGTGTTGGGAACTCTAGTAAACCACTTTGCGCCTAAACTTTTTCGTTTCTTAAACACTACTATATACTTTTGTACATTCGCCTCTATTTTTGTTTCGTTGTTAGATGAATCCTAACTTAGTTTTTAAATTCTACTTAATGCTTAGTGCTTTGGTTAGAGTTTAGATGATTTTCTGATCAAACGTTAACTCGCATCGAATCCATATTTGTGACACTTGTAATATATGAAAATAGAAAATCGGAAACATTAGTGTTTATTAGGCCTTTTGAGTATACAATCTTAACAGTAAAACTGGAAGGCATACACTAGGTAAACTAATACATACTCGCGAAAAAAATCGAGTGGCAAAAAAAAAAAAATGGAGGATTTTTGCAATTGCGTTTGAAGAAGTATATTGAGTTATTATGAAATATTGTATGAAGATTTGTATTTTTGGAGAAACGCTTGAAGAAGTTAAGCAATTCGGTTCGTTAAACATTTAGAAGTTCGGATTTAGTCTAAGATAGTTGTATACTACGTTATTTGTATACCTTTTACTTATTTACCCTTTACACTCCATTGTATATTTCCACATGCCTTTACCTGTACATTACAACCCGAATAAAAGTCTCCGTGTAGTTGTACCTAGACTCTAATGGTGGAGAAGTGATACTTTATCAAGCCTACGATAGAAAACTGACCATGACTGAGCAGTTGAGCGGATCTACAGAATACTTTACACACCCTTTAGACTAGTTTGAGAGATTGTGTGATTTACTCCCATAAAATTCGAGAGGTGTTCGGTTATGTATTTTAAAACATGGCTTGGTAGTTGATTTGAAACATAATTTTTGCTTGAGGGCAAGCAAAACGTAAGTTTGGGGGGATTTGATATCGCATATTTATACACATATTCATATGCAATATTTGGTCGTTTTTGTATTCAATCATGATGGATAGGATAGGATTTTTGCATTTAATCGTGTGAAAATGTTTGATTCGAATGACAGGTTGAATATGATTGGAAAGTAGTTGTTTGTATGAAGAATTCCGAGTAAAGGACCAAAAGTAGGTGAAATGGTGATCTACTACGACGCACTAGATGAGGTATGCGACGCATTGAGCAAGCAAAATGAGCAAGAATGTTCGAGAAAGCCAACACTACGGCGCAGTGGTGGTGAGATCCGGCGCAACATGAAAATAGAAATCGATAGAATTTGGATTCCAAGGACTGCGACGCAGTACCTTGTTAATGCGGCCCAGCGAGTCGGTTTCCATCTTTTTCAGGATTCGAATTTCTGCCTATAAATAGAACTTACACAACCCATATTCAAAATTAGTTGTTGGAGGTCGACTCAAGGTTTAGAAAATCGACTGGAAGCAGCCAAGAAGAGCCAAGACGAGGATTTTGAAGTCCAATCTTAATACTTTCGAGTCCAAAACTCTTTTACTTCTTTCTTTCGATTTCGGTATTATGACTTTTACTATTTTATTGTTTTTTCTTTCAAAAACTATGGGTAACTAATTTCATAAACGCTTGTTTGGTTAGGAAACATTTTTTTGATGATTTGATTTATGTTATTGGATGTTATTCTTGATGTTGCATGTTTAATCGTAGATCTGTAGTTACTTTAATCTTAATATTTCTTTAGTTCTTATACTCTTTTGATTAATTTAAAGTCTAGGTATTCGAGAGGAATCTAGAACTGGGTTAAAACAATTGAAAAGAAACAATCAAAAATTCTATAATTGATTAGAATGTAAGTAATTAGATTAAAACGAGTTAGCTAGTTTATAATTACAAGAGATTGGATTAGAAAACTAGATAAACTATTCGAGAGGAAGTTTAATAGATCAAATCATTAACATCGGCTTAATTATTAGAGCTTAGTTATTTATGGCTTTTACTGTATTCGAGAGGAACGGTATAGTTTGAGATAATTAAAGTTAACTAGGTATTCGAGAGGAACTTAGTTATATATTAGAAAGGTTAAAGAAAACATTCAATCATATAAGTTAAATCGGATCATTAGTGAATTACCAAACAAGTGTCTTTCCTTAATTGATTTCCTAAGACATTCAATATTTCAAACAACGTTTCACGTTATAATTTACTTTCAAATTAGTTTAAGCAAAGTGACAATTCGGTCACAAACACCAAAAACAAATAGTATTATTAATTCTAAATTTAAAGTAACGTAGTCCATGAGAACGAATCCGACTTACATGAACCGATTAGGTCCACTGCCTATAAGTGTGTAGCCCAGTAAAGAGTAATTCGACTTTACAAATTAAACTAGATTTTACACATCACTCCTTAAATGAAAAATGAGACACACGAGATAAAAGATCTCTAAAAAAATAGGCATGTTGCACTCGAGAGGTACTTGAATTTTCTCACTTGTGAGTTTCGCTTTAATCTCATTAAATTTATGTTGTACCGCCAAACAAATTTTATCACTCACTTCTTGAAAACCACATGTACAAACTTGTAAATATTGTTTGAGTTTTGCATGAACACCTTCAACTCTCGGCATACCAAAATGTAGAAACTTTTCGGTCCAAGCACAAACAAATTTTTGTTTCCAAGACAACCATACATTTTTTATATACTCAATTGCATCTTTTTTATCTCTATAAAAAAAACTCGAATTCAACGAATGTTTTTCAAAAAGAATTTCTTTTGTTGAATACACCACGTTATTCAAACTTTCCATAAAAATATCGAACTCTTCAACACGTTCAAAATATTTCCTGCATTTTGCCAACACATTCTTTTCAATATGTCAAACACACCAAAGACTTGTTACGGATGGAAATTAGCTTTTTATGCCATTCATTAATTTCAATTCTCTACCTATCATTATCACAAACGGTATATTGACTAGTCCAATAACCTTTTTAAACGCACTTAATGCCGAAATATAATTTTCTTCATCCTCTTTCTCTAGAAAATCAACCCTGAATAAGAAGTAGTATTGAAACATGACACTCCAATGATATCAAGCAAAGACATGTTATATTTATTTATTTTGTAGTTGCAATCCATAACAAAGACATTGGAGAAGGTTTTGGCCAATTTAATTGACATGTGCAATGAACATACGAGTTATACGTCCTTCTTGATTATGTAAAATATCGTATGAAAACCCCCCTTTCGCAAACTCCTCGAATAAGGCACTAGTTATTGGTCGGTTCCCTAAGTTATCCATACGGATTTTTTATCTTCGCGTTGTATATTGTTCTAGAAGTTGCCGACAAATTTGGGGTTTGTTGACGTAGAGATGAAAGAATTTTTCTTGAAGTTATCCCAGACGTGCTCATTTCTTTGAAAACTTTTAAGTGATCCGATGTCAATTGTCTAAATGATGGATGTCTAGACATGTCGGAAGATGGGTGATGGTTATGTGTTAACTCCTTTACCTTAAATATCCAAGCATCGTCACTCCTCTTTTGACCAACAATTTGAAAGGGACAAATAATCAAACGAGTTATAGTGCTCCTTCCTCGTTTATTTCCTTTACGATGTATATCTCGATAGGAACCGCCTCGGTCACATTGTAACGTTACATGCTCGTCTTTTCTTGAATCTCTAATAGATAGTCTGTATCCTTTAGTATAATAAAATGCACGAACACTTTTTAGTAAATCATCACATGATTCAAACGTAGAGCTAGATAAATAAAGTTCTTCACTTTGACTGTTTGATGTTCGGAGTCGATCGAGATAACCTGCTAAATAATATCAAAATAACATGAGATTGAAAGTCATCGGTTTTTAAAACAGTGCACAAACTATATGGTACATAATATTACATGGTCCTTCATAAAATTCTACCCATCAATTCATTTAAAATTTATAAAATAATTATTGAAATAGAATATAAGATTCATGTACATATAAAACCCCTAAACTACATCTAATAAATCAAGATGTCATGTGTATCTATTCTACATATAGGGGAGGGGAGGATCGAAAACTTTTAGCCAATATAGTAAGAGAATTTTTTTGATATTATGCATCTAGATTACATATTATTAAAAAGATACGACCACATGAATTAATAAACCTGCATATAAGTCAAAGGATCAAGAAAATCCATCTAGTGTGACATTTGTTTCAAGCGCATTGTACTAACTCATTAACATATTTGATTGCAATAAATATGTAGACAAACATACAAATTTAAAAATTAGGATTGCAAATGATCTCCAACCCAGCTGGTTGTGATGCACCGACTTTTATACCTATGTGGGCTGAGATCGTGAGTTCGACCCTAGTGGTCGTCACAATAGCGTAATTTAATCCACACCTCTTAAGGCACACGTGGCGAATTTTCCCTTGGAAACTCCCGTGGGGGGATGGGTTTGCCCGATATGCGGAGCTCGAACCTGGAGTGCTCGTTGGAATATTACGAGTAGGCTCCGTTGTATAAAAAATAATTAGGATTAGATTGAACATACTATTCACATACCTGTGTCTCCATAATTCAACCGATTCAAAATGCGCGTGGTAAAACTTAGACGACACAAACAAAATTGAGACCGATTTGACGTTGATTGGAGGGTATAGAAGAATACATTTGGTCAATTTACGGATTTACATGAGTGTGTGAAAAGAAAAAAGAAATATAATGAGGGTCAAATATAAAAATTAAAATAGGATAATGATAAGGGAACTAATAAAGTTAGTGTATGGCTAATAGTTGTTGTGTCTATATTTCCTGATAAGTGTTCTTATTTTTATCTTTAAATTAAACTAATTTTTTTTTTTAAATAAAAATAGAAACTTATACAGTGGAAACTCGATAAATCAATACTCGATTAATTAAAAAAAACCTTGTGCAATTAGCTATTGCTTGTCATTTGGCCTAGGAAAACATTTCGAGTAAACAAGTTTTTGCATCGATCTTTTTCTTAGGAAGTTTTTACTCGAGTACAAACATAAGGAACAACTTATAATATTATATGTGTTGTTAATCCAAGAAATCCTCAAAAGTTAGAAAAAGAACATATGGTAAAACAAAACATAGACACACGTTATTATTTATATATTTGAATGAATTTTAAGTTTTTAACAATATAACGAAACATAGGAAAATAAGGTAATGAATAATATATTTGTTTTTTAGTGCTCGAGATTAGGACAATATAACATAGATAACATAGATTGTGTCAAGAATCTGAACCTCGATCAATATCCTTGTCATGGTGATGGCTACAAGTTATTTTGTTCTTATGTTCTTTTTTTTAAGTTGTGATAATAATAGTCGGTTGTGGTTACTCTATTGTTATATGTTTAAATTTGTTATATATTTATTAAAAAAAAATCACAAAAAAGTATATATCACATTTATTAATAATATAATCAAAATAAATAATTTATGTTCAAATACAATAAACACCATCTCTATCACTGTATTTGTCATATTCTAAACTTTTATTGTAATTTATTGATACTTTTGTCTTGGAGGAAATTGAGTTTTGACTTTCTATCAAGAAATTTAAACTAATTAACAAACCAGATATTTCTAAATTCATACCTTTACATTAATCGTACAAAATTAATTTATCAAAGCCCAAGCCTCTGCTTCGTTTTCATATAGACGGGTCATTACGACTTACTAGTAACAAGTAATCGCTCTGTACATAAAAATGGATGGTCGTCTAGTTCTAGATTTACCCAATGTTCTTATAAAGCAACAACAATGGGAGAAAGATTCGAATGGATCGAATGGAATAGGCTATCAAGTTTTTAGACAGATAATATGTGTCATCACAAAGTGATAGAATCAGATCAAATACAATGCAAAATAACTATGTTTGCCATAACTTGACTATTTGTAGATGAATAACAACATAAAGAAATATACCATCAAAACAAATATGGGTATATTCCTTTATATAGATGGTGACATATTTTATATAATATCAAATCGCCCACACTGCATATGTTTTAGACAAACAATGCATAATGTTTAATAAATTTGACATCTCCAACTTCATGATTTTCTTTTTCTTTAATAAATATATAATAAATTTAAATATGGAATAACATATTAACCACAACTGATTATGGTTATCATTTATCATAACTCAAACAAGTTTCTCACATGGGCGATGGATGCACATGCACTCTCAAAACTATATGGCCGAAACTTGTTTAGGGTTTAGGGTTTAGGATTTTATTCGAGAACCGTTTCTTTTTGAACTTTAAGCGTTTCTTTTTTCGTTTTTGCGACCGATGTTTTGGTTTAGGTAAGTTTTTTGAATTGTTCAAAAATTGTTCCGCACAACGCCGACAATTGTGATTGTACGTTTTCATAGACGGACGATGATTCTTTTCTTTTATTTCCTCTTTGTTTTTCGTGTGGTTGCGTGTGTTCATCATCCGCGAATATATCGTCCGATATATTAATGTCATTAAGATTGACGGTCGTCATTGGAGTTTCAAGTTTCGCAAAACTACGTCATCTTGATTTATCTCTCCAAATCAACCACGTTTTCTCGTGCTTAAACGTTGTACCCTCCGCATTTTTGTACATTTTTTACGTCGCATCCTTGACATTTGCATCGTCTTCCTCGCTTCCCCGAAGTCGTTTCGCCTCCGCGTAGTGCCCATAAATGCCTTTACTTGGGCACTCATCATCGTAAACTTCTTGTTGAGTTGATCCTTATTTCCCTCCACCAAACCTAGAGGCATACCTTGTTCGTTATAACATGCCACAATTCTTTTCCAAAATTGCTTGTCCGGTTGGTTATTCGCGATGTCGGAATCTTCGGAAATGTGAATCAACGTCTGAGCCAACTGTTCTTCCTCGACGTCGTTCCATTACACTTTTTTGCATTCTTCTTTTCTTTTTTTGGGTTAGACGTGTCGGCTTGTTGCGTTTCTTGAACGACTTTCTTGCATTTCTTGAACAATTTCATCTTGTTATTGTGTTTGAGATTGTTGTGCTTGAAATTGTTGTTGTTGTTGTTGAAACAAGAGTTGTTGATGCATATAAAATTATTCAGGCAGTTAACGGGTTGAAGAGTTGGGGTTGTTGTTGTTGCAAAGAAAAGGTGTTTATTTGTTGTTGTCTTTGTTGTGAAAATTGTGGTATTTGGGTTGGTAAACCCATGGTTGCTTGATTATGGTAGTTTTCAAAACCGAAAAGTGGGATGTTTTGTGATTGTGGTGTCGAAGGTGTGTTTGCGTTTGTTGAGATAGCGATTGAAGACGATGAAGACATTTTCACGGTGTTGGGATTATAGATGAAAAGTGAGATGAGATTGAGAAATGGTGTGATTTTAAATTGAAATTATGGTTGTATTTACATGTGAAAATTGGAAAACAAAAAAATAAAATAAAAAAATTGAATTAGCCGTTATACTAATGGTTGCCTGCTAGACGTTGTAAATTTCTTTTTAAAATAAAATAAGCGTTGGAAGGGAAAAGAAAAAATTAAAAAAATAATAATGATAATCAAATTGCCGCGTTATGAAAACAACAACAACGAGCCCCACAACGAATGGGGCGGTATGATAACGAGCCTTGGAGTTCGTTGTGCTCCACAACGATGGCAATAACACCCCCATTCCTAGTGCTCTTATACTTTTAACGTAGATGAGTTGGATATGGCCAATTACAAAAAGATCGACAACGACTACTTTTGCATACAACTTGCAATGTGATTAGAGACGTTATGCAATTAAGTAGTGAAAAGCCGTTATGATATTCTTAGGGGTCTGATATTCGAATATCCGTTCGTAAACATCTTCGAATGATAAAAGAAAGACTTCAAAAATGGTAGTGGAGGTGTTTGGGATTACATAGGCCCGGACCCGAAATTTCGGGGCCATGTTCGACAAATAGAAAAGGCCCCCTAAATATATGTTTTATCTATTAAAATAAATAAATTTGTGCTACATTTTCTGTTATTAAAGTTATTGAAAGCAAAATAACATTTATAAGGTGATTTTTCTTACAACATTACATTGATATATTTAGCTTATAACGTAAATCGCGTGACTTCTTATAGTATTACACCGATCGATATATCCATGTATTAAAAAATGGGTCTTGTATAAATTTTGGGTCATTTGCGGTCGCCCATAGTTCACGCCTTTGGGCCCGGCCCTGGGATTACATATTTTAGGTGCATATTACATATTGCATATTTTGAAACACAAGTATTTGGATAAAAACTAGGTTTTCACCCATTTTCTAAAAAAAAAGGGACACAAAGTTTTAAGCTTCAACATTACTGTTTATTAGTTTAGTATCGTGTGATAAATAAATATTATATAAAAAGTTAACTTAATACCACGAGAAAAAAGATTTTTAGCTAATACTTTTTACAAATTTAATTTTAAAATGTTGGTGTACCTACGGCTCGTTTTTTTTTCATAAAAAAAAATCCCTTTTGACTACGTTTGAAAATTTGTAAGGCTTTTAGTAAAATAAAACTCATTCAGCTTCAGGTCTTTAGGTAATCCTTTTTACTTTAGTTTTAAACCTCAAAAATTAAAGCTTTTATTTTGTCAAAATAACCTCAATTAACTTTTAGACTTTGATTGTTGGTAGGTAGTTTGACAAAGATACACATATATATAAACCACGAGCAATATTAAATGAAACTTTATAATAACAAGATTATGGTTTTCAAGCAAGATCTCAAAAAATGATATTTACACATACAAACATACTATACAAGTATTAGCAATTGGACTATATTTCCATCACCTTTATCCAACCATAATCAATTGAGTTACCATGTCATCCATCTGATCATTCTCATCATGTAACAAAATTTGATAATAAGCATAAATATTTTTAAACTAAATGAAAATCTTTATTCATAAAAGTAAAATAAAAGAATAAGATCAATAAATTAGAAGACATCCAAAAAAAAAGCCGCGGGTTTGATAAAACAAATAACAAATGTGAGATTTTTTAACATTCACGTTATTAATACTGAATTTTAACAAAGAACGGGGCAAACAAGTAGAATGCACCAACGTAGACATTTGGGTAACTTCCTTTTTAGAAACTTATTAAATTTGATTATACCGTCATATCTTTAATCTTTAATATATAATAAAAGAGAAGCCTTAAATGGCACATGACGAATTAAGGTCCGTTGGATAAGTTAACTTTTTTGATACCAGCCATTAGATCAGATTGATGATTTCATCAAAAACTATTTTTTATTTTAAACCCTCTTACAATACATAATTACATTCTTTTTTTCATTCAAGCTCTACTAAAATAAAATATATAATTATAATTTATTTATAGAATCGTTCAATTTGGACTATATTTTACCTATTTATTATTCTAAAATATCCATACAAAATATCAAAACATGTGTATAATGATAAAAGTGTATATGTTATTATAGCTATAAACAATATGTGTATAAACGTAAAAGTATATATACTTATTACACGTACAACATTATTTTCCTATAATAAATTAAAATCTACATAAACATAAAATTTATAATTCAATTTTTAATTTTTTTCGCGCTATCGCGGGACAATAATCTAGTAAGTAGAAACAAAGTACCGTTTTTCACATTACTCAGTAAAGTTATATCCTATTAGCTCAAAATATATAACCTCCGCATGTTTGAACATCATTAAAGGATAATTAAATCGAACGTTCAATCTAATATGCCCGAGTTTATGTTACAACTATAGAATGGAAAATACCTTACATGTAGATAGAATGATAAACAATCTGTTCATAATAAAAGAAGAATGCATACCTCAAACGAAATTATTGCATAAAATTTTAGACATACACTTGGAGGATTTTTAACTCATGTGATTTGCTTAATTTGTCCTTTTTAGACAAAGAAAAAATGATTGCATTTTTCGCTTGTCAAACATAGCCCAAACGAAATATAAAAAAAATCCCCCCTCTCATATTTCACAAAAGGTTATTGGCGAAGCTTCAAAATGTAAAGAAACATAAATATTTAGTTTGTACCTTAGATGGAGAGAAGATGTCAAAGAGTCCTTTATTGAAGTTGTGATGGTCATGAGAGCTTTGTTTTGAGTAGTTTCTTTACCCAATTCATTTCAATCATATCCAAAAACATCTTGTGTGACGATGAAGTTTCTTAAAGATTTATGTTGTTGTTGTTTGACCTATTTCTGCATTCTCATGCAAAGTTCACTGTATTTATAGCACTTCACTTTGCCTTTAGCAAAGTCAACCCTGACATTACTTCTTGGATTGAATCTACTTCCAGTTATGTTCACAAAATTCCTAGCTCTAACTGACAACATGGTAGGTTTCCATTTAAGATCCATCTCTTCAAGATCATCTTGATGGATTTGTTTGAGATCTTCAATGGTGAGACCTGAGTGAGTATGATTTGACAAGAAAGCTTCAAAAGTAATATCTTATGAGTTGTCATTGAGAGATGATCCAATTGGAGTAACCAGTGCAGTATTAAAGTTGTTAGTACTACTATTAGTACTATTTTTCCGTTTCTTTTCTTCAACTTCTGCTTCAAAGATCCTTATGTCATTATATAAATCATTTAGTTCCATCTCTTCTAGAACATCACATTGTCTATAAGACACATTATAGATTGGCCATTCATCTCCCAATGATCTAAGAAATTTCCTATTTAGATCATCTTTGTCTATGTTGACTCCAGCACTACTTAGTTCACCAGTAAGCTTTTCGTACCTATCAAAGGTCTGAGTCATTATTTCATCTTTGAATTTTTCATACACTTGTTTGAGAAGAATTTTTTTGTTTCTCTTTGTGTTCGTTGTTCCACTGAATCTCTTCTCAAGATTTGCCCATAAAGATTTTGCATCTTCATATTCTACGAATTGAGAATGATATTCATTAGGAATTGCAATTAATAAAAGTACGTAGAGCCTTGATTTCATTCAGTTTGCTTTTCTCTTCTTTCTTGATCTGTTGTTGGAGTTCAAAAAGTATACCATTAGCACCCAAAGTGATGGCTTGTTAGTTTCCATTCACAATTTCATCCCATGTTGCGTAGTCTAATAGCAGTATTTGTTGCCTGATTCTAAGTTTCCAAAGATCAAAGTCGTTGCTGCTTAAAACTGAAACCTTATTTACTACCACATCAATCATTTTGATAATCTCTTGCTTCTTGTTGAGGCTTCAACTAAAACTTGTAGATCATCAGATCTTGAGCACCTCCTATGCTCTGATACTACTTGTCAGGATCGATATGGTTAATGTAAACACAAACCACAATACTTATGAATAAGATCTTGATCTATCAAAGAAGTTTAGCAGCGGATTAAACACTTTGATATTCCAAGTTATGTGATTAAACGAATATTGTGTATGAATAAGAATAAGAACAATAATGAATATCATCAACATGCCTCGATGTATTAATCGAATAAGAAAAACTAATACACATGCTTTTTTTAATACAATGATCATGTATTTATAGACTTTGAGGCTAAACCTAACTATTCTAGCAAACGAGACTAAAACAAATGTAATTCTAATACAATTCTAATAAAGAAAAGATAAATACTAATCTATTCTAAAATCATCTTTTTCTTCAAAACTCTTCAAGCAATAGTAATGGATTAGGAACAATGGTAATGTATGCTGCAGTAGTAACCAGTTTCTTCTTACAGTAGTATCCAAGTAGTAGTAACTTGCAGTTATAACCATACTTAGTTATTTTTGATAATTTTATCCCGAACAAAAAATAACATAGGGATGGCAAAAATTGGGACGAAGGTTTATATTGGCTCGGTAGTGACGGAATTTTATATGGCAGCCTAAAAATGGCTTTCTATGCTATCTAGCCATCATAAGGCTTTCACTATTTCTGGTAACATAGACATTAAATGGTATGTTTTTATTTATAAATAGACACCTAAACTTATATTGTTTAAGAACAACTCGTTACATAAATATCACATATGCTTAGTGCTTAATAAAAATATGCATTTTACAAATGAGATAATGGCTTTTAACTCTAGGTTCATCATATTGTAACAATTAAAAACATGAGTTGTTTATTTTGATCAAACATTAAGTTTTCAAGATAAAATCAAATTTGTTGAATGGCAAAGAGATGATCTTTTGATCAAACTAAAGAGGCTAGGGAAGAAATCAAACAATTAAAAGAGGAAAAAAATAAAGTTGAATTAAATGTAGGGAAACTTGAACATGTTTCAAATTCTGTAACTAACCTGATAAATCATCAAGTTCATGGAAAACTAAAATCAGGAATTGATTATAAAGAAGTAGCTCCTCCATTTAACCAAACCTACATTCCTCCTACCATATATCACCTAGGAAACCTCTTTCTCAAACCCCTCCTAAAGAATCATTCAACATTGATCCAATCAACTCTGAGGAAGTTCTTATTGAGGATTTGGTTGAAGAAAGTAAAATTTCAGTTGTGAAGAATGAGAATATACCAATAGAAAATCAAATAATCACAAGTGAGGGAGTCACTCAACAAAATTTACAAAGTTTAGTGTCTTTGATGCTAGTTAAAGATCAAAAGTAAAACAAATGTACTTGTGAATGTTGTTCGAAGAATGAATCAAACAAAGTTAAAAATCTGGAATCGCTTAGAACCATGAGGAAATCAAAGGAATAAAAATCAACTTCTAACACAGAATAACAAAGTGCAAACCTTTAGAAAACTTGTTAAGTCATGTTTTATTTGTGGAAAAAGCAGCCATTATGCAAAAATATGTTTTCATAACCCTATAAATCAAGAGTTGAATAAATCAAACAAACAAAGAAACTTACGGTTAAAACCTTCGCATGAAACAAGACAGAAGTTTGGAATAACTGCAAAACAATTTTTTTCAAAGACAATCCTCACAACCTGTGCCTAAACTGAATAATAAACCAACTAAAAACACAAAAGGACTTTTGGAAAAAGTAACAATTTCAAAAGCAGTACTAACATGGTTAATACTGCAAGAAATATTTATTGTTAGTATTGCACTTCTTGACAATCCACAGCAGAAAATTTATAAAAACTGAACAAGTATGGAAACAAAGAGTCAACCACACTCCAATTGAAAAGCAACCTGGTTTTAAAAATCTAATGTTAAGGAAGATTAGTTATTATAATGAGAAGGGTAAACCTAAGACTACTTTGGCTTGGGTTCCTTAAAGAAACTAATCTTTCAATTACATGTGCAGGAACAACCAACAAATGATGAAGAGAGCAATTGGCATGTAGATAGTGGTTGTTCCAGACACATGACAGGAAACTGAAATCGCATATTTATACCTATATTTATATGCGATATTCGGTCGATTTTCATATTAAATATGATGGATAAAATATGCTTTTGCATATAACCGTGTGAGTGAAAGGACGTGAAATGCAAGTGAAAGGACTGAAAAGACGAAATTTTGTGAAGCTAACAAAGACTACGACGCAACGGAGACCAACTGTGGCGCAGTCAACGAAAGTCAACAAGCAGAAGATTTGAGAAACTTGTCAGTGTGACCCAGTGAGGAGTTTTTGGAAATCCGGATTATTGCCTATAAATACAAACCGAAACTTCATTATTCATCATCCGTTTTTGGAGTTCGATTTTTGAGCGTAATAATCGATTTGGGAGCTGCAAGGAGAGTTAGAAGCCTACTTTTGAAGAGATGTGTTCCATTATATCGATTCTCGCACTTCTTACTTTTCTTTATCGAAATATTTGTATTATGTCTATTACTTTGTTTATTTGTTTTTTCATTATGAATATGAGTAGCTAATAACTTTGTCACTTGTTTGGTGATGGAGCTTTTGCGATAATTTAGTTTTTTTTGATTGAATGTTTTAGGTGTTTATGTTTAATCGAAGAACCTTTCTTGTTTTATTTTTTAAAGTTACTTATATTCCATTGATTAGTCGATATTCTAGGGATTCGAGAGGAATCTAGAGTTAGGTTATATTGAATGAAACAAATCAATCGGTCTATAATTGATTTAAAATTGCTAATATTCGAGAGGAATTAGTAATAGTAACTTAGATAATTAGATTAAAACGAGATAGCTAGTTAATATTTACAAGAGATCGGATTAGAAAACTAGAGAAGCTATTCGAGAGGAAGCTTTATAAGATTAAATCATAAAACACCGACTTGTTTCTTAACGCTTAGTTATTTAGGACTTTTTACTGTATTCGAGAGGAACGATGGAGTTTGACATAATTAAAGTTAATAAGGGTATTCGAGAGGAACTTAATTATACATTTGAAGTTAAAAACAATATTCAGTTACGTAAGTTAAATTAGAACATTAGTGAAGTTACCAAACGATCGTCTTTTCCTTAATTGATATTCAAAAACAATCAATCTTTCAAACAAAGGATTTTTGCTACAAATCACTTTTCTTAAAATTAGTTAAGGAACGTGACAAATCGGTCACAAAACAACCCAAACTTTACTATTATTAATTTTTTGTTTAAACTAAAATATAGTCCATGCGAATGATTCCGACTTACTATTTGTTATATTACACGCGATTAGGTCCACTGCCTATAAGTGTGTAGTCGAGTAAAAAGGTATTTTGAGTTTTAATATTAAACTACATTTTACACATCAAGTTTTTGGGGCCGTTTCCGTGGACTAAATTTTAGTTTTTATTTGGAATTCGTAATTCGATCCTTTTAGGTATTAATTTGCTTGAAAGTTACTTTTATTTGTTCGTATTCACTGGTGTGTTTGACGGGTTTGTTGTTTGTGTTTTGGAAGATATTTCAGGTAGTTGATGAACACAGGGTCTTCTGGGTTACCACTCAAGAGTCTTTTATCAAATCCATGAGTATCAAGAAGGTGTAAAAGGAAGCAAACAAAACAGTCACCAATTCAAATTTCAGAATCTTTTGGACCATTCTCACTAGTCAAATTCGAAGACACCGAGTCTTCATTGGGAGGGGAAAGTAGTTCAGAATCGGAATTTGAAACATTATCTTTAGAGGAGAAACCGAAACCACAAATAGTTGAGATTGATCCTTTAGATGTTCCAATGCACCGACGGGCTGCAGTTGTAACTTGGGGGAAGATTTTGTAGTCAAGGGTCATCATCTGAAGATGATCCAAGACAACACTTTCGATGGGCGATACCAGTAAGATCTACATAAGCAGGTAGAGAAGTTCATGGATCTATGTGAGATTTTCAAATACGAAGAAGGAAAGAGTGACAACGTTAAATTAAGGTTGTTCCATTCGTCTCACACCGGAGATGCGAAGGTATGGTTTGAAGAATTAGAGGAGAACACCCACAGATGAGGGAAGCATTCATCAAGAGATTTTTCCCACCCTCCTTGGGTAGGAAATTGTTAAGAGACATTCGAGGATTTAGACAAGACGAAGGAGAGACATCAACCGAAGCATAGGGAAGGTTGAAGATGATGTTGAGAAGCTTTCATGGGCACGGATTGGGCAAAGATACCATCGTAGAACTCATTTTCAACGGATTGGATCAGGAATCTCAAAGGTAGTTAGACCTAGCTGGAGGAGGGGACTTTATGTACAAATCCACCAACGAAGCGTACAACCTCATGGAAGACAAATTGGTGATTAGCTTGTCTAGGTATTACCGTGATGATGGTTGAGGAAGAAGATGAAAGGGAACCATTGCTCAAACGAATAGTAGCAATGATACTTCTACAATCTTGAAGGAGATGAAAGCTATGTCGGACAATTTAGAGAAGCGTATGGGAAGGCTAGAGAAGGATGTTCACATGGTGATAAATGGATGCGATATTTGTGGTGGACCTCACTATGCTAGTGAGTGTGGTCGTCAAGTGGAGGATGCCAATTATACTCAATATGGCTATCCTAATCGTGGAGGAAATTGGCAAAACCGCGGAGGTAACTACAACTGTGGTGACAATCGAGACAATGGATGGCAAAGGAACAATAAGAGATCACCACCAAGACCAAGATATGATAGCAATCCACTGAAGGATGATGGAGATCAAGACTTGAAGGATTTGATTAATACTTTTATTCACACTCAAAATGAGAAGAATGATGCAATGACAATTAAAATGAAAGTCATGAACGACCACATCGAGCAAGGGCATAGAAATCACCAAGCGGCAATGCAAGATTTGGAGAGGAGGTTTGATCGTATGAACGAACGGTTCTCGAATAGGCCACCGGGTCAATTACCGATCATCACTCAACAAAACCCGAGACCTCAAAATAATCAAGGAAACAATTCAAACAGTCAAGGGTCAAAGTATCAGCCTCTAGGGATGAGAGACGAGCATGTTAATGTGATTACAACATGCTCGGGAAACAATTATGGAAGAGATCAAGTGGAAAACAAAGAAGAAATATTTTTTCTGAAAAACAGTCAGGTGTTGCACCGCAGTCACCTACACTGCGACGCAGTGACCCGGAATTTTTGGAAAAATCGTTTGATTAAAATCTCGCTGCGACGCAGTAAGAGCCACTACGCCGCAGTAGGGAGTCAGACTCCAAAAATTTTGTTTTCGAGGATTTGGAGGTTGAAGATGAAGAGGAGGATGAACCTCAGGTTCAATCTGATGTAAAAACACCGAAACCAGTGGAGGATCCACCAATCAAACCATACAAGCCACGCATTCCCTGTCCTACACGTTTGAGGAAGGAGAAAATGATGGAACAATATGGGAAGTTTTGTGATATAATTAACTCTGTTAATATTAATATTCCTCTTGTTGATTTGATTGCAGGGATGCCGAATTACGCGAAGTTCATCAAGGAAATCATAACGGTGAAAGGGAAGTCATCGGAAGCACAAACCGCTTTCTTGAATACGGAGTGTTGGGCTTTGATCAAGAATACACTTCCACCCACTACTAGAAACAGGGCTATCCTTGACCCGCTTTTTATGACCCACGCAGAAATATGACGCGCAATATCCAGGGTCATAAAACAACAGTCATTTTGAGTAAAGAGATGACGCGTTTTCAGATGTGTCATAACACATGGGTCATAATCAGTTAAAATTAAGATTTCGTTATGACGTTTGTTTTTCTTCGTCCTAAATAGGTGTCATGTATATTATTTTTGTCATAGAATCTGCTTAAAATTAAAAAAAACCCTAAACCTATTTTTTTCCCCCAAAACTTCCCGCTCTCTAAAATTTCCCCCCTCCCCTCTCAAACTCTCAAAACCTTCGAAACAATCCACATTCGTTCAATTATCCCGCCCTAATTTCACAGTCATTCAATCCACTCTCAAAACAAAGCAAACGAAATCTATAGCTTCAATTATCGCGTACTCCAGGTACCTATTTGAACAGTTTTTCTTCATCATTTCATGTTCCCGGTTTTATTCACTAACTTGTTTATCGCGTACTCCAGGTACCTATTTGAACAGAAAAAACTACAAAGCAAACGAAATCTATAGCTTCATTTTTCAAAACTCTCAAAACTCTCCAGGTGTTAAGGTATGCCCTAATTTACTCAAAATATTACATTATATTGTTTGATTGATAGCTGTAGAGTTATAAAATCAATTTACTGTATCATTTTTTGTATCAATTTATGGTAAAATTGTATGCACACCAGGTGTTTGTGAAAATGTTACTATGATATTTTTGGTGTTTGTGAATAATATTGTATAGTTTAATAGAGTAAACTTATACTGTAAATGATTTGTATAATGTAACATGTATTGTTTAATATAGTGTTAAGGTAGTTATTTAGTGTTTTGGTATCATAATAATGTAATATTTCTGGTGTTCTTGTTATTTGTATGGTGTTAAGGTAGTTATTTAGTTATTTGTATGGTGTTAAGGTAATTAGTTAACAGTAAGATAATGTTTTGGTATCATAATCCAGTAATCTTTTTATGTTTTAGTTTAATAAGAATCGACACTTACACGAGATGTTTCTGTTTTAATAAGGTAATGGATAAATCTTGGATTTTTTTGCGATAGATTATCAATTGCATACGAGGAAGGTGTGAATGCCTTTTTAGAGTTTGCACAATGCAACAACCCAAATTCCGACGCCATTCCGTGTCCTTGTTTAAATTGTATCAATTTGTGTCACACTTCCATCTCCAACGTACGTTTTCACCTGTTTAAACACGGTTTTCGATGATAAGTATAGTGTTTGGTCCTTCCATGGAGAAATTTCATCTAGAGATGAAGCTCCTTGCCCTAATGAGTCTAGACCTCCTGAGTTCGATTACACAAAGGGGATGCTACATGATGCCTTCACATATGCAGAGAATGAACCTAGTTTACTGAAGTCCCTTCTCGAAGAATGTGACAAGCCACTGTTTGAAGGGTCAAGCATAATGCACTAAATGGATTGCTGAAATTCCAAAATTTGAAGGGTCAATTTGGCTGGTCTGATACAAGCTTTGATGCTTTATTGGGTGCGCTAAATGATGTTTTGCCTTCAAATAATACAATCCCTAAGTCGTTATACGAGGCCAAGAAGTTGCTAAAAGGAATAAGCATAGAATACATTAAGTATCCTGCTTGTGAGAATGATTGTGTCCTGTTCTGGGATGAGCACAAGGATGCTTCTCACTGTCCAACTTGTGGCACTTCTCGGTGGAAGGAGAATAGCAAGACGGTGCCGAGAAAAGTCGTTTGGTATTTCCCGCCCATTCCTAGATTTAGAAGAATGTTCTCGTCACCAGAAACCGCACATGCCCTAACTTGGCACGCGCAAGGTCGGGTCAGTGATGGCAAGCTAAGACATCCTTGTGATTCCCCATCTTGGAAGCTTGTTGACGACAAGTGGAAAGAATTTGGAAAGGAAGATAGGAATCTGAGATTAACCTTGTCCGCGGATGGTATAAACCCTCATAAGTCATTAAG
>CAJVGC010000592.1:10382049-10403556 GCA_910822075.1 Senecio squalidus
AGCGGGTATGGGAGGGGTATGGGAGTGGTTGGAGTACTTGAGATGGTAGTGGGTATAGAGTGATGTGGTAGTGGGGGATGGGGGTAGTGGAGTGTAGTCGTGATTAGTCGAAAGTAGTGATGGGGGTCGTGGGGACCATGTGAACATCATGGTGGTCACCTCTAACAACAGTGGAATCGAGTGTCGGAGCCGTCCTCCGTGCAACAGCGCCATAATAGTATCTGCGTTGTGGAGTAGGGTACACGGGGACCGATTTTCGTGCAGTCAGACGGGTACGGACTCCAACGAGAGGCTCTCGATAGTAATGAGGATGTAGGGCTCGAATACTAGCGGGTGGAGTAGTGTAGCCGCCCAATGAATCTGCAGCATCAGATTCGCCCTCCGAAGGATCTTCGTCGTCGTCGTCCTCCTCCTCCTCAGGTGGGTACTCTATCTCGGAGGGATTCGTTTCCATCGGCTCCTCAGGGGATGGGGTGTACCCCAAATCAAATTGGTCCTCAGAAGTGTAGTGTGAGGCGAGAAATGAATCCAACGGAGATGAGGAAATATCCATGTCTATGTCGGAGTCGGAGTCGTAGATGTCGACAGTAGGTATAGGGAGGTAATCTTCCTCAGAGTCGGACATGATAATAACGTAAAGAGTAGTCATACTTTGACAAGGCCCAAATAATTGTAAAGGACAAAGGTATAAAAGCATAGAAAATAATAGTAGTGCGGAAGCAGTAAGTTTTAAAGCTCAGTTATAGAGCAGAACATTAACTAATGCACCCTAGTTCGCTATAACCAGAGCTCTAATACCAATCTGTCACACCCCCAAATCTCGTGTTCCCGAGACTCGAGGTGTTGACTTCATGGGTCCTAGATAGCAATTATATATAGGCGAACGACGTCTATATGAGTCGTTTTAAAAAAAAAAAAACATACATTCATTGATATTGAAAATCAGAGTTTTACATGATTAAGGAAAATTGTTACAAGAGTTCACAAAACAAAGATTTACATTACATAACTTAAAATAAAATAAGTAATGCAAGGGAAATCTCCCAAAAGCGTGAGTTTGAAATATGCGACTCTGTCATATCCCAAAATTCCTCCGTCGAAAGCCCTTTCGACTAAGAACCTGAGACATACATGCTAAAGTCAACATAAAGTTGGTGAATTCATAGGTTTAGTTTAGTAATAAAGGGGACCACAAGATTTCCGTTTAAGTAAATTCTTATAATTGCACCTAAGCTCATGACATCGAAGCGTAACAAAGTTCCTTACCCCATAAGTATTCCTATGTTATAGCCAAATAACATATATAGTTTCAAAAGTAGAGCACGACCCTACTCGAGTCCACGAGTTAGTTGTGGTAGACGTGGGTTACATCTTCTAGCCGTTGGGTGAGGGTTGTCAAACCCTAATAGATCTATCCAATACCATCGCTCTTAAGTCCTTAACTAACGATCCATGATAGGGGAATTTTCTTTGGCTTAGTGGTAACTTAGGCAACTAGTAAAGGTTTTAAGTACTTGTGTCCGTAAGTAAAAGAGCATGTAATCTCACCCCAAGTATGTTATAAAAACAAGTAAAAAGCGGGGCTATGAACTCACCTTAAGTCTGTGAGCGTATATAAAGGTACGTAAGCTAACGTATGTGTAATGCTCGAGCCAATCGAGTATCCGAGTAGGTCTAGCCTTGTCCTAGATTGTTTTGTAATTACGTTTCATAATTCAAGTCCAATACACATTAAAGGAGAAAAGCAAATGTATGCATGATGTAGGTCTTGTTTGGTTTGAGACTTAATAGTAATATAGTAACACCGTTCGGGCCATTATATAACAAAGATCATTGTATAATCGTATGCGGAGCTAGGACACTTTAAATCGTAAATACAACAACTCGGAACTATGAAATATCGAGATGAATTCATTATATACAAAGCTCTCTCGAAAATGTGTTATCATTATACTATCAAGCTTATTCAAAAGTTAGTTTTTATGAGAAAAAAAACTCAGCATGTTCTTTAAGGTTTATAGCTACTTTAAGGAGTCATAACATGTTCGTTTCTTGACGATTTCGATGAATCTTATATTGATACGACCGTGTATCAGTTAACTTTCAAATATCCTTGGTCTCACATTTTTACTCAATTCATAATGTTCTTTATTCAGTAAAAGGTCAGAGTAGGTTCTAGGGTTTTTCTCACAGTTTATGCTAACTTTAAGTTAGCATATCTCGCTCAATTTTTATCCGTTTTTAATGTATCTTATATCGAAACGTCCGCGTTTGAGTTATCTTTAAGATAAAGGTATTTTCACCTTCTGGTTAGAAATAGTTTAGTACATTTTAATAAAAAGGTGGTCGGGTGTCCAGAAAGTGTTTTGTTTTGAGTATGCTTTTGTATAAAATACCTTTTAAATACTTACTCATATCCAAAGGTAACAATTTTATGTCGAAATACTCATAAAACACAGAGGTATTTTATGGTTAAAATTTTTTTTCCAAAACATTTGAGTAAGGTGGTTAAAAAGTGTCAACAAGTTGATAAATTTTCCGGTTAACAAAATAACTTAACGTTTCATCTATTTCACCATATTTTTGTAATCTTTTATTATTTGGACTATGTTTAGGCATATATAACATATATTTATATGATATGATATGATGAAATGTAAGAAGAAAAAAAAGAGTTTAGGTTACTTACTAGTATTCTTATGCAAGAATCTTGTAGTAAAATTTTACTCTAAACTTGAAGAACAAATGGTGACAATTTTTGAGAGAAAAAGAGGGAGAGTGTAGGATTTTTCACAACTAAAGTGAATGAGCAAGTTTATAAGCATACAAATTCCAAGTATTTATAGGAAAAATATCTAGTCTTGCATTTAATGGTGGTATGGACATTTTAGTTCAATAGTGAAAGGGGTGTGGTCTTGTAAGAACCCATGGCCGTAATGGTGGTATGGACATTTTGGCCGTGAGTTTCATGGAGGGGGTGGTTTTGGTTTAATTTTGTTATTTAGAGAATGTATTGTGTGCATATGGATGTCTAGGGTGTTTAGTGTAAGTTTCATAATATATATACTCATGCATGCAATGTTATTTAATGCAAAGGTGGTGCATGAAATACTATTTTTATGTATGAAATGTTGGACTAGTAATTATGTTGTAAAAATGTTTGTTTTTCGTAATAGTTTAACCTCGTATACCTTTTGGCGGTATCCGTATATGTTTTAGACGCAGTTATTTATTATCGTTCATGCATGGTTTGACCTACAGGTCGTACATAAATTAAAACATATACAAGTTGAGTAAAAGTGTTGAAAAAGTTGAGTCGGTGTGAACCTGGATTTTTTACGGGTTGTCACAAAATCCACAAGGAGAATTATACCATTCACGACTTAGAATTAGGAGCAGTGGTATACGCTCTGAAAATCTGGAGACATTACTTGTATGGTACCAAGTGTACGGTTTCCACCGATCACAAAAGCCTGCAACATATCTTCGATCAAAAGTGTGACAACCGTCAAATTTCAGGTGTTCTTGACGCTCTATGTCTCTCGTTTTGTCTCTTGTGTCTTTAAATTGAACTTTTATCGGAAACGCTCTCGTGTCGGAATCACAACCGGAATCAATTTATATAACTCCTAATACCAAGAAAACACCTAATGAACTTTCCTAAGTTCATAATGTAACATACTTTAAAAACTTTAGTTAACGAAAAGATCCAACAAAACAATAACGCAAAATAACAAAAACATCAAAAACTCAAAAATAATTGCAAAACAGGTCCAGGACGACGCACACTGCCCTTGTGCGCCGTCCTGGAAGGACCAGACTCGAATTTTATTCAAATTTTTGCATGTCTTGATTTTTACAACAATTACACCAATCAATCTCGGGTATTAGGCCATCATTACTGATTTTTCACTGCCCCAACCCCCTCATTACTACTTTTCCATCTTTTCTTTATTTTCCTTTCATTTTATTCATTTCATAAAACAAAACACACACATACCTTCAAACTCTCTCTAAGAAATCATCCAAAAACAGTGAATTTCCAGCCATTTTACCCACAAAATCCACCACAAAACGTTCCAATAATCCAAAGAAGCAAAAAGGGACCAAAAGATTTCGGCTAAGGACCATTTTTGTAAAGATTTTCGGAGCTCAAACATCACCAAATCATCATCCAAACGATTTCCACCGGTAGATTTCTTTTTACTTACTGTTTTTATGTAAATAACAACTTGCATGGATGATCTATGGGTTTAAAATAAGTTTTTATTCAAATCTATGACTTTTTATGGTCAAAAACGTTTTTAACCGAAATAGTCTTTGAATCCACGACTTTGTAACTAAAAATGCTTTATAAACTGTTAAAATGATGTTTTAATAAGTTTAAACCAATTGCATGTCGGAATCTAAGGCTTAAAATACGTTTTGCAACAAAAGTTCGAAAACCCGTGACCCGTGCGCCGTCCCCGTGACCAGGACGACGCAGCGGGTGAATTTTTGGTCACTGTGCGCCGTTCTTATGGTCACAACGGCGCACATGCCACTGATTTTTCCCGATTATTCGTTATTTGACGTTTTTGAATATGTTGACCCGCTGACTTTTTGAGAAATAGCATTTTGGGACTGAATATGTAAAAGTAATAATATTTGGGACATGTATGGTCTAAATCGAACTTAAATGGACTTGTTTTGATATAATATAGAGTTGTATGTATTTTGTGAGCGGAATTGGTAGGTACATTTTTGGATATGAAATTTGGGGGCGGAAGCGCTGCCCAAATTTCCTTATAAAAATGTAAACCACTTCAGCGAGCAAAAACACTTATGACCTAACAATAATAAACGTTAACTTTAGACTTTTGGACAAAAACGTAACTTTCACCGTTTTGGGACTATTTTGATTAAACTTAACCTTGACAATTAAAGTTTAATTGAAAACCTAATTATATTATCTTAAGTACAATAACATAATAAGATAATAATAATTGGACTATCTTGGTATTATTAGGCGACCCGTGATTTCCGGCTTCCGCTCCGACCGATTCCTGAGTCCGTTATCTTCGCAAACCGTGAGTTACACCCCTCCTTCGTATTACATTTTAAGTACTCTTTTTGGGGGAAACATGAGATCAAACTTTTGTGAACGATACTTTTGCTTATGAACTATTTGTCTTTGAAACTTCTTTGAACCTTTACTACTTTTATGAACTATTGAGCTATTTGATCTATTTTTGGAAACCTTATGAACTATTGAGCTATTTGATCTATTTTTGGAAACCTTATGAACTATTGAGCTATTTGATCTATTTTTGGAAACCTGATGAACTTATAACTCTTTGAACTTTTGGAACTTTTGAGAACTATTGGACTATTTGGAACTTTACAAACTAATATGCGTAGACAATATCTTTTATTCGGATTGGCTTACTTTAGACTAAATAGGTTTGCCTCTTTGAATATTTGATAGACAATGATAGCTTGGTTGTATTTTGGAGCAAAACCCTAGGTGAGGATATAAACGCCGTAAGTACAAACAAACAATTTTTAGAACTGAACGAACTAAATGCCCCGCAACTTTTTCTTGGAACTGAACTCTACACACTATTAACACTAGCCGTTAGTAAATATGGGTATCGATACTTAGGAGCGGTCACTCCTTACTTTAGGGTAGCAACCTGGGTACATATTACTAAGTTCTCGCGAACTCGAACTCTAGACTGGAACTAGGGGCTGGAACTTGACCAGAATCGGATTAGTGTCCAAAACTAAATCTTACGTTATATTAAGCTTAGTGGTTGGTACAACTCGAGGATCATAGGTCTTAATTATTTACGCATATGCTTACTTACTGTCTTACACATGTGGATTAATCCACCGCTGAGGTAATGACTACTCTTTTTACCGCTTGCTACGCGACTTGAACTTATTTGAACTTGAACTTATTTGGACTTGAACTTATCTTGAACTTTGAACTATTCTTGAATTTTAAGCACTTGAACTTATTTTGAACTTCTATAACTTTGAACGAATCTTGAACTTTTATGAACTTTGAACTTGTCTCGAACTCTTACGAACTCTAATTTCCTGATTTGAACTATTACGACAGTATATAAACTATCTTATGCGACAGCTCATTCGCTTACTCCTTTTGGAAACTTTGTACTTATATATATATATATATATATATATATATATATATATATATATATATATATATATATATATATATATACTTGTCGAACTTTTATTTGAAACCTTTTGTCAACTTATAAACTGTAACTCACTCACTACGTTTTCGTAGTTGACACTTTATCTCATGTTTCAGGAACTAAGCGTAAGTTATGAAGTGCATTGCTCAGGCGGGTCAAGTCTTTATGTGAAGTGTACCTCGGGAAGAAGACCTTATTTTGAGAATTTTTATTTAAAAACATTTTATTTTGTATTATGGTCTTGACTTTGAATCTTGGTTGTAACTTTGACTTTTTTACTTTTCAACTTAAATCTAGTGACTTGAACCGTTGATTTTAGTGTAACCCGTGAAATGATTCTTTGCTCTTCACATTCCGTGTTTCCGCTTTAGCGGGGTGTGACAAAAAGACCTTGAGGAGGCAACGCAGATGGATTGAACTGCTCAATGATTATGATTACGCAAAACCTCTTCGAGTTAGAGCCCTAGGAATGACAATCCACTCGCTATTCTCTCTCCAAATTCGCCAAGCTCAGATCGAAGCCCTCAAAGCTGAGAACATAAAGGATGAAGCTCCACGTAGTTTGGAGAACCGTTTTGAAACCAGGCCAGATGGAACAAGATATTTTCCGGATCATTTATGGGTGCCGAACCATGGAAATCTTAGGGAATTTGTGATGGTGGAAGCACACAAATCTAAGTATTCCATCCACCCAGGATCTGACAAAATGTACCATGGTCTCCAAGATTTATATTGGTGGCCCAATATGAAGTCCAACATAGCTACCTATATTGGGAAATGTCTGACTTGCTTGAAGGTGAAAGCAGTGTATCAGAAACCCTCCGGACTGTTACAACCACCCGAAATCCCTCAGTGGAAATGGGAGTGTATCACCAAGGATTTTATCACAAAGCTACCCAAGACAGTAAAAGCATGACACAATTTGGGTAATCGTTGACCGTCTTACCAAATCCGCTCACTTTCTCCGAGTACGCGAAACTGATAGTCTTGATAAGCAAGCCAAACTCTATCTCAAAAAAAATCGTGACTAGGCACGGAGTGCCAATCTCAATCATCTCTGACAGAGACACACGATTTACTTCAAGATTCTGGCAATCACTTCAGAAATCCCTCGGAACCCGCCTCGACATGAGCACGTCATATCACCCCAGACAGATGGTCAGAGTGAGAGAACCATCCAAACCCTGGAAGATATGCTACGAGCTTGCGTCATTGATTTTGGAAATGACTGGGATAATCACCTACCTTTGTGTGAATTTTCTTACAACAACAACTATCATTCCAGCATCAAAGCCGCACCTTTCGAATCCCTTTACGGAAGAAAATGTCGATCCCCACTCTGTTGGATTGAGGTCGGGGATAGCCAAATTACTGGACCCGAAATCATCCACGAAACTAACGAGAAGATTCTTCAAATCCGCGACCGTCTAATCGCTTCTCGTGATAGTCAGAAGAAGTACGCTGATCTACGTCGTAAGCCACTGGAATTACAAGTGGGAGATAGAGTTATGATAAAGATATCTCCTTGCAAAGGCGTGATCCGTTTTGGAAATCTTGGAAAACTAAACCCCGATATATTGGACCTTTCGAAATTCTAGAGAGGATTGGAACAGTAGCGTACCAACTCAAATTCCCGCAAGAATTGCGGAGTGTTCATGACGTCTTTCATGTATCGAACCTGAAGAATTGCTTGTCGGATGAAGCACTCGTAGTGAAACTTGAGGAGTTTCAAATCAATGAGAAGTTGAACTTAGTTGAGAAACCTATTAAGATCATGGATCGTGATCTCAAACGCCTTAGACAGTGTCATATCCCAATAGTTAAAGTCAAATGGAACGCGAAGCATGGTCACGAGTTCACTTGGGAACGTGAAGACCAGATGCTCAAGAAATACTGTCAACTATGCGCTGATGCGATCGAGGTCACAACTTAAATTGAGGGACAAACTTTCTTTAACTACGGGAGGATGTGACACCCGTCAAATTTGAGAATTGACTTTGACTTTTCGAACCACTTTGACCGTTTTGATTGGCTATTATGTGAACTTTATATGCTTACGTGTCTTCTTTGAATATTTGACCCGACTTCTACTTTGTCATCTTATGCTATACGTCAACTAGTGAACCTTACTATTTATAGTAACCTTTGTAGTAAGACAACTACACGAAACTACGTTAGTAACTTTTGTTACTCGTCTTATCTTATGTAACACTCGCGACTTGTTAACCGGAACTCAAGTGGGATCTCACCGCTATCACTTTTGAATTTCTCACCGAATTTACGTTTAAGAATATTATACTTTCACATATCGTAACTTTTCGTCATAAACCTCTACAACTATTAGTAGAAAACTCCATATACTTCAAACTTGAAACATGTGTTTTCTAAAACCATCCTAGTCTAATAATCCGACACTCGAGAAAACCGCGAAAACAATCTCGACCACCACCCATGACCACTGAAATTTTGGTCATGGCTAGTGGTTAGCCATGACCCATCTTTGCATTAATTTGTTAGTCCATGGCCAATAGTTTAACCCAAACCCTTGAAACCCATAACCCAAGTCTTTGAAAGACTACCTCATAATCCCTCATTTCTCATTTCATTCTCATTTTTCCTTACACACACGCGCACATAGTTCTCTCAAGTGCAACAAAAGGAAAAACACACTCTCTCCCTCTCCCTCTTCACCACCGACGGCCACCGCCACCACCATACTCCACCATCGTTCCCACCATAAAGCACCCAAACCTCCCTCCTAGACCCACGGTACAAACACACACATACACAAAAACCATTCCAACTTACCTAAACATTTCTAAATCACCATTAGAATACCTTGAGAAGTACATTAGTATATTTCTTGGTATTGTTTTGGTCATTTTAGAACCTTATGCTAAGGTAATAATCACAAACTCTTAAAATATGAACAATCTAATAACATGAAACATTTCTAACATATGGACTACTAACTTTTTACTTTTAATTACTAACTTGTATTTACTTATTGTTCTTACTTTTATTTATGTCTTTTACTTTCATGCATTCTACTTTTCTTTACACCCCACAAAAGTATGGATTTACATACTTATGGTGGTAGTTATGTATTTCCTTTCAAGTTTCGGTTTTTGCCACATTTTACTTGATGTTGACACACTTAGTTGATGTTAACAAATGAGAGTAACCCGGAAAGGTTACTAAACCTTCGGATCTAGAGATCCCATGGAGGTGTTAGTATTTTCCAAGAAACCATCACCACAAATCCGGCCATCATTGGAAAGGGTGGAAGCATTAAAAACCTTTTAAAGAAAACAAGAATGCATGCATGTAAAATTAAAAACTACAAATTCCAAGAAAGTGTTACATGCATTTACATACACGAGTTGTATGTATATGTAGGTATCCAATGAATAAAATTAATGCACATGCATGGATCATCCATGCATGGTGTGAACACTTTTGAAAAATCTAAAACCTAAAAACATGTTTCTAGAAAAGCAAGACCAAACAAAGCATAATCTGTCCCAGATTTTGGTCTAACTTTAAACAACCATATCTCTTAATTAGCTAAACAAAATCTTGAGATTCTTTTTGAAAATAATAGCATGTGGAGTCTAGTTTTCAGAAAGTCCAACCACGCGTTCTAATTCCACTATTGACCACTGAAATGACATTTTAACCACATACTATATAAACTGAGTTTTTGATAGATTATTTTGATCAATTTCCCGCTGTCATATCTCACTTCAATTTTCTCCAAACATGATGAGACCGGTGGGAAAAGTAATATATTATTGTTTCCTTTGATTTGACTACTATGCCATTGTGTGATTCCAAATGGTTCTTTCTCAGCAAGCCGACGAAGGCACTGTGGTCCATAAATCCACAATCTGTGGTGACCGAAAGTGTGAGGCTTTGCAATTGATTTAGAACTAACTAAAAAATGCTCCAATTTTAATATTATCCTCATAACATGTCATATTTTTCTAAACCGAAAGAGCATGATGAGATTCATCTTGTAACTTGTTTATTTCGATATTTTAAGCAATCCCAAATTTTGGACAGCTTAGTCTATTTTCCTATTTTGAAACTTTGGACAAATCTTAAATCACATAACACTTTATTTTACTGTAAAACATCTATTTTACTATACCAAAGACTTGTATGAACTATTTTTCATTCTCTTAGGTCATCTCTAGGATTCCCGAACCTTTTCTTGCTAGCTACCCGAGATTCCCACACAAGGTGAGTACATGGATCCAGTTTTAAACTATAAACTTTGGGATGAGAACATATGAACTAGGTTTCTTAGAATGCAAGAATGTCAAAACCTTTTTTAAAATTAACGAACCAACTAGTTGTCACACCCTGTTAAAGCGGAATACAGGATGTGAAGAGCAATAGCATTCGATAAACAAGTTTATAATCAACCACCAAGTTATATTAAATAAAACGTAACTTCAAAGTTACAAGTGTTTAAAACAGCGTTTACACATCCGAATACAAAATAGGTGTTCATAGCCAAACTGCCCGAACCCATTCCCATTCTTGAAGTCACCAGCCCAAAGCATAAAGTCCTCATCGCAAGCTTAATCGTAACCTGAAAATACGAGTCAAGTGTTAACTACGGGAGACGTAGTTAGTGAGCTACAAAGTTTAAGTATTCAAGCGTTGACGCATAGCAATGCGTAAAGTATAAGTAATCAAGTTTCGACTCATAGCAATGCGTAAAAATATAGCATTCAAATAGTCGACGCATAACCATGAGTAAAATATAGTGTTCAAATAGTTGTCGCATAGCAATGCGTAAAGTATGAGTATTCGTGTTTTGTTTTGTCATTACCTGAGCGGTGGAACCATCCACATGTGTAAGACGATAAGTATTCGTGTTCGTGTTCGTAGGCGTTGACCACATAGCGCGACTATGTGACAATCCTAAGTATTGCCCAATGATCGTATCGTTGCGTTGCTAAGCCTATTAATTACCCACTAGAATATTATGCACCATCTGTTGTTGTCGTTGTGGTGAGGGTCTTGCAACTACCCTAATAGCGCTATCCATAAATCCTATCGGTCCTCTCCCAGAGATTAATAGCAACTAGTTATGTAGGAGTGCATGGGATTTTCGTAGCATCTCACGACCATGTTGTACAACGTCCGCAACATGTCGATCGATGCCAAGTCATTGGAAATTTAGTGTTTGTATCCTCAACATCATTGGCAAATCCATCAACGATGCTGGCAAAATAGTTGTTTGTTTCCTCGGCATTGTTGGCAAAATCATCAACAATGCCGGCAAAATATAGTTTCGAAATAGTATTCAACTAATAAAGCGTATCGTAATAGTTTTCAAGTATCAAATCGTTTCGTAATAGTATTCAACTATCAAGTCGTTTCGTAAAAGTACTCAAGTATCAAATCGTTTAGTAATAGTATTCAGCGATCAAATCGTTTCGTAATAGTATTCAAGTATCAGATCGTTTCGTTAAGCGTTCAAAGTTTGTTTCAGCTTAAAAGTGGTGTTTAAGCCTAAGACTCGCATTTCACCCCAAAAGTATGTTTAAAAGCATTTAAAAGTAGGGGTTTGTAACTCACTGTTTGCGAAGATTTCTAGCGTGCTCGGAATTGCTCGAAGGTGCTCGGAATCACCGGAATCCTATTTTATAACAAGTTTTGGCGTAAGTAATATTATTTATTAGTTTATACCATCGTTAGTCAACGAAATGCTTATGTTATAAAGTGCTTGTATTTGGTTTTACTAAAATCGGGCAGCGCTTCCGCGCTATAGTTTCTAAATCCAATTTTTAACACTTTCCCGCTTACAAACGTCATCACAATAATCTTTAACTTATAAAAACAAGATAGGGATTATATGTTGAATAAGTTACCCTATTACAGGTTATAGTTTGTGAACTTCAGTTTTATATAATCTTAAAACGACAAGTTTAAAGTTACGCTCAATAATGGTTTAAATAAGCTTTTGTAACAAGTCTGCAACACGACCGCCTAGCGGTGGAGGCACTGCGCCGCGGTCATGGATTTACCACGACCGCCTCGCGGTGGGGGCACCGTGGCGCGGTCATATGTTCACCATGACTGCCTCGCAGTGGAGGCACCGTGGCGCGGTCGCGACACAGTTCATTTACCCAAAAATCGTTTTTGATGAAATTCGTTATTTTTAAGTTAGATTTCGACATGCAATGGCTAAAAATAGTAAAACCTTTTATAATATAAGTTTAGTTTGGATTTTCATCTATAGCAACAAGGATTTAACATAGCTTTTATAAAATCCCGTTTTTGTATATAAGTTGTTATAAATCTTCATAAAAACTTGTTTTTAGTTGATTGATTATACATGCAATGAGTTAAACTTGTATAAACAGAAGATTTAAAAGATTTATACCGAATGGATGATGATTTGGAAGAGATTGAAGTGTTCCCTTGGTGTTTTTAGCCCCAAAAATGTTAGAACCCGTTTTTCCTTGACCCAAGTGAAATTTACTTGCTTCCTTCTTGATTGTAAACGATTTTATGGTGTTTGTTATGGTATTTTAGAGATGTTTTTGCTTGTAAAGTTGCTGGAACTTGTGGGAGTTTGAGAGAGTTAACTTGGAAAATGAATGTGCGTGTGTAAATGTGTGTGTTTAAGTTGGGGTGTTTGAAATGAACACAAAAGGGACCCTAGCATGTTTACAATGACTAAAATCCTGGACCTTCTAAGCTTTAGACACGTTAGGGACAGGTGTTGGGATATTATTACATGCACAAATGACTCATCAAAAGCAAAACTTGTGAGTCTGCACCACCTCCACCGCGTCGCGGTGGATCCAGTGCGGCGCAGTGGAAGGCTGGTCGTGACTCGGTTTTGTTTTACGTTATCGTTTAATGTTACGTTGTTTAGAGCATGCAATTATTATGTAATGAACTTAGGCAAGTTCATTATATGTTTTCCTGGTATTATGATTCGATTATTGATTCGATTTCCGACTTCCGATTCCGAGACACACGCGTTTTATGTTTAAGTAACGTAAACCTACGTTAAAAGTTTTGTGTGAGTTACATCGAGCTTAGCTTAAAGAGTTATGTCTACGTAACCACCTAACACATAGAGTTAGTTATAGCAAGTATCAAATATTTGTATCGAGGTCATAAGTTAGCGTTCTCGACCTTAGTTTTGACGGTTGTCACATTCTCCCCACGTTGAAAGAATTTCGTCCCGAAATTTCAACTTGTAGTATTCGTTGTGGGAGAAGTGAAGAGATGAGGATACTTATGCATCAATTGATCCTCTCGTTCCCAGGTATATTCGGGGCCTCGTTTTGCGTTCCATCGTACCCTCACTATGGGGATTTTACTATGCCTTAGTTTCTTAGTTTCGCGATCTATGATTTCAATCGGTTCCTCGACAAATTGGAGCTTTTCGTCTAGTTGTGCTTCTTCTAAAGGTGTGATAAGTGTTTCGTCCGATAAGCACTTTTTCAGTCTCGACACATGAAAAGTGTTTTGTATGTTACCGAGTTCTATAGGTAGATCCAAACGATATGCTACTGGACCTACTCTTCCGAGTATCTCAAATGGTCCTACATATCTTGGGCTGAGTTTTCCATGTTTTTCGAGGTGTATAGCACCTTTCCAAGGTGACACCTTTAGAAGTACTTTGTCATCGCTTTGAATTTCTAAGTCTTTTCTACGCACATCAGCGTAAATCGTTTGACGACTTCTAGTAGTCTTAGTCGTTCCTTTATCGATGTGATATATCAATCGTTCCTTGTACTACATCCACACTAATTAGTTATAAGAGAATCCTATTAGTGGTAAGTGGTTATCCCAACTTCCTCCGAAGTCGATAACACATGCTCTCAGCATATTCTCTAGTGTTTGTATCGTACGCTCACATTGACTATTGGTCTGTGGATGGTAAGTCGTGCTTAAATCCAATCGAGTGCCAAACGACTCTTGGAATGCCTTCCAGAATCTGGAAGTGAAGCGAGTATCTCTGTCAGAGATAATTGACGTGGGTATTCCGTGACGAGTCACTACCTCGTTGATGTGTATATGGACAAGTTTTTCCACGTTAAAACTTTCCTTGATGGGAATAAAGTATGCTGACTTCGTTAGTCGATCTACTACAACCCAGATCATGTCGTTACCCTTTGATGTTCGAGGTAACTTTGCGACGAAGTCCATTGTGATTTGTTCCCATTTCCACTCGGGAATTTCGGGTTGCTGTAGTAATCCAGATGGCTTTTGATGTTCGGCCTTCACTTTCGCGCAGGTGAGGCATTTTCTACGTATAAAGCAACGTATCTTTTCATTCCAGGCCACCAATAATGTTCCTTGAGGTCCTTATACATTTTGCTTGACCCTGGATGAATGGAATATCGTGTTCGGTGTGCTTCATCCATAATGGCCTTCCTTAATTCGTTAGTCGTAGGAATCCAGGCTCGAACCTTAGAATAATAGATACAGTTGTCCTTCCTTACAAAGTCCTTATCGTGTTAGTGCAAAGTGTTGACCTTTGTGTTATCTGCTTTCAAAGCCTCATGCTGAGCACTTGCTATACGCGCCCTTAAGTCGGGTATTAGGAAGATTCATAATGTACATACTCGTGTCGTCTATTGCCTTTCTTTCCTACTCAAGGCACCTGTTACGACGTTTGCTTTGCCAGGGTGATACTTAATATCTCAGTCGTAGTCGCTAAGGAGTTCCAACCATCTCCTTTGCCTCATGTTGAGTAGTTTCTGATCTAGTAGGTGTTGCAGACTCCTATGGTCCGTGAATACTGTGCATTTGGTTCCGTAGAGGTAATGTCTCCAAATTTTGAGGGCAAAAACTATCGCTCCTAGTCCTAAGTCGTGCGTAGCGTAGTTTACTTCGTGTTTCTTGAGTTGTCGAGATGAGTATGCTAGGACCTTATTTCGTTGCATCAATACACAACCTAGTCCTAGGTTGGATGCGTCACAATATACTACGAAGTCTTTGTTTCCCTCAGGAAGAGTTAGCATTGGAGCATTGCACAATTTTGTTTTTAGGATATTGAAGGCTTGTTCTAGTGCATCTCCCCAGTTGATCTTCTCGTTCTTTTGCGTTAACTTTGTTTGGGGTTTAGTTACCTTAGAGAAATCTTGGATGAATCGCCTATAATATCCAGCCAGTCCTAAAATTTGGCGGGTTTCTGTCGGTCCTTTGAGAGTTTTCCAATTCTCTATTGCTTTGATTTTTGTTGGATCAACGTGAAATCCGGATCCATTAACTACGTGATATTCTTCGTTACGCCGGTATATTAGAAGGTCGTCGATGAATACACAACGAATTTGTCTAGATACAGTCGGCATACTCTATTCATCAAATCCATGAATACTGCTGGTGCGTTCGTGAGTCCAAACGGCATTACCAGGAACTCGTAGTGTCCGTATCTAGTGCGGAATGCGGTTTTTGGTATATCATCCTCAAAAACCAACACTTGATGTTACTCGGACCTTAAGTCAATCTTTGAAAAGTAGGTTGGGCCTTGGAGTTGGTCGAAAAGGTCATCGATCCATGGAAGAGGATGTCTGTTCTTGACAGTTAGCTTCTTCAGTTCTCGGTAATTGTCACACATGCGGAACGATCCATATTTCTTTTCAACGAATAGGATCGGCGTTCCCCATGGTGATAAGCTTGGTCGGATAAATCTTTATCCTATGATTCCTGAACTTGGTTGCATAGTTCCTGCATCTCAGTCGGAGTTAGTTGGGATGGCGTCCTTGCCACTCGTGTCGCTCCAGGAATTTCTTCGATTCTAAGCTCTACTTGCCTCAGTGGTGGTAGGTCTAGTAGTTCTTCGGGAAATGCCTCCGGATAGTCTCTAACTATCGACATGTCCTTAAGGTCTGCTGCTTGTGTTTGTTTGTCTTTTACGTTTACTAACAATGTAAAGCAGCCCTTATTCAAGTATTTGCGCGTTTTCATCACCGGTATAAGTTTCGAAGTTTGCCCCGGCCTATCTCCTTGTACTATTAATTACTTCCCATCTTCTAACGGCATCCTAATCGTCTTATCTAAGCAAAAGATTTTCGCATCTTGAATGGTCAACCAATTCGTTTCTATTACTGTGACAGAGCTGCAACTACTCGGGGGTCGTATCTCGCTTCCTCAGTTCGTATCACGAAGGTTATAACTTGTAAGATGTTCGGGCCGCAAGGGTTGTGCTGAGTATCGAGTTAATGTTTAAGTTTACTTAATGGACTAGTAATAGCTCGGGCAAGTCACCAGGAAATACCTCCTGTACTCCCTTACTACTAATCAGTTTCCTTGGGCACCTTCTTGGTTAAATAGCAACGAGCCATAACCTCGGTCGTAAGTGTTTTTCGGGTATAAGGTTTAGCCTTGTCCTTTCCATGTCGCCTTGTGTGAATAAGGTCTTATTGTAGAGCAGATGTTTAGATGATTTCCTTGTAGAGACATGACTTCAACATGTTTGACAATTAACTATCCCGTGGTTTATCGTAATCATAAGAATGTGATCGTATCTTCGTGGTGATCTTTCGTTTTAGGATATACTTTCAAAACCTACCTTGGTTTGAAGTTACCTTAGATTCGTATTCAAGTCTAGGAATCCATACTGACCAACGATTCCCTAGATAAGTTTGCGATATCCTTGCGATTTCGTAAATGCTAGCCCCCTTAATCGAGTACAATCAATTATTGTACATTATTTTGCATATTAATAATGTCAATAAATGAAAGTAAGGTATGAGATATACATGTTTATGCTAGGGGCATATCATGTAATTAAGATTAAGAATAAGTGCCCGACCGAAGATTACTATATTGCGTATACTAAAGCGAACGAATGAGAAATGTGATTTTCAAAACTCTTATGTGTAGCAATTCCACAACTAGCATCGCGTTGTCTGGACTGCCCTATGTATCGTTTATTTGGTATGAAGCATGTCGAGTGATAGTTTGCGAATACGAGTGTCATCATACATCGGCTTCTGGATCATTTCTGGAGATCTGTAAACTTGTCGCGTTAACCCATCATGTCTTCCAGTGTCAATTCTTAGTGATCGGATATCTTGGGTGTATCGCTTAGTATGTCGAGTTGTAACTGCACTCATGTGTCTTATGCGGGAATACTTCTCAGTTTCCATACAAGGCATCGCGTAACGATTAGCGGAGTTAAAGTGTATATGGTGTCGATAGTCGACAAGGTGTCGTCTCTGTCGAGAGAACGGGTGATATAGTCGGCAAGGGACAATATAAACCAGTCCAGACCTGATTCGTTATACGGTAAAGTAATAGTTTACGATAATGTTAATTCAACGCTCCTATACCTTGATAACGTATCACTATCGCATATTAGGTTCGTAAACGTGAGTTCTCAAGAGTATGCGTCGGGTACCTACCTCGTTGTCTGACACGGTTATATTCGTTCCTTTCATCGCATCATAGAAAGGTGAATGGAATCAAATTCCCACTAAGTCTCAGTGTTATCTTAGCATAAGTCTAAAGCATATAGCGTTTCGTGTCGAACGTAGCTAACTCTTTCCCTCTCGGCAAAGCCTAAACTGGAAACGAGTTAATCGAAGATACGGCTCATGTTAGTGTTAGTAATAAGTTGAGCACATAGAGTATCTTAAGTATAACATCTAGGCCTGTGTGGGTCTGACTTCAAGAATTCCCCGGGAAGGTTCGTTTAATGTTTACCAATCCCGTTCTGGCATGATTTAGTCCAAATTATTCATAGGTGATCAGGCTACGAATAATTCAAGTTAAACAATGCCTTCACGTTTTGGTTAAATAAAATCTTTCGTTTTAGAAACTGGTTATAGTTTGATTTTTGAAAAATCGGTATTCACTATAACCTTGCGCTCTGATACCAAGTCTGTCACACCCCGTTAAAGCGGAATACAGGATGTGAAGAGCAATAGCATTCGATACACACGTTTATAATCAACCACCAAGTTATATTAAATAAAACGTAACTTCAAAAGTTACAAGTGTTTAAAACAGCGTTTACACATCCGAATACAAAATAGGTGTTCATAGCCAAACTGCCCGAACCCATTACCATTCTTGAAGTCATCAGCCCAAAGCATAAAGTCCTCATCGCAAGCTTAATCGTAACCTGAAAATACGAGTCAAGTGTTAACTACGGGAGACGTAGTTAGTGAGCTACAAAGTTTAAGTATTCAAGCGTTGACGCATAGCAATGCGTAAAGTATAAGTAATCAAGTTTCGACGCATAGCAATGCGTAAAAATATAGCATTCAAATAGTCGACGCATAACCATGAGTAAAATATAGTGTTCAAATAGTTGTCGCATAGCAATGCGTAAAGTATGAGTATTCGTGTTTTGTTTTGTCATTACCTCAGCGGTGGAACCATCCACATGTGTAAGACGATAAGTATTCGTGTTCGTGTTCGTAGGCGTTGACCACATAGCGCGACTATGTGACAATCCTAAGTATTGCCCAATGATCGTATCGTTGCGTTGCTAAGCCTATTAATTACCCACTAGAATATTATGCACCATCTGTTGTTGTCGTTGTGGTGAGGGTCTTGCAACACCCTAATAGCGCTATCCATAAATCCTATCGGTCCTCTCCCAGAGATTAATAGCAACTAGTTATGTAGGAGTGCATGGGATTTTCGTAGCATCTCACGACCATGTTGTACAACGTCCGCAACATGTCGATCGATGCCAAGTCATTGGCAATTTAGTGTTTGTATCCTCAACATCGTTGGCAAATCCATCAACGATGCTGGCAAAATAGTTGTTTGTTACCTCGGCATTGTTGGCAAAATCATCAACAATGCCGGCAAAATATAGTTTCGAAATAGTATTCAATTAATAAAGCGTATCGTAATAGTTTTCAAGTATCAAATCGTTTCGTAATAGTATTCAACTATCAAGTCATTTCGTAAAAGTACTAAAGTATCAAATCGTTTAGTAATAGTATTCAGCTATCAAGTCGTTTCGTAAAAGTACTAAAGTATCAAATCGTTTAGTAATAGTATTCAGCTATCAAATTGTTTCGTAATAGTATTCAAGTATCAGATCGTTTCGTTAAGCGTTCAAAGTTTGTTTCAGCTTAAAAGTGGTGTTTAAGCCTAAGACTCGCATTTCACCCCAAAAGTATGTTTAAAAGCATTTAAAAGTAGGGGTTTGTAACTCACTGTTTGCGAAGATTTCTAGCGTGCTCGGAATTGCCCGAAGGTGCTCGGAATCACCGGAATCCTATTTTATAACAAGTTTTGGCGTAAGTAATATTATTTATTAGTTTATACCATCGTTAGTCAACGAAATGCTTATGTTATAAAGTGCTTGTATTTGGTTTTACTAAAATCGGGCAGCGCTTCCGCGCTATAGTTTCTAAATCCAATTTTTAACACTTTCCCGCTTACAAACGTCATCACAATAATCTTTAACTTATAAAAACAAGATAGGGATTATATGTTGAATAAGTTACCCTATTACAGGTTATAGTTTGTGAACTTCAGTTTTATATAATCTTAAAACGACAAGTTTAAAGTTACGCTCAATAATGGTTTAAATAAGGTTTTGTAACAAGTCTGCAACACGACCGCCTCGCGGTGGAGGCACTGCGCCGCGGTCATGGATTTACCACGACCGCCTCGCGGTGGGGGCACCGTGGCGCGGTCATATGTTCACCATGACTGCCTCGCGGTGGAGGCACCGTGGCGCGGTCGCGACACAGTTCATTTACCCAAAAATCGTTTTTGATGAAATTCGTTATTTTTAAGTTAGATTTCGACATGCAATGGCAAAAAATAGTAAAACCTTTTATAATATAAGTTTAGTTTGGATTTTCATCTATAGCAACAAGGATTTAACATAGCTTTTATAAAATCCCGTTTTTGTATATAAGTTGTTATAAATCTTCATAAAAACTTGTTTTTAGTTGATTGATTATACACGCAATGAGTTAAACTTGTATAAACTGAAGATTTAAAAGAGTTATACCGAATGGATGATGATTTGGAAGAGATTGAAGTGTTCCCTTGGTGTTTTTAGCCCCAAAAATGTTAGAACCCGTTTTTCCTTGACCCAAGTGAAATTTACTTGCTTCCTTCTTGATTGTAAACGATTTTATGGTGTTTGTTATGGTATTTTATAGATGTTTTTCTTGTAAAGTTGCTGGAACTTGTGGGAGTTTGAGAGAGTTAACTTGGAAAATGAATGTGTGTGTGTGTAAATGTGTGTGTTTAAGTTGGGGTGTTTGAAATGAACACAAAAGGGACCCTGGCATGTTTACAATGACTAAAATCCTGGACCTTCTAAGCTTTAGACACGTTAGGGACAGGTGTTGGGATATTATTACATGCACAAATGACTCATCAAAAGCAAAACTTGTGAGTCTGCACCACCTCGACCACGTCGCGGTGGCTCCAGTGCGGCGCAGTGGAAGGCTGGTCGTGACTCGGTTTTGTTTTACTTTATCGTTTAATGTTACGTTGTTTAGAGCATGCAATTATTATGTAATGAACTTAGGCAAGTTCATTATATGTTTTCCTTGTATTATGATTCGATTATTGATTCGATTTTCGACTTCCGATTCCGAGACACACGCGTTTTATGTTTAAGTAACGTAAACCTACGTTAAAAGTTTTGTGTGAGTTACATCGAGCTTAGCTTAAAGAGTTATGTCTACGTAACCACGTAACACATAAAGTTAGTTATAGCAAGTATCAAATATTCGTATCGAGGTCATAAGTTAGCGTTCTCGACCTTAGTTTTGACGGTTGTCACACGAAATCACTTTCTATGGGAGGTCGTTTGACGCTCATTAAATCTGTCATAAGTGCACTCCCTTCATATTACTTTCAACTTTTTAAAGTTCCGAAGGGTGTTCTAAAAATCCTAGAAGCTATTCGTAGTAAATTTCTAAGAGGAGTTGAAGGGGATTCTCGAAAGATGGCATGGTTCGGTTGGGATAAGGTGCTTGCAAGTAAGGATGTAGGAGGTCTTGATGTCTCATGTTTTTTTTTCTATGAATAGGGCGTTATTGAGTAAATGGGTTTGGCGCTTTAAAACTCAACAAAATGCTCTTTGGATATCGGTCATAAAAGCTATTCATGGTGATGAGGGGAAACTTAATAATCCTATGAGTCTTGGTGCGACTTCAATTTGGTCAGGAGTAGTGAACGGGATGATGGAACAAAAAGAGTTAAATATCGACTTGTTGAGCTTTATTAGCAAATCTGTAAAGAATGGGAAGAATACTTGTTTCTGGCTGGAGAATTGGACGGTTGGAGGGACGCTTAAATCCTTATTTCCGCGGTTGTATGC
>CAJVGC010000592.1:10403656-10418623 GCA_910822075.1 Senecio squalidus
CAATGAGTGTCATGTTTCGACGTTCTGCCATCCCGTTTTGTTGAGGAGTGCGTGGAGCACTATACTAACGTTCAATTCCTTTGATGTTGCAAAAGTCGTCCATCGCTTGGTTCTTGAATTTTGTACCATTGTCGCATCGAATGATTTTCACCTTCTTCTCTGTCTTGTTCTCAATGCGTGTTAGGAAAGCTCGAAGATGTTCACCTGTTTCATCTTTTGTACCAAGAAAGAACACCCAAGTATATCTGGTGAAGTCATCAGTAATAACTAAACAATAATGTTTCTTTCCAAGACTCATGACATGTGTAGGACCAAAAAGATCCATGTGCAATAAGTGTAAAATTGACAGATTAGAATTTGTGTCTTTGATTTTATGAGAAGAATTGTGTTGTTTACCCTTGAGACATGCAACACACTGATCATTGCATGTAAATTCTTTTTTTGGTAAACCCCTAACCAACCCATTTTTGACCAATTTGTTCATATTTTTAAAAGTCATATGACACATTCTTCGATGCCATTATGAAGATTCATCATGTGATGCTTTTGAGATAAAACAAATTTCTTTCCCTTCATTTGGAATTTGGTCCATGTTTAAGCAATACACATTCTCTTTCGTAGGTGTTCTAATGACAATCATACTTTCATCAGCAATTTCAAATTTAGGATCAAGAATGATGCATTCTGTTTTTGTAAACAAGACCTTATTTTCTTTGTCGCAAACCTGAGAAACACTAACCAAATTGTAGTTCAATTCTTGAACAAACAGGACATTTTCAAAGGTAGTGGTACCATTGCTGATCATTCCTTTCCCAGTTATTCTCCCTCCTCGTGGATTTCCACCAAACGCAACATAGACCCCCATCATATTCAACATGGTCTTTGAGTTGGAGCTTGTTGCCTGTCATGTGCCTAGAGCAGCCACTGTCTACATGCCACGTCTCTCCTTTCTTGACACCTGGCTTGCTCTGTACATGAAAAAGAAATTAGTTTCTTTTAGGAACCCAAGCTAAAGTAGTCTTGGGTTTGCCTTCCTCATTAACATAATCAAAACGTTTGAAATGAAATGCATATTGTTTGTTTTGATAATGCATGGAGTTGCTACTGTTAGAGTTCCTGTAGTTTCTTCTGGCAGACTTACTACTGGTAGCTCTCCAGTAATTTCTCTTGGCAGTAGTATGTGGATCACTAGATTTTGGTGTTTTTGCATGCACATTCATTTTGTTCACAAATTGTTTTGCTGTTCTACCAAATCTAGGTGTTTCATTCGATTTGTTCTTTCTGAATCAAGTTCCACGAGTTTGATTTCTATTATAGAAACATTCAACATTCAAATGACTATTCCTTCCACAAATGTCACAACTAAGAAAAGTTTGTTTTCCTCGTTGTTGAGTGATTTTTCGATTTCTAACATTTCCTCTTACTCGAGATGTACAATTCATTTGACACTGACACTGACATGTTTTCCCCTGAGGCATTGGGCCCACCCAATGTCACTTGCGTTCCCTATATACGTCTGGTCGATTGTTGAGATTTTTGTAAACTTTTGGACTCTGACCTTGTTTCAGATTTTGACGTTCACTAGACTCGGAATCACTAGATATATGTTGGGTCGCAGGTGATTCATTAACTTGTGCATTAGTTTTGGGTCTAGTTAACATTTTATTTTTTATGGGATCAGCATTTGCATGAGTATTAACAACAATATATTCATCACTAAGTTCCTCACTTGACTCAGCCTTAGGTGGGATGTAATTGTTGTTAAATGGTGGTGCACATTATTTTAACTAATCCCTTCTTTGCTATTCCCATGGACTTGAGATCTAAGAATTTGATCGACAATTTTAGAAGCATTTTCATACTTCTTGATACTAATCTTGATTTGATCATTTTCTATTTTGATCTCTTCAACCTGTTCTTCCATCTTAAGAACTTTAGTTAAAGCATTTTCTTTTTCCCATCTAGCAATTGCTAGATCTTCTTGATATTTTGATTCGTTTTTAACATATGCTTTAACCTGTTGTTCATAGCTGGCAATAACAGTTGCCATTTCTCTTCTTCTCTCTTCTAACTTATATAACGACTCACACACAAGTTTATTATGATCTCTATATTCCCTAACCTGTTTAATACATGCGGGAGTACTAAGTTCTGAAAGTACCTCAGGTAGGATGTCGTCTTTAGGAGTGTCTGCCAAAAGAGCTTGATTTGTTGTTTCTTCATTTGCTTGAAAGATCCAATCAAATCCCATTCCATCTTGAGTAACTAGCGCGGTTGAATTTGATGACCTTCCTTGTTGATTGTTATTTGATCCAGATGAAGTGTGTTGAGTTGCTTGCATTTGTTGTTCATCTTGGTTTTCTGGACATTCTCGTGCAAAATGACCTATCTTCTTGCAACCATAGCATCTTACTTTGCTTTTATCAATTCCAGTTCTATCTCCTTTTCGTACCGCAAAATTGTTTCTTCTTGTTCGTTGCATGAATCTTCTTGTTCGAACGCTGAGCATAGCAAATTGCCATTTTAAGTCCATTTCTTCTAAGTCATCAGCATTTACTTGTTCTAAGTCTTCAATAACTAATCCAGAGTTTCCATGACTAGCAAAGAACGCATCTCTTACACTTTCTTCATATTTGTTTCCTTTAGAGTCACTTGATATGAATCCGGTTTCAGATGGTGTTACACCAGTAGTAATAAACGCTGCATTCTGAGTTGTGTGATTACTTGGTCTTTTGATCTCTGATTCAAATACCCTCAGTTTGTTGTACAACTCGTCAATCTCCATGGTAGCAAGAGTGTTTCCTTGCCTAAATCTGGCTGTGTACATTTCCCATTTTTCTCCTAGTGCTCGAAGAAACTTCCTGACAATATCATCTTGAGCAGTATTAACTCCCATGCTAGATGTTCACCAATCAGTTTGTTGAATCTGTCGAAGGTTTGAGACATAGTTTCTCCCTTCACAGCCATGAAGTTCTCAAACTGTTGTTTCAGTAAGTCCTTTTGATTTATCCTTGTACTTTTAGTTCCACCAAATCTTTTCTCCAAAGCCTCCTATAGCAATTTAGCATCATTATAGTTCCTGAATTGATGTTGATACTCATTAGGGATAGCAATGAGTGGAGTACTTAGTGCTTGACATTCATTATGAGTATCTCTTCTTTTCGATTCAGTCAATGGTTGAACTGAACCTTCAGCAGCTGCTTTGTTCTTGAGATCTGGTCCAGGTAAGGGAGCATGTTTCGCCCCATTCTTCACCACTTGCCACATGGAGTAGTTGGTTTGTAACATGTATTGATACATGCGACTTTTCCACATATCATAGTTTGATGATGTGAGAATAGGAACCCTATTTGCTTGAACACCTTCAGTAAGATCAGACATCTTGTTTGTTTTTGTGAAACACCTTGTTTAAACGCCTTGTTGATCATAGATCTAGAGCAACCTTGTGCTTTGATACCACTTGTTAGGATCTGTCTAACTATACTTGTACGAATACAATTGTGTAGATCTAGATCTATCAAAGAAGTTGCAGTGGATCAACACTTTGATATTAACAAGGGTTAATTGATTAACAGTTTATGAATACGATTGAATAAACGTTAACAATTAAGAACACAAGAGTTTTCACCAACAGCCTCAATCTATTAAGAATAATGATTGTTAACAGACGTGTGTTTACTAATGACACAGGGATCTATTTATATAAACCTTGAGGAAACCCTAATAACGATTAGGTTAAATCTAAAGAAATCTACGAAGATAATTATCAATATATTGTTTACATAATTATCTCCTTACAATACGCTAATAATAATAATCACATAAGCAGTATTGAATCTTGAATATAGAAAATCTTCTCCATGCATCCCATGCAGCCAGTATAAACTATCCACCAGTCTTATGTTGATAGCAGCGAGTCACCAGTATTAATCTTCAACAGTATTAATATTCGCCAATACTAAATAACGTGACTAGTAATAAAACCTTGTAAACCCAACAGACACTATTAGCGTAACTCTTTTAACGAAACAAAAATATTGCGAAACACATCCCAGCCGCCGACTGGATAAATCCAACCGCCGGTTGGATAAACCAGCTTGATAATATACTTAATCAACTTCATCTTCTCCAATTTAAACCAACGAGTTGCAGGTTATGCAACTCAACAAAACTCAACATAACCTTAATATTAAGCTACCAAAACGTATATAAATCGATTATAAACTCAAATAGCAAGTTATACCTCGATAAAACAAAACGGGTATCGATTCGACCCGAAATGAACCACCGTGAAACTAACTTTCGCTTATACCGGAATGCTCGACTCCAGGAGTGCAAATATGCTTTCCGTTTATTTAACAGACGAAAAATGAACATCGAACAATCGCTTCGAAATAGAAACCGACTTATAGTTTTTTCTTTTTTTCTTTTCTCCATCGTAACTCACTCACACATACATCACAATCTGTTTCTTTCCTTTCTTCACTTTTAAGTAAGGGAATTAATTTTCTATTTTTCAAAAATAACCCTTAACTTTGCCATAATGACAAATTTAGTCCAAAATACCAAATTTATAACAAAATAAGTCCTTTTGACTTAAAACCTTTTACAAATCTAGTCCTTTAAATATATTCGGGTCGTTAAAATTCTCCCCTCCTTAAAGTGATTCCGTCCCTGAATCAATTTTAAAGTAGACGGGAATGTCAAGACTTAATATCACTTTCTGTTCTTCAAGTCATATTTGAATTCGAACAGTTCTTAAGTTTATCCGATCTCATCAAAAGTAATTTGCAAGAATTACTACTATAGAAATTCAAATCTTATCCTAAACTTCTTTCAACTTATTCTTATCTTCGAATAAGAACACTAAATCATTACCGATATGGAAATTCTTACGATTTCCTTAAACACAAATTATATACGTTATAATTCTTCAAGATCAGTTTAGAACTCTTAACACAATTCCCAAAAATCGTATCATACATTCCTAGTTGAAAACTTGTCTTAAGAATATCTTACTTTACTATCCGAGATTCGAAAATAGATAACTATAAATCAATCTTGAAATAGACGGGGATAACGGGATCTCATATCACTTTTGTCTCCCAACACGTATCTAAATGCACACAATTCTTTTAAGGAATTTTATCAACTTAAGTTTCCTCATAGCCTTATCATATTACAAATGATATATCATACTCAACTTTTCTTGAAATTACTTTCTTAAATTTGTGACAACTTATCTCTCATACTAAACAATAGTCAGTAACATATTGTACCAAATCATTATTTAATCATACAAGTTAATCAACTTCTTCACCATTCTTATTCTCTTTAACGATTAGAGAATAAATGATCTAATTCATAATTTTAATATAACTCCAATCATTCCTCAAATTTGTACCATTTTTTTATAAATCAACATCAAACTAATAATAGTATTATCCCACATTTACATTGGGGTCTAAGGTTGCTATCAATCGATACACAATTTTGGATACTCCGAATCAACTTAATGTCGATTACTTATCGAGACATAAACATTATCATTCTCAATTTCATATTAGTATCTCGCTTCTTATCCAAATACTCCATAGAATTTTCTGATTGCTTAATTTTCTTATATCTATACTGATTTCGCAAAACTCTCTCTCTTAAAGACTTGAATCTTTTCACAAAATACTTTCAATTCATTCTTACTTTTTCCAGTTTAAATTAATACTAAAGTATAGCTTCACCTTTTAATTTACCTTGGCCAACACAATCATTACCTCAACAAGGTTAGACTCAAATTCCAATACTGACTTCCAAGGTTGATAAACAATCCTTTACACTTTATCAATCAAATCTTACTAATTTTCATTATTCATTTCTCTCTAATGGTAATATAATGTATCACCAAGATTAAAACTTCATCTTCTATTTCGATTTTCTCAGCCTCAAATTTTTCAAAACTAGATTTCTTCAATCATAATTGGCTTTTTAATCACTTAGTTTAAGATTGAACTTACACGAAATATTTCTAAAATTTATTATGATAATAACATAATTTCCTCATCAATTCATTACATACATTCTTACAAAATCCAACAATTAAAACATAATTTCCCATACTCCACAATGATAATTAATGTCGAATCTTACAGTATGGACTTTACACCGAACATTAAATTCCTTTAAAACTTTATGTTTTTCCACTTTATCACTTTCTTAAAAGGGACAACAACCTATACCATTCATGTCACATATCATTACAAAATTCTTACTATATCTCACATCATAGTATATATATCACAACTCTTCATAATTGAGTAGAATTCTTAACACAACTAAGAACTCACAATAACCATACATGGTTCTAAAAATTATCTAAGGAACATCTTGCCTTTCTGCTCCAATTTAAAGATAACTTAAACATAAATCAACCTTAGAGAAATAACTACTCCTCTATCACAAATCTTTCAATCATTTATCTTGAGTAAAGGATATTTATACTTAACAATATCTTAATCATTATATCTGAAAATCTATATTCACTTTTAGTATACCGTCCTTTAATACACAAATAATTATAGTTCTTTTCAACTTAATCCAACAATTTAAGCAATTCCTAAAACTGCTTTAACAATTCTATCAATCCCGACAAAACAATACAATAAGATATCTTAGCAATAAATTTCAATTCCAAAAACGTATAATTGTTTCCAACTTAGATTAACATCTATCACTTTAAAAAATTTCCTCACATCTTTCCATTTAATAAAACATAAATAATACACATTCATTCTAAACATTTCTTTGCTTTCATTAGAGGAATCTTATTAAATTTCCAGTTTAAATTCTCTATATGCTTTAACAAAATTTTCATCTTTCAAAGATATACTTACCATCTTCTTGTATACACAATTAAACACGATCTCAAAATAATCAATTATACTAATCATTAGATCAATTCCAATAGAGATAAAGATATAGAGAAATAACTTTTACTCTATCACCTACAATTTAAGGTGCCTTAATGGAATAACTCACTTTCAGAAACAAATCTAATCTTAGATACTATTTCCGACACAATATTTCATATAACTTAACGAGAAAATATCTAAATAATTTCAACATCTTTCTATAAGATCTCGTAAAAAAAAATCAATCCAAATCGATCGCCATATCAAAACCACTGATGTCTATCATACTTAGAAATATAAAGAAGCATTCTCCTTTCAATATCTTTGGAATAAATAATCGACTAATCACATCATTTCTTCTGACATCAACAGAATGGAAGATACAAGAAACATCACCCTTTGATAATAACTTATCTTATCATAACAGATTTCTACCGTTATACATACCTCTAAAGAAAATTCCATCAAACTATAAGGTATAACAAACTTGGCAAAAACTTTAAAGATACAAAATATCTACTTGCGCCATAATTAATAAAACTTTTAATTCATATTTCTTTCTTTTCAATCATTAGTTTATCTAAATCAGACTTCTTACATCGAGACACACAATGTCTCACCTATCCAATGTCTATCCGACTTCTATACAGATAACATATCAAACTTTATGTTCATCTATAAACATAACAACACTTAACATCGAACCCCTTAATAATAACTAACGGATTTTTACCTCTTTCAAATTCGAAGGGATTACAATATAATCATCTTATAAATTTTACATTTCAATTCGAGTTTTATAGCCTCTAGTTGCTCTACTAACTCGGCAAATTCTAAAGACGTCACTTTCTTTATGCACCACCTATGCATTTCCTTTAACTCGAGTACAATAAAAACACGAGCACTTTTTAACGAGCATTAACGTTTATAAAATTCTTCTTCTTTGATCAATACCAGAACATAAATAAATAACAGAAACAGCCACTATTCTAGAAACGAATAGTATCAACATAAAACCCTCATCACACACCTTTCCCAACTTAGGTCAAGGTTTTCTTTTTAAATTTTTTTTTTGAACCGCGTCTTTGTACGAGTCTGAACACTGGTCTCTGTGTTCAGTTCACCCGCAACGCGGCTCTGATACCAACTTGTAACGACCTGGTTTTCAAAAATCACGTTTAACAAAAACTTTTAATGTATCCAGAAGTAACACAGCGGTAAACGTTACTAAAACGTGATTAGCGGTTCATAAAACTATTTCATTATGTAAAACTCACGTTAATAAAAGTATTAATCATTAATTATTTGGCAATGCTAAAAAGTTGGGGACATCGAGCTACCCCAAGTAATCCCGCCTCACCAAGCACGTCTAAAGCCACCTACGAGCAAAACACACATTTGGGAAAAGAGTATCAGCTGCTAAAGCTGATAAAAACATTTAATATATACACACTTCGTCTTTACAAATTCCCAAACCATACCCACAATATCACAAGCAGAGAAGATCAATAATAATCAAATATATAATAAACAATACATACGAAATTAATTATCAACATAAAGTTAATTTCTCATTTAATGCATTTAACATTTTATTAGGGTTCATCTCAAGCCCTAAGTATTCAATCCAGTAGGGTCCCACATATGCCCTAGGGGCTACTACCCCGTTCGCTACTCGCACATTTCGCCTAATATTATAAATATTGGGGCGCGACTCCCAATCTTTATAATACCCTGAAATGCAGGCTTTCACTACTCCGACTTAGCATATAACTGCCTTGTCGTTAAGGAACGGATCCGCAGTGCTTCAATGACCAACACCTTCCCATTCCCACGTGATGTTTGCGGTTGACCTCACGGGATCAAGACATCACTCCAGTATGAGCCAACGCTCGGTACCACGTGTTGCCAAGGAGGTCTAGAATTCCCCGCAACTATCCTGACCCAACGATCAGAACAAAACACAATGGCTAGCACTTTCACCTAGTCAATGGTACTAGGTCTCAACATATATCTACGAGCAGCTATGACTACCCGTAATCAAGTCCCCTTATGCAAAACTAAGGCATACTCCTTATAATGCATAAATAACAACACAACAATTATATAATCATATATAATTAAAATGTAGATGTGTACCTCATCGCATTGTACACCACTAACATGAGTAGTTACAACCACTCATGTTTGAGGTCTCTACCAATCAACTTTCACATAATTTATTTTACATAACAAATAATTATAATAACAATAAGGATACAAGTAGTTAACTACTACGTGTCATCCAAACATACGGGTAGCTACATCCACCCGTAATTATCATGTATGGGCAACCACGTGTTACCCATATCACATAATTTTGTTATTCTGTTCTCGTTCATCTTTTAATGATTAAAACATCATTTCATATAAACAACGTCGTACAATAACAACATTACTTTCGAAACATCTTTACACGTTTCAAATATCTTTTGAAACATTATACAACTTTCAAAACATTACTTTTATCTTTATGCTCCGTTTTATAAATCATATTGTACTCACCTTAATTTTCCAATCCATAAGCAATGTCCTCGCCACACTTGTCATGATCAACCTAGTTAGATCATAAGATGCCCGTTTATAAGACCTTAACAACTCACAACGATCAACGCTTAACTAGCTTAACGGTAACTAAACACTTCCTTCAAACCACTCAACCGCGGAGTGAGGAGCACCAGCCGCCGGCTGGCAGTAAATACGCAACTTGCGCAACACTTTTACGTAATAACCTGCGTAACACTTCTAACGAAACAATCTTGCGCAACACCAAACTAGAGTAACACTTTACTTAACGACACTATTAGCGTAACTCTTTTAACGAAACAAAAATGTTGCGAAACACATCCCAGCCGTCAGCTGGATAAACCAGCTTGACAATATACTTAATCAACTTCATCTTCTTCATTTTAAACCAACGAGCTGCAGGTTATGCAACTTAACAAAACTCAACATAACCTTAATATTAAGCTACCAAAACGTATATAAATCGATTATAAACTCAAATAACAAGTTATACATCGATAAAACGAAACGGGTATCGATTCGACCCGAAATGAACCACCGTGAAAGTAACTTTCGCTTATACCGGAATGATCCCCTCGACTCCAGGAGTGAAAATATGCTTTCCGTTTATTTAACCGACAAAAAATGAACATCGAACGATCGCTTCGAAATATAAACCGACTTATAGTTTTTTCTTTCTTTCTTTTCTCCATCGAAACTCACTCACACATACATCACAATCTGTTTCTTTCCATTCTTCACTTTTAAATAAGGGAATTAATTTCCTATTTTTCAAAAATAACTCTTAACTTTGCCATAATGACAAATTTAGTCCAAAAAACCAAATTCATAACAAAACAAGTCCTTTTGACTTAAAACCTTTTACAAATCTAGTACTTTAAATATATTCGGGTCGGTACACAAGTAATGTCTCCAGATTTTCAGAGCGAATACCACTGCTCCTAATTCTAAGTCGTGAGTGGTATAATTCTCCTCATGGATTTTAAGTTGGCGTGTGGCGTATGCTATGACCTTCTGTCCTTACATTAGCACACAACCAAGTCCCTGGTGAGAAGCGTCACAATACACGACAATGTTTTCGGTGCCTTTAGGTAGAGAAAGAACTGGTGCGCTACACAATTTCTGCTTAAGTAGCAGGAAAGCGGTTTGATGTTCTTCCGTTCAGTCATACTTTATAGCTTTCTGTGTTAGCTTGGTTAGGGGTTTCGAGATTTTCGAGAAGTTTTCGATGAAACGTCGGTAATAACCGACAATGTGACAACCGTCTAAAATTCAGGTGATTCTCAGTTACTTAATCGGTTCGAATCTCCAGTTACTCTTTTTATAGTGTTCATAATTCTCTAGCTCGTACATATCGTGTCTTTATTTTGTCGGAACCAGTGTCGGAATAACTCCCGGAATCAATTATATAAGTCCTAATACCAAGAAAACACCTAATGAACTTTCCTAAGTTCATAACGTATCATAATTAAGAACTTTCAGTTAACAAAAAGGTCCAACGAAGCAAAAACGTAAAAACAAAAATCAGATAAAATCTGATTTTATGGCACGGTGCGCAGCACCTGTTGCCAGATTTCAAAAACTTTACATTTTTGGTCCTTGCCTCGTTTTTGTAACAAATCAACCAATCAATCTCGAGCATTATCACTCATTTACTGAGTTTGCAGTATCCCAAACCCCTCCCATTATTACTCTACCCTTTTCTTTTTCATTTTCATTTTACAAAATTAAAAACACACACACACAACACATAGTTCCCCATTTTCTCTCTATTTCTCTCAAGAACACCATCAAATCCAGAGAAATACAGCCACTTAAACCCACATTCTAACCATCAAAAAACGTTTAAACATCAAAACAAGCAAGAAGGTGCAAGTCTAGTTCGGGTTAAAGCTTTTTCTACCGATTTGGGGGCTCTAAATCCGTCTAAAACATCATCCATTCATTTTCATCCGGTAGAAATCTTTCTCCTACCTTTATTTACTGTTTTTACAAGTTGCATGTACGATCTAAACCATAAAAATGAGTTTTTATAAAGATTTATAACTCTTTTTATACAAAAACGATTTTTAACTAAATGATACTTAGATCTATGTCTTTGTGGTTAAAAGTTGTTTAGAAACTGTAAAAACACCATATTATGAAGTATCTACTGCTTGCATGTCGAAATCTATGGGTAACAAAACGTTTTTGACAAGAAAAACACAAAACGGGAAAAGACAGCAAGGAGGTGCGCCGCACCCCCTGGTAGGTGCTGCGCACCGGGCTGCTGTCTTTCCCGAAAATCGTCGTTTTGTCCGTTTAAAACTTATGTACGCGTTCTGGACTTTTGTGAATAATATTATGAAACTGAGATGACTAAAATAATAACAATGGTGACTTGTATTGAGCTCTTTGGACTTGTTTATATAAGATTATATGTTATATGTGTTTTGTGAGCGGGAAATGACTTTAGGTTTTGGACGCGAAATTTGGGCGCGGAAGCGCTGCCCAAATTTCGTTAGAAAACTTAAATCACTTCAGCAACCAAAACATGTCTATCATATAAATAAATAACATCAACTATGGACTATTCGGACTAAAAATAACGTTAACCGCTTCGGACCAATTTTGGAACAATATTGACCTTAACACTTAATTCTAAACAAAAGTTACCTAATCCATTATATAAAGTAACCTAATGAGATAATAACTTTTGGACAATCTTGGTATCCTTAGGCATTCCGTGATTCCCGGCTCCTTTTCCGACCGATTCCCGAGTTCTCTATCTCCGCAAACCGTGAGTTACAACCCCACTTTGTTTTACTTTGTTCTTTAAACACTATTTGGGGGAAACATAAGATCACATGCTTTGTAACTTTTAACACTATTTGCGAATTATTGAAACAATTGGAAACTTGGTACTTTTGATACTTTATTAAAAGCTTTGAAAACTTGTGCGAAACCTTGGAAACTTGAAACATTTTAAACTTATGAAACTCGTAAACTTTGGAAACTTGTACGAAACCTTATTGAAACTCTTATGAAACTTTGAACTTGGAAACTTGGAAACTTGTGAACTATTATGCGTATATGTGTTGATGCCTTAGCCGGTTAACTAAATTTAGGATACTTGTTAGCGACCAATCCTTGATGAAAATATAAACCCGTAAGAACTTACTGCTACTTTTGGAAACTTTGTTCATTTGCCCGTTTTGGTTCAGGAACTTTAATACACTATTAGCAACAGCCGTTAGTCATATGGGTATCGATACTTAGGAGCGGTCACTCCTTACTCAGGGTTAGCGACCCAAGTACATATTACTAAGATTCTTTAGCAACTTATTCAAACATTTTTGGGCTAGATCAGGACCACACAATCGGTTTAGTGTATACTTACTATTTATATTATGCCAAGTGATTGATACGAGTTACTATTTAGTTAAACACATACTCCCTACGCATATACCTTTTTAGCGCTTGGATTCCGCTGCAACTTTATCTATACGAGTTTTATTCACTTTAATTGCGTGTGTACAAACCTTTTACCATTCTCATATATGTTCGAACGTTGTTCCGTTCCTCTACTTATGACGTCACTATTTTCGTGTACTTTCTATTTTTGGAAACTTTTCTCGAAACTCTAAACTGTAACTCACTCACTACTTTATGTAGTTGACACTTTATCTTATGTTTCAGGAAATTAATGTAAGTGTATGGAATGCATGGCAAGGAAGGGTTATCATGGTTACGTGAGGCGAAAAGTGGGAAAAGACCTTTCTATTTTGGGAATTTATGTTGAAACATTGTACTTGTACTTTATTTAAAACTTATGAATTGCTTGGTTGTTGAAACTTGAACTATTTTGTCTTAATCGAAATGACTTGAATCGTTTATATTTGCTTATGACCGTGTAATGATATTCCAGCTCTCACATTCCGTGTTTCCGCTTTAGCGGGGTGTGACAGACTTGGTATCAGAGCACAGGTTATAGTGAAAACGGTTTTAGAAATTTCTAAAAAGTTTTTGAAACCAAACTATAACCAAGGCTTTTCGGAAAATCATTATGGGTTCAAAACTTTAGAGAATTAATTTTGCGATTGCATGATTGTTTTTAACTACGCATGGCCTGATCACCCCTGCCTAGTTCAAAATGACTTATGCAAGGACGAAACGTAATTACTAAAGATAAACGGTTTTGAGTCGAAAATTCCCGGTCTTACTATTCCCAACCTCACGTGATCGACCCTTACCTGCATTCCTTACTTATTTTCCTTTAACATTATCTTGTTCATGTACTTACGAAACTCTTTACGTCGCGATCCGTCATGTCTCAATCGTCACGTTCACGATCTCAGTCACGATCCCTCTCGCGAGCCGTTTCCCCACCGAACGAACCTTCCGATGGCCACACGGCATCCGATAGTCAGCGTCACCAGACGACTGACCCAACAGAGGACACATCGATGACAATCAGTAGTAGCCACGGATCCAGCCCGAGATCTGTGCCAGCAGCCGGACCCGTTCCGACCCGCACCTCCTCAGTCCTTCGTGGACCCGTACGACCCCGCCATGCGCACTCCAGTAATGGAACGCTATGCGTGGGAACGTCAGTTCCTTGAGGAGCGACGGCGCGCTCAGGAGGCCGGAACCTCCCTACCTATGATGCCACCCACTCTCCAGTCACCCCCACCGGCCGCATTCCTGCACCTGCACCGCGAGGTTCGGGCACTCGCAGAGGAGAACCAACAACAGGGACTCCTCATCAGCGAAGTTACCGACGCGGCACACCATTTGTCCGAGCAGGCACTGCGAGTTATCGCATCGACACGAGCCACGGCACGAACTGTGTAGCATCTCGTAGGGGCGTGTCTGGTGATGGGAACCTTGATCGTGGTCATGATGACCAAGATGCTCCTAGAGAAACACCACTAGTTCCTCTTTCTATTCATGTACTGTAGGCCGAGCTGTAATTTTCCATGTACACAGCTTTGAGCCATTTTCTTTATTTTCATATTTTATTTTACTGTACTTCTTCTATTATGAACCTTGTACTCAACTTTTACATTAATGAATGAAGTTCCATTTATTATTATCTATTATTACCCTGTCTTGTGAATCTTGTACTGTGTTGAATCATTTTCTTGCGTATGAATCCTTGTCATGTGAATCTCTTGAAACTTTGTCGTGCGTGTACTAACTGTTCTATTACCCTACTCTTGCGTGATTGTTAACTTGTTCATTGAATTATGTTCTTACCATACTCTAATCGTGCGTTTCTAAACTGGATCTGTTATCTGTTGTAGAATCATGGCACCCCGTTCCAACGCCAGTATCATCGCCGAGCAGTTGAGCGCAGCGATGCCCAATATGATCGCCCAGATCACTGCGGGAATCAATGCTAATGTCAACAAGCACCAGCAACAGCAACATCAACAGCAGCAACAGCAACAGCAGAACAACCACCAGAACCAACAGCAACCCCCAAACCCACCAGCCTGCACCTACAAGAGTTTCA
>CAJVGC010000592.1:10418724-10440292 GCA_910822075.1 Senecio squalidus
GGAGACATTACTTGTATGGGACTAAGTGCACGGTTTTTACGGATCACAAAAGGCTTCAACACATCCTAGACTAGAAGATGCTCAACATGAGACAGAGGAGATGGATCGAACTGCTGAGTGACTACGATTGCGAGATCAAGTACCACCCGGGTAAAGCAAACGTAGTAGCAGACGCCCTGAGTCGGAAGGAAAGGGTGAAACCATCTCGGGTTAGAGCATTAGGTATCCAGGTTCAGACTAACCTTCAAACGCAGATCGGCGAGGTGCAACGAGAAGCGTTGAAGCCCGAGAACCTAAAGGGAGAAACTTTGCACAATCATGAGAAGGAGTTCGAACGCAAATCCGACGGGATTTATTACTTCAAGGGCCGAGCATGGATTCCAAAGTCCGAGGAACTTCGAAAGCTAATCTTGGATGAGGCCCACCGTTCCCGATACTCCATCCACCCCGGTTCCGATAAGTTGTACAAGGACCTTAAGGAGTATTACTGGTGGCCGGGCATGAAGAAAGATATCGCCTTATACGTATCCAAGTGTCTCACTTGCTCCAAGGTCAAGGCGAAATATCAGAAACCTTCAGGACTACTGCAGCAACCGGAGATCCCTATGTGGAAATGGGAACAAATCTCCATGGATTTCATTACCAAGTTACCCCGGACGGCAAAGGGTAACGACACAATTTGGGTAATTGTGGACCGTTTGACAAAGTCGGTTCACGTCTCGTTTTTGGAACGCGCTTCAGAAATCTCTCGGGACACGACTAGATCTTAGCACAACTTACCACCCTCAGACCGACGGTCAAAGCGAAAGGACGATCCAAATGCTCGAGGTTATGCTTAGAGCATGGGTAGTTGACTTTGGAGGAAGTTGGGATACTCATCTTCCATTGGTCGAGTTTTCGTACAACAACAGCTACCACGCTAGCATTAAGTGTGCTCCGTTCGAGGCCTTATATGGACGTAAGTGCCGGTCGCCGCTCTGTTGGCTTGAAGCCGGCGATCGACAGCTCAAAAGGCTCGACATTGTTCAAGAAACCATCGACAAGATCACTACTATCAGAGAGCGACTGAAGACGTCCCGTACTCGGCAGAAGAGCTACACCGATAACCGAAGGAAACCCCTCGAGTTCCAGGTCGGCGATCGTGTGCTTCTTAAAGTATCGCCATGGAAAGGGGTAGTTCGCTTCGGGAAACGCGGTAAGCTAAGCCCCAGGTACACCGGACCGTTTGAAGTCATCGAGCGTATTGGTCCAGTAGCTTATCGACTCCAACTCGCGCCTGTTCTTTCCAATGTTCATAACGTGTTCCATGTCTCGCACTTGAAAAAGTGCCTATCATCGTCATTCCGCTCGACGAGGTCAAGATCGACAACAAGCTCAATTTCATCGAGGAACCGCTTGAAGTTGTAGACCGAGGGGTCAAGCAACTCAGACAAAGCCGTGTTCCTATTGTCAAGGTTCGTTGGAACTCCCGACGTGGTCACGAATTCACATGGGAACGTGAAGACCAGATACGTCAAAATTATCCTCACTTGTTCAAAGATACTTCTACCTGATGTGACGAGTCAAATTTCGGGACGAAATTTCTTTCAACCCGGGGATGATGTGACAACCGTCTAAAATTCAGGAGATTCTCAGTTAATTAATCGGTTCGAATCTCCGGTTACTCTTTTTATAGTGTTCATAATTCTCTAGCTCGTACATATCGTGTCTTTATTTTGTCGGAACTAGTGTCGGAATAACTCCCGGAATCAATTATATAAGTCCTAATACCAAGAAAACACCTAATGAACTTTCTTAAGTTCATAACGTATCATAATTAAGAACTTTTAGTTCACAGAAAGGTCCAACGAAGCAAAAACGTAAAAACAAAAATCAGAATAAATCTGATTTTATGGGTTGGTGCGCAGCACCTAGTGCTTGGTGCGCAGCACCTGTTGCCAGATTTCAAAAATATTTACATTTTTAGTCCTTGCCTCGTTTTTACACAAACCACAACCAATCAAAAACGGACTTAGACCATCATTTACTGAGTTTGCAGTATCCCAAACCCCTCCTATTATTACTCTACCCTTTTCTTTTTCATTTTCATTTTACAAAATTAAAAACACACACACACAACACATAGTTCCCCATTTTCTCTCTATTTCTCTCAAGAACACCATCAAATCCAGAGAAATACAACCACTTAAACCCACATTCTAACCATCAAAAAATGTTTAAACATCAAAACAAGCAAGAAGGTGCAAGTCTATTTCGGTTTCAAGCTTTTTCTACCGATTTGGGGGCTCTAAATCCGTCTAAAACATCATCCATTCATTTTCATCCGGTAGAAATCTTTCTCCTACCTTTATTTACTGTTTTTACAAGTTGCATGTACGATCTAAACTATAAAAACAAGTTTTTATAAAGATTTATAACTCTTTTTATACAAAAACGATTTTTAACTAAATGATACTTGGATCTATGTCTTTGTGGTTAAAAGTTGTTTAGAAACTATAAAAACACCATATTATGAAGTGTCTACTGCTTGCATGTCGAAATCTATGGGTAACAAAACGTTTTTGACAAGAAAAACACAAAACGGGAAAAGACAGCAAGGAGGTGCGCCGCACCCCCTGGTAGGTGCTGCGCACCGGGCTGCTGTCTTTCCCGAAAATCGTCGTTTTGTCCGTTTAAAACTTGTGTACGCGTTCTGGACTTTTGTGAATAATATTATGAAACTGAGATGACTAAAATAATAACAATGGTGACTTGTATTGAGCTCTTTGGACTTGTTTATATAAGATTATGTGTTATATGTGTTTTGTGAGCGGGAAATGACCTTAGGTTTTGGACGGGAAATTTGGGCGCGGAAGCGCTGCCCAAATTTCGTTAGAAAACTTAAATCACTTCAGCAACCAAAACATGTCAATCACATAAATAAATAACATCAACTATGGACTATTCAGACTAAAAATAACGTTAACCGCTTCGGACGAATTTTGGAACAATATTGACCTTAACAGTTAATTCTAAACAAAAGTTACATAATCCATTATATAAAGTAACCTAATGAGATAATAACTTTTGGACAATCTTGGTATCCTTAGGCATTCCGTGATTCCCGGCTCCTTTTCCGACCGATTCCCGAGTTCTCTATCTCCGCAAACCGTGAGTTACAACCCCACTTTGTTTTACTTTGTACTTTTAAACATTATTTGGGGGAAACATAAGATCACATGCTTTGTAACTTTTAACACTATTTGCGAATTATTGAAACAATTGGAAACTTGGTACTTTTGATACTTTATTGAAACTTTTGGAAACTTGTGCGAAACTTTGGAAACTTTAAACATTTTAAACTTATGAAACTCGGAAACTTTGGAAACTTGTACGAAACCTTATTGAAACTCTTATGAAACTTTGAACTTGGAAACTTGGAAACTTGTGAACTATTATGCGTATATGTGTTGATGCCTTAGCCGGTTAACTAAATTTAGGATACTTGTTAGCGACCAATCCTTGATGAAAATATAAACCCGTAAGAACTTACTGCTACTTTTGGAAACTTTTTCATTTGCCCGTTTTGGTTCAGGAACTTTAATACACTATTAGCAACAGCCGTTAGTCATATGGGTATCGATACTTAGGAGCGGTCACTCCTTACTCAGGGTTAGCGACCCAAGTACATATTACTAAGATTCTTTAGCAACTTATTCAAACATTTTTTGGCTTGATCAGGACCACACAATCGATTTAGTGTATACTTACTATTTATATTATGCCAAGTGATTGACACGAGTTACTATTTAGTTAAACACATACTACCTACGCATATACCTTTTTAGCGCTTGGATTCCGCTGCAACTTATTTATACGAGTTTTATTTAATTCACTTGCGTGTGTACAAACCTTTTACTATTCTCATATATGTTCGAACGTTGTTCCGTTCCTTTACTTATGACGTCACTATTTTTCATGTACTTTCTATTTTTGGAAACTTTTCTCGAAACTCTAAACTGCAACTCACTGACTACTTTATGTAGTTGACACTTTATCTTATGTTTCAGGAAATTAATGTAAGTATATGGAATGCATGGCAAGGAAGGGTTATCATGGTTACGTGAGGCGAAAAGTGGGAAAAGACCTTTCTATTTTGGGAATTTATTTTGAAACATTGTACTTGTACTTTATTTAAAACTTATGAACTGCTTGGTTGTTGAAACTTGAACTATTTTGTCTTAATCGAAATGACTTGAATCGTTTATATTTGCTTATGACCGTGTAATGATATTCCAGCTCTCACATTCCGTGTTTCCGCTTTAGCGGGGTGTGACAGACAAGACCTAGGAATTGCCTTATCTCGGTTGGAGATTTCGGATCTTCCTAGTTTTGGATAGTTTCAATTTTGGCAGGATCGACATGAATTCCATTTGCGTCGATTACATGTCCCAAAAATTGCACTGCCTTGATCCAGAATTCACATTTCGAAAATTTGGCGTACAATTCCTTTCGGAGTAATTCTAGGATCGTACTGAGATGGTGTTCGTGTTCCCTTCTACTCTTAGAGTAGATAATAATATCGTCGATGAATATGATCACGAACTTATCTAAGTAGGGTTTGCACACTCGGTTCATGAGGTCCATGAACACAGCTGGTGCATTAGTTAACCCAAAAGGCATAACTTGGAATTCGTAGTGACCGTAGCGAGTTCGAAAGGCTGTCTTCGTAATATCTTCTTCTCGGTCTCGGAGTTGATGATATCTGAATCGCAAGTCGATCTTGGAGTAGGTGTTGGATCCTTGAAGTTGATCGAATAGATCATCAATCCTAGGTAATAGGTATCGGTTCATAATTGTGAGTTTGTTAAGCTCGCGATAGTCAATACACATACGAAGAGATCCATCTTTCTTTTTCAAGAATAAGACTGGGGCTCCCCATGGTGAGGAACTCGGTCTAATGAATCCTTTAACTAATATTTCTTGTAATTGAGTGGACAATTCGAGCATTTCGAATGGAGCTAGCCGATAAGGTGCTCGTGCTACAGGGGCTGCACCGGGCACTAGATCGATGTTAAATTCTACTTGACAAATTGGCGGTAACCCGGGTAATTCCTCAGGAAAGACTTCCGGATTTCCCTAACAATGGGCACATCCTCAATCCTTATTTTCTTTGATTTCTTCTCTGTTACTTGAGCCAAAATGGCGTCGTAACCCTTCTTGAGATATTTACGGGTTTTTAGGTACGAGATGATGTTTAGTCTCGACTTCCCTTTGTCACCTTGGATGATTAAGGTATCGTCTTGACTAGAGGGATTCGAACAAATTTTTCGTAACAGACGATTTCGGCATGATTCTCGGATAACCAATCCATGCCTACTATGACGTCAAAACTTCCGATTTTGACTGGAATTAGGTCTATTGGAAACGTGTTGTCTAACACCCTCAGGGTACAACCTTTGAGTATGGAATTGGCTTCGATCAATTTGCCATCGGCGAGTTCGATAGAATACTCAGGTTCTAAGGGAGTAGGGATTTGGTCAAGAACTGGACTGAGTTCGATTGACACGAAACTCCTATCGGCATCAGTATCGAATAGTACGGACACTACTTTATCGTTTAGGAGAAACATACCAGTAACCACGTTCTGGTCCTGTTGAGCTTCTCCTGCGTTCATCACAAACGCACGCCCTTGACAATTGTTGTTGTGGTTGACGTCGTTGTTGTTGTTGTTGTTGTTGCGGTTCGGGGCGTTGTTGTGTTGGTTCTGGATGTTGTGATGGTTGTTGTAGTTTCCTTGGCGGTTGTTGTTGTTGTGTTGCGGGTTGTAGTTGTTGTTGAGTCTCCGACATTCTCTCCGAAAATGATCAGTTTGTCCACATTCAAAGCAACTCCTCAGATTTCCTGCGGGTGCCACTTGGTTCCTGTAGTTCCTAGCATGTGGTCCTGGCTGGATCCGTGCCACAGGAATACGGTTACAGGGACCGTCGTGGTGTCGGTTGCAAGTTCCGCAGTAAGGCTTGTACCCCACGTACCCCCTTTTCATCTCGGGTCCGACAACATAGGATCTGGATTGTTCTGGCCTCCTAATCCGTTGGGGGTTGTAGCCTAGGGAGTTGTCTTCCCATTTTCACTTCCCATCACTGTTCCTTGACACTCCTTTGTCCGCAGTGTTACCTCGGCGAACATACTGTTCCATCAAGTCATATGTTATGGTAATCGCGTCAGTGATGGTCCCGGCTTGGAAGCGGTGACTCTGTCTTGAACGTGGGATGAAAGTCCCCAGATGTATCGCTTGATACGCTTGAACTCGGGTTCAACCATAGCTGGATAGAGAAGATCCAGTTCTTAGAAGCGGTTGGTGTATTTCTCGATGTCGTTTCCTTTCACCGATAATTCCTCGAATTCCACTTCCAACTTCTGGAGCTCATTGCGGGGGAAATACTTCTCTATCATTTTTGCATTGAGTTCAGTCCAGGGAGTTGATGAGCTGACTCAATGCTCACAACTTTGGCATATGTGTTCCACCATGTGAGAGCTCCGCCTTCGATGGTACAAGTGGCGTACTTCACCCTAGAGGCTTCTTCGCAGTTACAGATGGAAAACACAGATTCTAGCGTCACCATAAGTCCGGCATCGCCTTCAGTTCCTTTGAAGTGGTCGGGCTTGCAGCTTAGGAAATCTTTGTATGAGCAGGGTCGGCCTGCGGTGCCTGAGCCTCCTGCTCCGTTGTTTTGTTTGGCTTGAACGTATGACTCCATGGCTTCTTCCACGAGTCTTTGGATGAATGCGTTGGTTTCAGCTTGGCTTCATGTGGTTGTCATTTTCTGAAAGAAAACAAAAGGATTAGCCAACGAAACAAGTGAGATAATCGCATGAGAGTTATATGTTGGAGTTAAATGAAGCAAATTGTCATGTATTACTATAGGCTTTACACACGGTAAGTATATATCAAGAAATATATAAGCATGGTAAAGGCGTACTTTGACAGGAATTACACACAATATCGTTACATATTTAATACTTAATCAAGTGAATAAGAAAGTGTAACTATGGGAGACCGTATGTACATAGAGTGTGATTTGAAAGATAATTATGTTTATACATTTCATTCGTATATATGCGGGTTAATTGCAACATGAAGGACAATTATGTTGTAAAATTCACATAATGTTCTTAGTTGCATAACGCGTCGTCATCCTATTCGGTATTCGAATGATTGTTTCATGTTATAATTATCGTATTAGAAAGGGTAACTAATTCTTTTAGTATTACTTAAGCTCTTATAATCTGAGGGGATATATAAGTTAGATTGAAGTAGTAATACTAAAGATTTAGTGTGAGTAGGAGGAAGGGATACTACGTAGAGTAGATATATTTTAGTTCTATTTGCATAACACTTCACGACTTTGGATGTCGCGCGCTATGTTTAGAATAAGTATGAATAACTTGGAATTAAGTTCATTACTCGAGTCCTTATACATGGTGGTATGTATAATAGGCGAGTAGCAACAATAAAAGAAGAAACGAGTGAATGAGGTATAATATGTTTATGTTGTGTTTCATAATTCGTATAATATAATAATACAAGGGAGATATTTGTATGTTATATCAAATAAATTATTTTTGTTTCAACATCATAATTATCTCAAAATAGAGTGAAGCTAGAATATGAAGTTTACTTGCTTTTATAATAAGTAAAGTAGTAATAAGAGATATTTGCACACTTTATTACAATAAAATGACACTTTTCATTCCTCGCGATTGCAAAAGTGGAACGGAAATACAATACATGAGTAAAAGGAGGAAAAAAGCTCGAGTCTCCATCTTCATTGCTGACGTGGCGGTGGTGGATATTGCACCAAGCGGAGAGCATCGAGCACTCGAGTGAGTGTGGGCGCCAAGGTGTGGATGTTGGCGAAACCTTCCTCGGCTACTTTGAGTCGCTCCTCAAGTAACTCGGTGTACTCCTCCATGGTCATGATAGTGTCCGCTTGTTCCTCTAAGTCTTCACGAAGATTTGCATTCTCGGCTTCAACTACCTCCATTCGGGCCCTCACTATGGTTAGGTTTTGAGCATTTCGTATTATGTGGTCCTCGATGTTATTCATCCTTGGCTCAACCCTTGACCTCAAGTGGCCTTCAAATTGATGATGTCTATCTTGAAGCTCATGGATAGCGTGGTCGTGTCGGTCGGTGCGCACAACGAGTGAAGGAATGGTTTTCTCAACGGGTTCACGAGTAATAGGGAGGTTGGGAGAGTTAGGCGAAGGAATCCTACCATCAAGAATCTCCTTAAGACCGGAGTCAACTAGCCACTGCTCCAAGGTACCTCTTATCCAAGCAAATTGTTCCACTTCAATAGGCGGGGTTCTAACCCTAATCTTGGCGAGCCTAAGAGGGCCTCCCCTTGCACGGAAGTGTGAACGGTTCCTAGATGTCCGGCTTGGTTGGAGGGTGGTGCTTGAGGTTTGTCTCGGGGCATGGGAGTAGGAAATCCGGGTGGGTGGCTCGCGGTGGGGGAAGCGGTTGGTGCGGGGGTTTGGTTCGTTGAGTTGGCGGGTGAGGATCGGTGGCGGACTTAGGTTCCTCATCGTCGGACGTTACTTGCACGGGCCTCTTGGAGTTCAACATACTAACTGTGTATGTACATGCATGTATCACTTCTTGGAAGTTGTAGTTTTTAAGTTTACATGGAGGCATGCTTGTTTTCTTTAAAAGGTTTTTAATGCTTCCACCCTTTCCAATGATGGTCGGATTTGTGGTGACGGTTTCTCGGAAAATACTAACACCTCGATGGGATCTCTAGATCCGAAGGTTTAGTAACCTTTCCGGGTTACTCTCATTTGTTAACATCAACTAAGTGTGTCAACATCAAGTAAAATGTGGCAAAACCGAAAGTTGAAAGGAAATACATAACTACCACGATAAGTAGGTAAATCCATACTTTTGTGGGGTGTAAAGAAAAGTAGCATGCATGAAAGTAAAAGACATAAATAAAAGTAAGAACAATAAGTAAATACAAGTTAGTAATTAAAAGTAAAAAGTTAGTAGTCCATATGTTAGAAATGTTTCATGTTATTAGATTGTTCATAGATTAAGAGTTTGTAATTATTACCTTAACAAAAGGTTCTAAAATGACTAAAAAAATACCAAGAAATATACTAATGTACTTCTCAAGGTATTCTAATGGTGATTTAGAAATGTTTAGGTAAGTTGGAATGGTTTTTGTGTATGTGTGTGTTTGTACCGTGGGTCGAGGAGGGAGGTTTAGGTGCTTTATGGTGGGGACAGTGGTGGAGTATGGTGGTGGTGGTGGCCGGCGGTGGTGGAGAGGGAGAGGGAGAGAGTGTATGTTTTTCCTTTCTTACACTTGAGATAACTATGTGCGTGTGTGTGCGTAAGGAAAAGTAAGAATGAAATGAGAAATGAGGGATTATGAGGTAGTCTTTCAAAGACTTGGGTTATGGGCTTCAACGGTTTGGGTTAAACTATTGGACATGGACTAACAAATGAATGCAAACATGGGTCATGGCTAACCACTAGCCCATGACCAAAATCTCGGTGGTCATGGGTGGTGGTCGAGATTGTTTTCGCGGTTTTATCGAGTGTCGGATTATTAGACTAGGATGTTTTTAGAAAACACATGTTTCAAGTTTGAAGTATACTGAGTTTTCTACTACTAGTTGGAGAGGTTTATGACGAAAAGTTACGATATGTGAAAGTAGAATATTCTTAAAAGTATATTCGATGAGAAATTCAAAAGTGCCAGCGGTGAGATCCCACGTGAGTTCCGGTTAACAAGTCGCGAGTCTTACATAAGATAAGACGAGTAACAAAAGTTACTAACGTAGTTTCGTGTAGTTGTCTTACTACACAAGTTACTATAAATAGTAAGGTTCACTAGTTGACGTATAGCATTAGATGACAAAATAAAAGTCGGGTCAAATAGAAGACACGTAAGCATATAAAGTTCACATAATAGCCAATCAAAACGGTCAAAGGGGTTCAAATGGTCAAAGTCAAATCTCAAATTTGATGGGTGTCACAATAATTTTTTTATTCTCATAATATGGTTGCAAATCTCACCAAAGTTTATAAAAATCAAGAGTTTCATCCAATCATTGATTTCTTGATTTAATCACACGTACGCATTGCTTTAATTGTTCAAAGTTCAATTTTTCAAAATTAATTTTTGATGGTACTTTGGAACATAGCTCATCATGAGCAAAAGTTTTTGATATATCCAAGGTTTTTGCAACACATTCTAAACTGTGATCTTCAAAATTTCTCTAAATCAAAACAAGTGTTTTTTCCTAAATCTCATGGTAGAAAAGTTTTTGCCAACATGAGAAGGGTAAATAAAGGTTTTACTGGACATGTTACTCCATTGTTCTCTACAATGATGGCAGTAACTCCATCTTCAGGTTAGGGACCAAGTAACTCACTTGAGTCTCAACCCACACCTTCTTCTCAAAATATAGTTGTTACTTCACCTAAAACTGCAACTCCTACCACTGTTTCTATTATTCCAACTATCACTCCTTTAACCAAACACTTTAAAAGAAATAGAAAGACAAAGATAACTCCTCCTTCTCTTGTGTCTAAACCTACCATAAACCTGACCTTACCTTCAAGTTCTCACCCAGACAGTATATTTGTTGAGACACATCAAAGGGATAACATTGCGCTGTCCCCCAGGCTCAGGGAGGTGGTCTATAAGGAGATGGATGACCATGTTGGAAGGGCTTAAACTACTGTTGTGTCACCTAGTGATGCACAAGACAGTTTGACAGGCAATAAGACCCAACCAATGGCAACACTTATTGATGATGATGCTTATTTTGAAGCAGCATTGGAGAGTAGACCCAGGTACCAAGAAACCATGGGGGAGGGAAGTGCTCATGCTACACAAGAGACTCTCTCTAAACCATTTTATAAGGATCCACCAACTGTTGGTACTCAACATGGAAGTGGTGAGGATAGTTATTCTTACTCAAATCTTGAATTGGTTAGTATTTGACTGGAGTATACAAGAAAGGTGGATGATCAGGCAAAGGAACTAGCAGAGCTAAAGAGGTTGGTGTTAAAGTTAGTGCAAAAGAAGAAACATATGAAGTTTCAACTTAAGAAGAAGCCAAAAATGAAAGATGCAAGAACTTCTCCTATGCCATCCATATCATCTTCTGAAGAGGATGATATCAAAAAGGGGGATAATAAGAAGGTTTTTGATGATGAGATGGGTTCAAGAACAAGGAATGATCAAATAATGTCAGATGAGGTGATTACTGCAACTATAGAGCAAATGAATCAAAAGAGCTATGAGAAAGTTCATATAGTTACTACAAAGCAGATGAAGATTGATGATTATGTGATTACTTCTGCAGTTGAAACAATTGGAGCAGAACACCTGAATAGTACTATAGTACTAACATCTCTTGTTGATATTGCAGTAGAAACTGGTGACAAGAAATAGACAACTTCAAATGAGGGGGAGAATGTCAAAGCTGAAACTATGGATTGGGAAATATTAATGGCTCCATGGTTAGAAGAATTTGAAAAGGAGCTGGCAGAAAAAGAATAGAATCAAGCAGAACAAAATAGTCAAGAAATTGAATTTACTACTAAAAATATTGTAGATGATCAAACTATTGAGATTACAGTATTAACTTAAACTACTGTTAATGAACCAATTGCTAGTACTGTAAGAGATTTTTTGTGACATTCGCGAATTTCACGGTATTATTCTATCGTCTCGTATTCGTTTTATTTATTTATGTTCGTGTTTTGACCCTTATGTATTTCTTTTATGTTTATCGTATTCGTATTTTATGAGTATCGTATTTGTATTTTATGCGTATTTACGTTTTTCGAATCTTTATGTCGGGAACGTATAGTCTTAAGTGCCTTTAGTATAAGTCTAGTATGCTCTTATGATAAGTTTAGGGGAATTATGCCTTAATTATATGATTTAGATTAACGTTTAAAAAGTATTTCATTTTTAGTCTTTTCGGAAATTTTATTACAAAACTAGTCCTACGCGAGAAATTCTATTACAATTTTAGTCCTTTTCAAGGTTTTTATTACAAAAATCGTCCCTACCTAACCATTTGTCTTATCTAGCCACCAAACCATTTGTCCTTATCCTCATTTCACCTTCCTCCCAAGAAATCACATACACACACTCTCTCTCTAAAACACACACAAACACCTCCACCTTCTCTCTAACTTTTCCGGCGATCGGACCGTTGGATTTCAAATCCGAGACCGGATTCTTGTCACCATCATCATCTCTATCTATCCTCCGAGATTCATTACGATCAAGTAAGTATTTCTTCATTTTGGTTGTTAAACTTTATTCTATTTTTATCCCGAAACTATCATTTTAACCGTCAAAACCGAGATTTTATTGAGGATTATTGTTCCTAATAGTATTCTGGACATAGGGTTTTGATTATAGATCATTTGGACATCTAGAACACTCAGAAATCGATTTCCGATTGCCATTTTTCGTAAAAATCCCGTTACTGCACGTAACTCATCTCCCATGCACGTAACTCGTCCCTATAGTCACGTAATACAAGAATTGCGCACGTAACAGAACATATGATCACGAAATTCCAGTGTTACGTCCGTAAGTGTGAATTTCGTGACCTACAAGTCACGTAATTCTGCCTTGGTGTGCACGAAATTGCTTGTAGTCACGTAATTCGTTTCATGTTCACGTAATTTGCTTATTTCACACGTAACACACATCCTTTATCACGTAATTTACAATTACGTGACTTATGAGTCACGTAATAACCCACATGCACGTAATTATGCTTATGGATCACGTAATTCTTGTTTTGTTCACGTAACTTCCTTGTTTGTCAAGTTACTATACCCGTAACTCTTGTATATCACGTAACTTGATACTTACGTGACTTGTAGTGCACGTAAGTATGAAGAACACGTATCTAGTCCGTTGACTTTCCGAAACATTCGTAATTCCGTTATATCGATATTCCTTTTGGTCATATTAAACCCGTATAAAACGTTAATCATTAAGGCATAACCCTACTAGACTTAGAGATACTTAGACATATTTTATTTACGTGATGTATAGGGCACTTAGACGTTGGAGCTTGACGGTATAGTAGTATTCCCCGACATATAAAGATTTGGATTGCTTTGCTATCAGTGAGTTATTCGTTGCCCTTTTTACCCTTTTTACATTTTTGGGCATGATTAGCGTTAAACAAATGTATTTTATGGTATGTATGTATTATGGATATGTTTTGTGGATATGATGCTTTAGATGGTCTTACCCAACTCGTACCGCCTTTGTGGTAGTATGAGGCCCCGTATACACACCTGTTAGCTATTAGCCGCCAGTTCGTATATATAGCGCTATATGGGTCTAACAAACCCTCATTCTAACACGTTATTATGATAAGGGAGGAGCCCTGTCCGTGTTAGTAATGTTATGACCGATTATTTCCGAGAACAACGTAGCTTAAGACACTAGGTGGGGTTAGTTGACAGTATTGTTAAGGATCAGGTGTATCTGTTATCTATCCAGTATGTATTTTATGATATGATTATGGTATTTTATGGTATATGTATGAGTATTTTATCGAAAGGTTTTGTATACTTCAATATATTTTGAACTATCTTTTCAAAAAGGACTTATCTTCAAATCTTATCTTTTGGGTCAAAACTTATTGAAAACTTTTATACTAATATGTTTTCATTTACTATTGCGAATAATTCACCAACTTTATGTTGACGTCGTATTTTAACGCTTTTCAGGGATTTGAGGTTACTCTATTTTGATGCTATGCTTGCTTGGCTACTTGGGACTTTTGCTTGGAATTTATTTTGTTAATTCCTTAGTTTCCCAAACTCTGTAGTCATATTTTGATATTATTCGGATGATTGTAATAACGTATTTTACTTCAAACTCTTTATCTATGTTGATGATGTTTGGTTTATTTATGTTTGATGTAACCTTGAATCTCTGATACCGTATACACTGTACACCTCGGTTCCGCCATTTTACGCGGGGTGTGACAGAAGTTGGTATCAGAGCCAATGGTTATAGCGAACTAAGTGACCTTACGGAATCACTTAGACTATGACCTAGGCTTTTGGACCTATCTGATTTACTCTATGTGCGCATTTCTTCTTTTGTGGGCCTGTATGTGATTCGTATGCTATATGTGCTTTTATTTTGCTTTTTATGTTTTGAGGCCTGCTCGTTTTAGTCGCACATACAGTTTATCGTTCTGATTTATTCCGTTTGATATTCGTAGAAGATGCCGCCTAAGAGAACTTCTACTAGAGCTACTAGAGCCACTCCTGCCGTCACTTGCTACGAGAAGGTCTCGCGTCCCTGTGAGAGCGGGTGCTACACCACAGAATACCACTGTTGTCCCCAATGCTACTTCTGCTACTCCGAACATCAGTCAGTTGATTGCGGAGCAGATAGCAGCGGCAATACCAGTGATTGTAGCACAGCTTAAGGAGACACCAGTGCAAGATGCTGACTTAGAGTTTGACGTACCTGAGATGCCTGATATTGGAGCAGAGGGTATGGCGTCTGGGCGCGATGGTTCCGATGTGGGCAGAGCAGTGCACGTAGGAGTTGGTGGACCAAGTATTGTGATTGAAGATCCACCCCGAGGCTGTTCGTATAAGGCCTTCCTGGATTGCAGACCTACTGAATTTAGGGGTACTGAAGATGCTGTTGCTACCCTGCAGTGGTTTGAGAGGATGGAGTCGGTATTTGATGTATCGGGATGTGCCGATGAGAGCCGAGTTAAGTATGCTACATATCTGTTCCAGGGTAAAGCCCTCACTTGGTGGAACTCTGTGAAGAAGGTTCAGGGTCGAGCTGCTATTACCTTGATGACATGGGAAAATCTAAAGGTTTTGATGAGGAAAGAGTATGTGCCGTCTTCTGAGACGCAAAGATTAGAGAACGAGCTGTGGAACCTGACTATGCAAGGTTCTGATTATCGGGGGTATGTGAATCGCTTCTACGATCTATGTGTTTTGGCTCCTCGTCTGGTTCGCACTGAGAATGAGAGGATTGAACGCTTCACTCATGGGTTGCCCCAAACTATGCGAGATCACATTATCTCTAACTATCCGGGTACTCTTCAGAGTGCGGTCGATATTGCGGGTCGGCTGACCGCAAGTGCGATCCGTGCTGGTACTCTACAGCCGGTTGTGAGCCGGAGAGATTCTGGTCGATCTGACAGAAGAAATGTGGGTAATTCGAGGAAGAGAAGCCGTAGTCAAGATCAGAGACCTCAACATCCTCAGGTGTATGCGTTGACGGGTGCTGGAACTGGTTATCAGGGCGTGCGCCCTAAGTGTGATACTTGTGGTAGTGCTCATGCGACAAATGTAGCGTGTTGGGTTTGTAAACGCTGCAAGAAGTTAGGCCACACCGAACAATATTGTAGAAGAGCTGTTGGAGCGTGTTATGAATGTGGAGAAATGGGTCACCTCCGTCAGCAGTGTCCCAAGCTTGTATCATCTACTTCCCTTCCTACCCCTGGTGCTGGTACTAGTGCTAGAGGGAATCCTGCTAAGAGCCGAGCTTTCGCTATGGAATCTGCTGAAGCTCATCAGGATCCTACCGTAGTCACTGGTACATTTCTTGTTGACGATTATCCTGCTTTTATATTATTTGATTCGGGTGCCGATAGAAGCTTCATTTCTAGTGACTTTCGCCCCTTAGTAAACCGTGCCTCTAGTCCATTAGAGCCTGCTTATGAGGTAGAAATAGCCGATGGTAGATGTGCCTGTGTTAGAGAAGTTATTCGTGATATTCCCCTCGTATTAGCCGATATTCCTTTTGCCATCGACCTTATTCCTATGAAACTCGGTAGTTTCGACGTCGTAGTCGGTATGGATTGGTTAGCGAAGCATAAAGGAGAAATAGTTTGTTATGAGAAGCTTATTCGTATTCAGAAGCCGAATGGAGATCAGATGATTGTACACGGAGACAAGGCTGGGAAACGCCTTAAAGTCATTTCTTGTTTGAAGGTTCGCGAGTACGTCCGTCAGGGTTGTTCTTTATATCTTGCTCACTTGGTGAAGAAAGACTCTGCGATAAAGATTGATGGTGTGCCGATTGTTCGCGAGTATTCTGACGTTTTTCCCGACGATTTACCTGGAGTCCCTCCCCAGAGACAAACCGATTTTCGTATTGATCTTATTCCTGGAGCAGCACCTGTTGCTAAGGCTCCTTATCGGTTGGCTCCTTCCGAGATGCTCGAGTTGTCGAAACAAATTCAGGAACTGGTTGATAAGGGTTTTATTCGTCCTAGTTTCTCCCCGTGGGGTGCTCCTGTTCTCTTTGTTAAGAAGAAGGATGGCTCCATGCGTTTATGATTATCGGGAGTTAAACAAGTTGACTGTGAAGAACCGTTATCCCCTTCCTCGTATTGATGACTTATTCGATCAACTTCAGGGTTCTTGCTATTTCTCTAAGATCGATCTTCGCTCTGGTTATCATCAGTTGAGAGTTCGAGAAGATGATATACCTAAGACTGCTTTTCGTACTCGGTATGGTCATTACGAGTTCATGGTGATGCCGTTTGGTATGACAAACGCCCCTGCAGCATTCATGGAACTAATGAACCGTATTTGTCGTCCGTATCTTGACAAATTCGTTATCGTATTCATCGACGACATTCTGATCTATTCCCGAAGTCGCAAGGAACATGAAGAGCATTTGCGTCTTGTTCTAGAAGTGCTTCGAAAGGAAAAGTTGTATGCGAAATTCTCTAAGTGCGAGTTCTGGTTATCCGAAGTTCAGTTTCTTGGCCACGTGGTTAGCGCGAAGGGTATTCATGTTGATCCTGCTAAGATTGAAGCTGTTAAAAGTTGGCACCGAAGTCACCGACCGAAATCCGTTCATTTTTGGGTCTTGCTGGGTATTATCGCCGATTCATCGAGAACTTCTCCAAGATCGCTTCGTCTATGACAAAGTTGACACAGAAAAGTGAACCATTCGTTTGGGGGTACCGATCAGGAGGAAGCATTTCAGATATTGAAGCAGCGGTTGTGTGACGCTCCTATTCTTAGTCTGCCAGTTGGTTCCGAGAATTTTGTTGTTTACTGCGACGCTTCGCACAAGGGTCTGGGTTGTGTGCTTATGCAGAATGGTAAAGTTATAGCTTACGCTTCGCGTCAGTTGAAAATCCATGAGCAGAATTACACGACACATGATCTAGAGTTGGGAGCCGTCGTCTTTGCATTGAATATTTGGAGACATTATCTGTATGGGACCAAGTGTACCGTATTTACCGATCACAAGAGTCTACAGCACATATTCGATCAGAAGATGCTGAACATGAGACAACGACGCTGGGTTGAATTATTAAACGACTATGATTGCGACATTCGCTACCATCCTGGTAAGGCGAACGTTGTTGCTGATGCACTAAGTCGTAAAGAAACAGTCAAACCCGTCCGTATTCGTTCTATGGTGATATCTATCCAGACGAGCTTGAAGGCTCGGATTATTCAAGCACAAGAGGGTATTATGTCAGAGGGCCGTGTTAAAGATGAAAGATTGTATAAGTTGGCGTTGGAACTAGAACCGAAGGAGGATGGAGTTCTGTATTTTCTTGAGCGTATTTGGGTTCCGGTTAGTATCCGTCAGTTGATTCTAGACGAAGCCCATAAGTCCAATTATTCCATTCATCCGGGTTCCGACAAGATGTATCATGACTTGAAAGATTTTTATTGGTGGCCGGGTATGAAGCGTGAGATCGCCGAGTATGTTAGTCGATGTTTGACTTGTTCTAAAGTGAAGATTGAGTATCAGAAACCGTCTGGGCTACTCCAACAACCGAAGATTCCCGAGTGGAAATGGGAGCGCATTACTATGGATTTTGTTACGAAGCTTCCGAGATCTTCGAGTGGTTATGACAGTATCTGGGTTATTGTTGATCGTTTGACGAAGTCTGCTCATTTCCTCCCGATTCGCGAGAACTATCCGATGGAGAGATTCGTACGTTTGTATATTTCCGAGATTGTATCGAAACACGGAGTTCCTGTATCGATTATTTCCGATCGTGATGCTCGTTTCACTTCTCGATTTTGGAAGACATTTCAGACCGCTATGGGTACAAGATTAGATATGAGTACCGCCTATCATCCTCAGACCGATGGTCAGAGTGAGAGAACTATTCAGACTATGGAAGATATGCTACGAGCTTGCGCTATTGATTTTGGTGGTAGTTGGGATGTTCATTTGCCGTTGATCGAGTTCTCGTACAACAACAGCTATCACACGAGTATCAAGTGTGCACCGTTTGAAGCTTTGTATGGCCGTAAGTGTCGATCACCAGTATGTTGGGCAGAAGTTGGAGATAGTCAGATTTCCGGTCCGGAGATTATACAAGAGACCACTGACAAGATCTTCAAGATCAAGGAGCGATTGATTACTGCCAGAGATCGACAGAAGAAGTATGCTGATAAGCGCAGGAAGCCTCTCGAGTTCAGTGTTGGAGATATGGTATTATTGAAGGTATCTCCATGGAAAGGGGTTGTCCGATTTGTGAAGCGCAGCAAGCTGAGTCCGAGATACACGGGTCCGTTCAAGATCTTAGCCCGCATCGGCCCAGCTGCGTATCGATTAGAATTGCCGGCAGAACTGAGCAGCGTGCATAATGTATTTCATGTATCTCAGTTGAACAAATGCCTGGCTGACGAAACGTTATTAGTTCCTCTTGAGCAACTCCAGATTGATGATAAGCTTCATTTCGTGGAGGAACCGATCGAGATCGTTGCTAGTGATGTTAAGCGTCTGCGACGAAGTAAGATTCCGATTGTCAAAGTTCGCTGGAATTCCCGCTTTGGTGCTGAGTTCACGTGGGAACGCGAAGATGAAATTCTGCGGAAGTATCCTCACCTTTCTCCCGGAAGTAGTACCCAGTGATAATTTCGAGGACGAAATTCTTTTTACTTGGGGAGACTGTGACATTCGCGAATTTCACGGTATTATTCTATCGTCTCGTATTCGTTTTATTTATTTATGTTCGTGTTTTGACCCTTATGTATTTCTTTTATGTTTATCGTATTCGTATTTTATGAGTATCGTATTTGTATTTTATGCGTATTTACGTTTATCGGGTATATAGTATGCGATTCGAATCTTTATGTCGGGAACGTATAGTCTTAAGTGCCTTTAGTATAAGTCTAGTATGCTCTTATGATAAGTTTAGGGGAATTATGCCTTAATTATATGATTTAGATTAACGTTTAAAAAGTATTTCATTTTTAGTCTTTTCGGAAATTTTATTACAAAACTAGTCCTACGCGAGAAATTCTATTACAATTTTAGTCCTTTTCATGTTTTTATTTCAAAAATCGTCCCTACCTAACCATTTGTCTTATCTAGCCACCAAACCATTTGTCCTTATCCTCATTTCACCTTCCTCCCCAAGAAATCACATACACACACTCTCTCTCTAAAAACACACACAAACACCTCCACCTTCTCTCTAACTTTTCCGGCGATCGGACCGTTGGATTTCAAATCCGAGACCGGATTCATGTTCACCATCATCATCTCTATCTATCCTCCGAGATTCATTACGATCAAGTAAGTATTTCTTCATTTTGGTTTTAAACTTTATTCTATTTTTATCCAAACACGTAAATACCATATTTCACCGTCGAAACCTAGATTTTATTGAGGATTATTGTTCCTAATAGTATCCTGGACATAGGGTTTTGATTATAGATCATTTGGACACTTAGAACACTCCAAAATCGATTTCCAAATGTTATTTTTCGTAAAAATCCCGTTACTGCACGTAACTCATCTCCCATGCACGTAACTCGTCCCTATAGTCACGTAATACAAGTATTACGCACGTAACAGAACATATGATCACGAAATTCCAGTGTTACATCCGTAAGTGTGAATTTCGTGACCTATAAGTCACGTAATTCTGCCTTGGTGTGCACGTAATTGCTTGTAGTCACGTAATTCGTTTCATGTTCACGTAATTTGTTTATTTCGCACGTAACACACATCCTTTATCACGTAATTTACAATTACGTGACTTATGAGTCACGTAATAACCCACATGCACGTAATTATGCTTATGGATCACGTAATTCTTGTTTTGTTCACGTAACTTCCTTGTTTGTCAAGTTACTATACCCGTAACTCTTGTATAACACGTAACTTGATACTTACGTAACTTATCGTGCACGTAAGTATGAGAATCACGTATCTAGTCTGTTGACTTTCCGAAACACTTGTTATTCCGTTATATCGATATTCCTTTGGTTATTTTAAAACCCGTATAAAACGTTAATCATTAAGGCATAACCCTACTAGACTTAGAGATACTTAGACATGTTTATTTACGTGATGTATAGGGCACTTAGACGTTGGAGCTTGACGGTATTATAATATTTCCCGACATATAAAGATTTGGATTGCTTTGCTATCAGTGAGTTATTCGTTGCCCTTTTTACCGCTTTTACATTTTGGGCATGATTAGCGTTAAACAAATGTATTTTTATGGTATGTATGTGTTATGGATATGTATTGTGGATATGATGCTTTAGATGGTCTTACCCAACTCGTACCGCCTTTGTGGTAGTATGAGGCCCCGTATACACACCTGTTAGCTATTAGCCGCCGGTTCGTATATATAGCGCTATATGGGTCTAACAAACCCTCATTCTAACACGTTATTATGATAAGGGAGGAGCCCTGTCCGTGTTAGTAATGTTATGACCGATTATTTCCGAGAACAACCTAGCTTAAGACACTAGGTGGGGTTAGTTGCCAGTATTGTTAAGGATCAGGTGTATCTTATGTTCCTAAAGCTGTTAACTATCCAGTATGTATTTTATGATATGATTATGGTATTTTATGGTATATGTATGAGTATTTTATCGAAAGGTTTTGTATACTTCCAATATATTTTGAACTATCTTTTCAAAAAGGACTTATCTTCAAATCTTATCTTTTGGGTCAAAACTTATTGAAAACTTTTATACTAATATGTTTTCATTTACTATTGCGAATAATTCACCAACTTTATGTTGACGTCGTATTTTAACGCTTTTCAGGGATTTGAGGTTACTCTATTTTGATGCTATGCTTGCTTGGCTACTTGGGACTTTTGCTTGGAATTTATTTTGTTATTGTAATTCCTTAGTTTCCCAAACTCTGTAGTCGTATTTTGATATTATTCGGATGATTGTAATAACGTATTTTACTTCAAACTCTTTATCTATGTTGATGATGTTTGGTTTATTTATGTTTGATGTAACCTTGAATCTCTGATACCGTATACACTGTACACCTCGGTTCCGCCATTTTACGCGGGGTGTGACATTTTTCTAGTGAGCCAACAAGTGAAGAAAGAAATTTAGTTGAAGAACTCTTGAAAATTAAGAGTGGTTTAATAGCTAATAGGAAGCTAGAACAAGACAAGTTAACATATTTATTATAGATTTTGACTCAATCTTTTATGTCATTGTGGTTTTTTTTTTCTAACTTTACGAGAATATTCATACAACAGAAAAAGAAATAAACATTAATCATTGTGGGATC